>JAGTTD010000002.1:12412640-12862716 GCA_018398585.1 Simmondsia chinensis
TTTGAAACAAACTCGTTTTGCCTTAATCTTCTCTTGGACCTCCTCGCACCACCACCAGGACTCTCTGTTGCTTGGTACCCTTCCCTTTGAAGTGCCGAGAACTTCCCGCGCTAGTCCTCTAATCTTTTGGGCCAGTTGGCTCCACATCTGGTTTGTATCTCCCTCGAAGTCCCACCTGAGCTCGGCCCCCACTCTTTCCATGTATACCTTATACTTCTCCCCCTTCAAATCCCTCCAACAGGTATGCGTCTGAGCGGGTTCGCAGATTCTTTTGGCCCTCTTCTTGACCTTTATATCTGCCCATATCACCCTATGTTGTGTAGACAAGTCTTCTCTTATGGTAGCCTTGCAATCCCTGCAGTCTCTTTGTACCCTTTTCCTTAATAGTATGTAGTTAATCTGTGTTCTTGTCCCACCACTTTGGTACGTGATGATGTGTTGCTTACGCTTTCTGAAGAAGGTGTTGGCCACCGTTAGGTCGTATGTGACCGCGAAGTCCAGTAGGGCTTTTCCCTCTGCATTCCTGGTTCCAAAACCGAATCCTCCATGGTAAGAAGCGTAACCATCCTCCGTAGCACCAACGTGCCCATTAAAATCCCCGCCAATCATCACTTGTTTGGTTTGGGGTATGCCTTGCATCATTGTGCCTAAGTCCTCCCAAAATGTCGCCTTCTCATGCTCAGTTAGTCCAGTTTGAGGTGCGTAGGCACTGATTACGTTCAATACCTCTCCATCTAAGACCATCTTGATACTTATGATCCTATCACCAGCCCTTGATACTTCGACTACTTTATTCTTGAGGCTGATATCCACCATGATACCAACTCCACTCCTGCCTCTGATCTTGCCCGCATACCAGAGCTTGTGCCCCAGCACATCCCTGGCTTTAATATAGTTTATTTCTCTGAAAGAATTAAATATTAATAAAAATAAATTACTACAATAATTCAACGGTTAACTCGAAACCGACCCGACAAAAGGTTGGCCTGACCCAAGGCTAACCAAAACCTACGTTGACCCTACCTGAGGCTTACTCAACCTACGGTTGACCTGACATGCGATTGACTTGGCTCGAGATTAACTGACATGAATTCGACCTAACCCAAACCAATTTCCAGGTTTAACTGGGGGCATGAATGAATCTTTGTTGCAAAAGTGTTGAGTATAGCTAGATTAGAGCAAAAAATTCCTGACTTAACTCAACTTGTTAATTGTCTTGAGAATAGGTTGGGTCAAGTCAAAGTATACGTCAAATTTTGGTTGGCTCAATTCAGGTTAAAAGTCTTTTCTTTTTACCTATTCAATTTTTTTAAAGTAAAATGTGTGTTAAATTTTAAGATGGTTGTAAATATTAGATATCCTTCGGGTACAATTTATATCCTATAAAATCAGAATGGATGACCTCTTGGGAAGTCCTCACCCTCAGGTCGAGGGGCACTCGAAAACAACCTAAAGGGGGAAGGCTGCGTACATCCCCTCCCCCCCTCGCGGATCCTGCTTAGATGGGATTCTTTGGGACACTAGATATGTTGCTATCCTATAAAATAAAAAATTATGTAAAAAATTTTACACACACTCGAACGCACGTGCGCGCTTATATGTATATACGCGAGGCCGATGCATGAGGTACTTGCAATTCTGCGTGGAACTTTACCAAAGTGCTTTAGCTGACTCATCTTTCAGTTTTTTAGGTGTATATAAACATATATATATATATATATATATCAATGTATGTTGAAGTGCAGTGAGAGAAAAAGAAAGAATTGAGAATGAGATTGAAGAGAAACGTAAGAAATTTTTGAGAAAGAGAAATTTTATTTCTTGTTCCTGAGTTTTGAAATAAAATACTTGCTATTTTCTTTAATTATATTTGAGTTTGTATTTTTATTCTTGTCCTTTTAAGTATAATATGTCTCTAGTTTTATAACACGTTATTAGCACAAGTTTTCAGCCAGCTAAGGATTACGTATACTTGTGGTAAGTTATTATTCCCTAGTCTTTGTGATTTATAATGACTAATCTTACTAAGCTTGAGTTTACTGCTCTTAATATTACTGGCAAAAATTATTTGTCTTGGACCCTTGATGCTGAGATTCACCTTGATGCTATGAATCTCGGAGATATAATTAAAAAGAGAAATAGCGCATCCCTGCAGGATCACACTAGAGCAATGATATTTCTCAGGCATCATATCCACGAAGGATTGAAAGCCGAGTATCTCATTATAAAGGACCCGCTTGTCCTTTAGCTGAATGTAAAGGAGATGTTTGATCATAAAAAATATGCGATCCTCCTTAAAGCTCGATATGAATGGATTCACGTGTGGTTGTAGGATTTTAAAACTATTAGCAAGTACAACTATGTAATATTTAGTATTTCCTCCCGAATGAAATTATGCGAAGAAAATATTACTGAGGAGGATATGTTAGAGAAAACATTTTCTACCTTTTATGTCTCGAATTTGCTCCTGCAGCAGCTATATCGAGCAAAATATCAACAAATACTCAGAGTTAATCTCATGTCTCCTTGTTGCTGAACAAACAATGAACTGTTAATAAAAATCATCAGTCACGACCAACTGGGTCAGAGCCAATTCCTGAAGTGAATATTACATCCCATGACAATGATATATATAGTCGTGGCTGTGGTCGTGGTCGCGGTCGTGGCCGTGGTTGGGGACGTGGTTGTGGCCGTGGATGAGGTTATAGCCGTGGTCATAATAACTAGCACCGTGGTAATCAATATGGACCAAAGTTTAAGAAGTCTAGCAACAATGAAGAGAAATACAAAAGGGAGAAAACCCAACAACAAAATTTGCCAAAAGACGTGGAAACAAATTGCTATTGTTAGGGTATGAAAGGTCATTGGTCGTATACCTGTCGTACGGCTGAACATCTGGTGAACCTCTATCAAGCATGGTTGAAAGAGAAAGGCAAACACGCATAAACAAATTTTGCTGAATATCATTTCCCACTTAATGTAAGACATCTTAATGTTTCTGATTTCTTTGAGGATACTAATGAAAGAATTGATCATTTGATAGGTGATGGAAATGTTAAACTGGACTAAAGTTTTTTTTTTTTTTAGTTATGTCTTTTGTACTAAAGTTTGTTTTACTTTTAGTGCAATAATGTCGTTTTGGTGTGTGTAATTTAGTACAACATTATATTTTTGATCTTAACAAGTTATTTTCAATAAAATCAGGCATGATCAACTATATTTATAAAGTCAAATTCAAAAGTATTATTATAATTATAGTCATTTTTGAAACTTTATTCATTACACTTGTGTAATTTTATTAATGCGTAACATAAATAGAATTTCACTAATACATATATATTTTATATTTGAAGAAATGTCCATTTGCGCAAAAATGGAGATTTGTCTAGCTGATAGTGCAATGACATACACTATCTTCAAAAGTAGAATATATTTTTCTCAGCTATGATTAGCTAAAGCGAATGTTAATACAATATCGGATGATTCAAATTTAGTTGAAGGTTTTCAAAAAACACATGTTATGTTTCCTAGAGGAACAAAACTAAACATAAGTGATACTTTATTTTCTAATAGATCACAGAGAAACTTGATCAGTTTTTTAGTTATTTGTCGCAATAGTTATCAAATTGAGACAATAAATAAGGGTGATAAAGAATATCTTTATATTATATCACTTACCTCAGGAAGAAAGAATATATTGGAAAAATTGTCAGCACTTTCTTCTAGGTTATATTATACTTATATAAACCCGATTAAATCAAACACAGTGATCAACCAGAAGTTAACTGATCGCAAAACATTCACCTTATGGCATGACTGTTTAGGCCATCCAAGTGTAACGATGATAAAAAAAAATTATTGGAAGTTCTCATAGACATTCATTAAAGAACCAGAAGATTCTTTCACCTACTAAAATTTCATGTGCCACTTGTGCCCAAGATAAAATGATTACTAGGACATCCCCAACTAAAATCGAGGTTGAATCTTCTACATTTTTAGAAAGAATATAAGGAGACATATGTGGGCCAATTATTCCATCATGTGGACCATTTCGATACTTTATGATGTTAATAGACGCCTCAACACGCTGGTCACATGTCTGTCTATTATCTACTTGCAATGTGGCATTTGCGAGACTCCTTGCACAAATAATCCTATTACGGGCTCAATTTTCGGATTACACGATCAAAAAGATCCGTGTTGATAATGCAGAAAAATTTACATTCCAAGTTTTTAATGACTATTGTATGCCAAGTGAGATTACAGTTGAGCATCATGTGGCTCACCAACATACATAAAATAGTCTGCAGAATCTCTAATCAAACGTCTATAATTAATTATTAGACCATTGCTTCTGAAAACAAAATTGCCTAGTTCTGCATGGGGGCATACTATATTACAAGCTGCAGCACTAATTCGTTCTAGGCCAACTGCTTATCACAAATACTCCCCATTGCAACTCGTTTCTAGTCAATAACCAAATATATCCCGTCTATGAATTTTGGGTTGTGCTGTGTATGCTCCAATCGCTCCACCCTAGCGCACAAAGATGGGTCCATAAAGGAGACTTGGAATTTATGTTGGGTTTTATTCTCCGTCAATTATAAAATATCTTGAACCATTGATGGGAGATATTTTTACAGCACGATTTGCAGATTATAAGTTTAACGAAACAATGTTTCCAGAACTAGGAGGAGAAAAATTAAAGCTAAAAAAGCAAGAAATTGTGTGGAATGTATCATCGATATCACATTTTGATCAGCGTATAAATCAAAGTGAAATGCAGGTTCAGAAAATTATCCATTTACAAAATGCAAACTGATTACCTGATGCATTCGTTGATATAAAAGGAGTGACCATGTCACATGTTCCAGTTATGAATGCTCCTATTTGAATTGATATCTCAACTGAACAGTCTTCTAAGACATTGGCAAGTACGTCTACAGCCTACCAAAAGCATGGTAGACCTGTTGGTATAAAGATAAGAATCTAAAAAAAAGGGGAGCAAAATAAACAAGTTGGCTCTTTTATTAAAACTCTTAAAGAGGAAACTCCTAAAGATGTACCAATGCAAATTCAAGAAATATATATATATATAATGAAATGGTTCCTCGAGGATATCAAGTATCTGAGAATTGTGAAAATGATGAAAATATCGAGAATGAGGAAATCTCGATAAATTATGTCATTATTGGCATACGATAGAAACGAAATAAAACAATTATTGATCAAGTGTTTGCATATTCTGTGGCTATTGATTTGACCACAGAAAGTGAAGATTTTGAACCCAAATCTGTTCAAGAATGTCAAAGATGAAATGATTGACCGAAATAGAAAGAAGCAATTCAGGCGAAATTAGATTCACTTGCAAAACGTGCAATTTTTGGACCTGTAGTCCAAACGCTTAAAAACACGAAACCCATAGGCTACAAGTGGGTATTTGTACGAAAAGAAATGAAAAGACTAGAGTAGTCAGATATAAAGCACAACTTGTAGCTCAAGGTTACTCACAGAGGCCAGGAATTGATTATAAAGAGACATATTCACTAGTAATAGATGCAATTACATTTATATACTTAATAAGCCTGACAGTCTCTAAAAGGCTCCACATGCATCTGATGGATGTAGTAACAGCTTATCCATATAAATCACTTGATAATAACATCTATGTGAAAGTCCCCGAAGGACTACAAATACCAGATGCATATAGCTCAAAATCTCGAGAGCTATGTTCAATCAAATTACAAAGGTCTTTATATGGATTAAAGCAATTAGGACAAATATGGTACAATCGTCTTAGTACAATCGTGTTTTTATTAAGAAATCGAATTTTGGATTTACTGTCATTGTAATCTCTGTTGATGATTTAAATATCATAGGAACTCCTGAAGGATTGAGCAAGCTGTTGCATAACTGAATAAGGAATTTGAGATGAAAGATCTTGAAAAGACAAAATATTGTCTTAGCTTGCAGATAGAGTACTTAATAGATGAAATTCTTGTTCATCAATTTGTTTATACAAAAAAAGTGCTTAAACATTTTAATATGGATAAGGCACATCTGTTGAGTACCTCAATGGTTGTTCGATCCCTTGATGTAGATAAAGACCCTTTTCGCCCTCGAGATGATAACGAAGAAATTCTTGGTCCTGAAGTGCCATATCTAAGTGCAATAGGTGCACTGATGTATCTTGCTAACTACACGAGACCAGATATAACCTTTTCGGTTAACTTATTAGCAAGATATAGATCCACTCCAAGACATTGGAATGGGACTAAACATATATTTCGGTATCTCCATGGCAAATATGATATGGGATTATTCTATTTGAAATAATAAAATCCAAGATTGGTTGGATATGCAGATATTGTATATTTGTCTAATCCACATAAAGGTCATTCACAAACAAAATATTTATTTACCTATGGTGATACTGCTATATCTTGATGATCCATAAAACAAACAACAGCAACAACTTCTTCAAATCATGCTGAAATACTTGCACTTCATGTGGCAAGTAGGGAATTTTTATGGTTGAGATCTCTTATTCAACATTCTTAAAAGGAATGCGGTCTTTGGACAATCAGGGGGAGGCCGACAATATTGTATGAAGATAACGCTGCATGTATTACTCAAATCAAATATGGATACATTAAAGGCAATAGAACTAAACATATATAACCAAAGTTTTTCTTCACACACGAGCTTCAAAAGACGTGTGAAATAGATGTTAATCAAGTTCGCTCAAGTGAGAACCTAGCAGATTTATTCATGAAAGCATTGGCAACAACAACTTTTGAGAAACTAGTTCACAAGATTGGTATGCATCGACTTAGGAACGCCTCTTGCTAATATGTTCACATGAGTGGGAGTTAAATACACACTGTACTTTTTTTTTCCTTCGCTATGGTTTTTGTCCCTCTGAGTTTTTTCTGGCAAGGTTCTTAATGAGGCAGACGTATATAACTTCAACATTATACTCTTTCAAGATTTTTTGTCCCGTAATGTTTTAAAAGAGAATATCCACAGGGGAAGTGTTGTAAATATTGAATATTCTTCCGGTATAATTTTATAATTAATATTAGATATTGTTAAATATCTTATAAAATCTGAAATTATGTAAAAGATTTTACACACACACACACACACACACATATATATATATATATATATATACACGATTGGCTAATGCATGAGGTACTTGCAATTCTGCGTGGAACTTTACCAAAGCGCTTCGGGTAACTCATGTTTTAGTATTTTGGTCATATATATATATGTATATATATATATATATATATCAATGTATCTTGAAGTGCAGTAAGAGAAAAAGAAAGAATTGAGAATGAGATTGAAGAGAAACGTAAGAAATATTTGAGAAAGAGAATATTTTTTTGGTTCTTGAGTTCTGGACAAAAAAATACTTGCTATTTTTTAAAATATATTTGAGTTTTTATTTTTATTCCTATTGTTTTGAGTATAATATATCCCTAGTTTTATAACAAAGATTACGTTTACAAAAATATTAAACAAAAATTGTGAAAATTGTGTGATCATGGATAGCAATGTGGAAATTTGAGCCATGTTGATTGCGTAGTAGCCGGTCATGCCAACTAAGGGTCAAAGGACAAAGTAGTGTTGAGACAAAGCCCAAAACAAATCCATATGTACAATTCGAACTTGAATTCATCCAAATCTTTTATTTGACGAATTGAACTTGTTGGGTCATTAACAGGCTAGGTTGATTGCAAGTCAACTTAATGTATTAGTTATATCTAATAACAATATTGTGCTCATATTAAGCTAAAAGTCATTAAGAATTTTTCATTCAAAATATAGGGTTAAAGGGTTTGCACCAGAAGAACTAGCGCAACACTTGAGTGAAAAATTTTCAAGTCAACAATCAGTCCTTTTCATTCTACATACCAAATATGATGACAGGGGAAAAGTTCTGAAGACAATTGCTATAAATCCCTCTTCCCTTCAAACCAAACATGTCCCGAGCTCCAGTTTTTCGTGATACTCCTTTGTCCATTTCATCTATAGTTCTTTAACATTGATGATTCCGAGCCATAATAAAGTTGCTCGAATCTATAAAATTAATGGTTATAGCCTTTTTTTGGTCCCCGTCTTCTTACGGGTGTCCTAGTCCTCGACTTGGTTTTGTAGCCTATCTTGTATCTCGACCTTGTCGCTATTTATCGGAAAAAAACAAAAAAAAAAAAATTGGTTGCCTTCATATCCAACATGTTTATCAACAGTACGCGTAACACAATACAAAACCAACCTAATACGAAACATTTCTCAGCTCTATACTCCATGGAACATGGGGCAAGAGAAAATGGTTTGTTGGCCCTTAGTGCATCCCCTTGCATGCAGAAGGGGCAATCAGAGTCCAAGTGACCTGGGCATGTATACATCATCCTAGGTTGACAATAACTTAGGTCAGGTTAGGCTAAGGTTATTTTTTTTAAGTTTGGATAACTTTTGGTTCTCTTTTTTAAGTCTGGGTCAATTCGCTTTAAGTTCAGGTCTTGCTTTTCGATTAGCTTATCCTGGATATGCGTGAACTAAGACAAGGTTTCAAGAAGTCTCGAGAAGAAATGGGTATTCTTGGTGAAACTTTTATACTATTGTGTATATAATTTTCTTTCGCTCAAGCTATTTTCAGCAGTAGTTTTTCTTTATTTTTATTTTCTTATTTTGCTTATCAAGAAATAACTTAACATGTAACAATAAGAGATCAAGCTTGGATGACTTTACTGATATGATCAAGCTAAGATTAGGATTCTAAATCAAGGCTTGACCATCTTCTTTTCCCTAATCGTCCAATCAAGTTAGCTTCTAACATACGTGGCATCTTACAATGGACCAATCCGAGCAAACCCAGATTGAGTATTCTTTGGTGTCCACCTACTCATAGTGTTCTATAAAATGGAATATAGACAGAACAACGATAGAAAAGCTGAGTTCAACAGGTATCGAAAGAGCACTTAAAGGACCACAAAGGAACTTTCGAAGGAGTGTTCTCAACACAACAAACTCAATGCTATAAAGATTTCCATCAATGCAGGGGAAGAAGTATTCTCGATCCCAATTACTAAAAGAAAAAGGTTTTGCAGTTCTCCATCTAATTGTGAAAACTGAACGTAACATTAGTTCTCAAATTGTACAGCATATAATCATTCGATAATATAAAGAAACATATTCTTCATCAAACATACTACAAAGACAAAAATGCTAGTTGAAAAATCTTCAGTAATGGTGCTTATTTTGATAGTATATTCACCGGTAAAAACTAGAAATTAATGTCATGAGTAAGAATGACACTTCAATTAGGATCGACATATACCAAACATAATTGCTATATTACTGTTTGAGTGCATGGAAATTTTGTGAATGCTAAAATTGTATCCAAGACATAAATTTATATTTTACCAACACATTCATTATATGCATAATATAGTGTTTCATGCTATCGAATAAAATTCAATTGTTCTATACTAGTAGTATCACTAATGTTGTGTTTAAAAACATTGTGTCAATTTATGTTTCAAGTTGTATTGATTTGGGTTCATTTCTATTCACGTTTGAGCCATTTTAGGTTAGACAACTTCAGGTCAATTTTGCCATTGGAGATTTTGTGATGGGGATAAGATCAGGTTGAATTAGTCCCAATTCCAGTTATTTTAAATCCAGGTGCATTATTCAAGTCAAATTAGTGGTTTAGAAAGGGCCAATTCTGATCCAGGCTACAAAGGAAGGAAAGCTTTGACTGAGGCATCTGAGTTTTGTTCTACTCCTTCAACCCCCATAAGATCTATGCCAAGTCCCAGGCCAGCAAGATGGTGCCCACCCCTGAATTTGTTTGTGAAGCTCAATTTTGATGCAACTTGGTGTGAACGGAAGATATCAGCTTGGGCGATTATAGCTCGTGATCACTCAGGCACTATGATTGGAGGTTGGTGTGTGCCCTTTCATGCTCTTGATCCCCTTCTTGCTGAGACGCAAGCCATTCGGGGAGCATACTTCTTAGCTATTGCTTCGGGATGGAGAAAAGTTATTGTTGAATCGGATTGCTTAGAAGCTATTGAAGCTCTCAACAGTAAGAGTAATTATTCATGGACTATTCAACCTTTAATTCAAGACATTTTGAGACTAAAGTTTGTTTTTGATTGTACATATTTTTATTGGGTCCCTTGGGCATGTAATAGCATCGCTCATGTAGGAGCCACGCTCCATTCTGATAAAAGATGTAACCATAGGTGGTGGCTACCCCCCACCTGAACTTTATGATGTATTTGTTTGAGATATTGGAGTTCATTGGTTAAGGCCATGGGCCGATTTCTTTGGTCGAACAAAAAAGGGGCCAATTCACTTATCTTTCGGATTGTCAACTCGGGCTGTCTTTACCATCCCTACGTGCATGTTGCAAATCCAATGATGTTGGATGATCGTAACACGAACAGCCTCAGCCTATTTGATATCATTTTCATTTTTATTATTATTATTTTTTGTATTGGGAAACTGAAACAAAAAATTTAGAAATAATTTATGTTATTATATGCATATACATAAATATAATACTTCTTTTTTGGTCTCTTGTTTTCAATTTTTATAATTTGCGCAAAAACTTATAACTAAAAACCACAAGCAAGCACATTTAGTATCATTTGCTTTTTGCAACTTTTGGTTTTGTAGAAACTAAAAACTATTAGAAGTGGTTTATTCATATTTCCGGTTTACTATTTTTAGTTTTCATTCAAGTCAAGATAGGGAAAAAGCTGAAAACAGAAATTTATAAACAACAAAAAATCATCTCTAAACCTAATTTAGTTTCTGAAAAGCCAAAACCTCTCCATTTCTAGCTACTCAAATGCTAAAATCATAAAACAGAAAATAGCACCGAACAAGGTTTATAAAACATGAAATTTCCATGAAATGTTGCAAAGTTTTATTATGATAAATCAAGGTGCAAAGCACTATACAGGAAGAAGAATAAGCAGGAAATGATTCCGAGTTAGGAATCAGTGAGACATATATGTACACCAGTTGCAGAAAAGGAAGAGCTAACCTCGAGCAGACATGAAAATAAGATTCTTGATCAGTCACCGATGTCGAAATACTTGGGATTGTCTGGGAAATGGTACTCCACGTTCAACTGCCAACACATTCACATCAACATTATCAACATTCACATCACCAGCTTTCCTTACCATATCATATGGCAATATGCTATGCTAATTCATATGACAACTAACAAATAGACTAATTAGTTGAATTTGTTCAAAAAGTCAGGTAATCATGTCAGGCTCGAGTCAACAACAGCGTTGTATCATTTTTTGTCCGTGTTGCTCACTGTAATTTCAAGTCATATTCAAGTAAATAATAGGTCCTTTGGAATTCCTTTCTAAGGGGGGAAGGTCACAAGGCATTTTATATTAAGGGGTGATGAGTTTCAAACCCAGGCCAGTCTTAAGTTGGTAAGAAAAGAGTTGTACAACTGTGAATCTAGAACTGAAGGTGCCAACTAGCTCAGCTAGCAAAAGCACTCCCCTAGCTTTCGTTTCTCAGTGTCAATATTGGCCCAACAAAGTACTTTCGTCATGCCTGAGACCTGGGATTGAATGTCATCTTCACCAAGGATTAGGGGATTCATGGGTTTGCTGCCCTCTTGTGTAATCTAATTGGACTTCTTATCATTTATGGGTGACTAATAGTCTTGGCATAAATTCAATTTTATGTCATGGAAGATATCTGTTAAACATGTCTATCAATAGTCACACTTCTTCCATGTTCAGAAAGAAAGATAAATGCATCACTTTCGATTAGACTCATGTTCAGAAAATGGGTTGAACTTGGTCACAGTTGAATGAAGAATTTGAATGAACGGCATTATTAGGAAAGAGATTACAGGCTGGCAACAAGAATATTATAGGACAGATTTATTATATAACATTTAGACTTGTTACCTTACAAAAACAGCGGGCGCTTGCTAGTAAAATTTGAGCGCATTCAAAAGGACAAGGATGACAGAAAGAGAATGATGAATTGGAAAAGCGATATGATGAAGACAAGAAGCAGGAGATATGTCAATATAGCACTACTTGCTGCTCAAAAACATAACTCAATTTTATTTCATAAAACTTCAAGTAATGAATTATAAAGTTGTATTTATAAAAAAGCTAAACCCTATAGGATAATCAAAGAGATAAATATGAAATACACTAAGAAACTACTTCTTTAAATAAAAACAACCAATAATAACAAAATTATCCTATTGACTAATCCTATCAATTAATCTATCAAAATCTAATAAAATATGAAATATTCTATTATCAGTAATCCTCTTCTTCTGTGTTGCATCACAACATGTCTACATAGGCTTTGGCATTGTAATAAGGAGGATAGGATAGGAGAACATTCCTTTGGAAAAGAGGAGATAAGACTAAGTAGGGAAGGACTGAGGTATTTGGACCTTGCACAAGGTGTGTCCTTGAATTTTAACAGAATGGTGCATAGGATCCATGTAGCCAAACCCACCTACAAGGAATAGGCTGGTCCCATTTGGCATATGGAATTGGAGTTTGGAATTGAGATTGAGCATGGAATTGGGGTCCATAATTCTAATTTTGCTATTTGGTTCAACCGCTGCAATTATAATTACAATTCCATTGCCCAGTTCCATAAAAATGGATTTTAACTAAAAACCATTACCAATTCTATAGAGTTGAGGAAAGAAATTGCAATTTCATATTAAATTTACTAACCTTAAACCAAAAATGACCCAATTTAATAACCCAATAACCAAGATGACTCAAAATCAAAAGACCTAACCAATCTAAATTTAACCAAAAACTTGAAATGACCCAACTCGAATGACTCAAACCTAAAATTACCTAACCTCACTTAAATCCCACCCGATTTGCCTCAAAGTCCAAAGTGACCTAATCAGATTGGCTTAGAAAAACCGAGATGGCTCAAATCCAGAAATAAACCGACCAGATTTGAATATAGTCCAACCAAGCTAACCCAAAAATCAAACTGACCTAACTTAATTGATCCAAATCGAAAGATGACTCAGATATAAAATGATTCGTCCCAACTAACTGCCAGCCCAAAGTTTATCTGACCCAAGTTTGAAATAACGGATAGCAATTAACCCAAAACCATGATGACTCGAGCTTGAAATGACAAGAATTAGCTCAAACCCAAGCCATTATAAGCTAAATCCCAAAGTGACCTAACCCATGATCCGAGATGGCTTGAACATGAAATGATTTGACCCGACTAAAATTCAACCACATTTGACTTGAAATTCGAGACAAGTTGAATACAAAGTGATCCAATCCGACCAAAACCCGACCCTAGCTCACTTAATTAACCCAAAACCCATGATGACTCTAATTGTATGGGATTACAATTCCAATATATAATTCCTTAGATTAACCAAACAATTGAAATTTCAATTCCATTATAATTCCAATTCCATTAGAATTGAAAATTGGAATTGCAATTTTAAGTTCAGTTCCAATTCTAGATGCCAAACAAAACCTCAATTTGATTGGGTTTGAATCATTAAAACCTCAATTTGATTGGATTTGAATCATCAAACATTTTTGCATAATCAACGCATGCCCCTAAAAGGAGATTTTCTCATGCCCCTAAAAGGAGATTTTCTATGTGACATGTGATAACGAATTTCTGGTACCACTTTCTGAGCACAGTTCATGGTACGCATTGAGCACTGAGGCAAAAGATGCACCGACTAAGAAAATATGGCTTGATGAAGGCACAGGCACCAGGAACAGAGAGGGCTAGGAGATAGACCTAAGAAACCTTTGATGGGAGGATATGACGAAGGGATTGTAGTCCTCCAACTTCATAAAGATGTTTCTTTGAATGAACAAAACATTTGAAAAGAATTTTATACTGGTCCCACTAGAGTTTGGACTTAAGGCCTTAATAGTACTGAACATGATTAGGGCCGACAACTTACATGTAGGAAAACAACAATATTCATAGCTTTATTGGGTTCTTGTAGCAACTTTTGAAGTTCACACAATATTTCCTTTACAGGGAGTAGTGATGCTCATTTACAAGATACCCAGTATTCAAAAACACTTATCCAATCAAAACTCGATCAACACCTCAATTATATGAATTTCAACACACTTAACTGAAATTTCATATTGGTTAAGCAAGTATTTCTCATACCTTGCCCTCGTCAGAGTCTGTATGGCGTTGAGGAAACACAACCCTCACATCATTGTACAGGTAGAATCTTCGATCTGCTTCATTTTCCGTGACCTTCTTTTGCGTTTCCAAACAATCAATTTTGCATCCATGGACTGGCTTAAAAATTTTTTTCGGGGCAGGGCACATAAAACGAAGATGAAGAGCATATCTTAGTGCCCTCGAACTGTTAATGATGGTCTTAACCTTGGACAATCCACATGTGCCATTTTGGTCCCTATCGTTGTACATAGCTAGACAGCACTCCTCCTCGCAAGAGCGCTGACATCCATTACTATCACAACCATCTTGATACATATCAAACAATTCCCCTTCAGTGAAAAGTTCATGGTTTTTCACAGCACCCTTCACTGGACTTCTCTTATCACTAGTGTTCACTTTACATGTGTCTCTTGATTCCCGGCTAAGTTCCATGGGACTTCTATCTAATATAGGAATGGGCCTTTCTGGATCCTTCACTTCAGATACTATACGCTCTTGTTTGGCCTCAGCAGAGGTTGATTTGGTAGATGCAAGAATAACCCTCTGTCGCAAGAATGTCTGCTTGGATATAAGATGCAACCACAAGATGTCAGGTAAATCCTAAAAGTATTCCCGAGTGAAGGACTAAAATCATGGCACCCAGCGATCAAACATACTATTGACATAGGAACACATAAAAAATAGGTAGGTGTCAATCATGGCAAGATCACAAACCACACTACAATGAAAGCCAATATCATCACTTTGATAGGCTAAACCAAAGATACAGAAAAAGTCTCACTCATATAGAGAGAAATAAAAAGAACTTTCAATTATGTTATTAACCTTAAATAAAGAATGAATAAATTACATGGCTCAACTAACTAATTAAATTCCGGCTGAACTTCATGGAGACTCCCTGTCACCAAGTAAAAAGGAGTCTTCTAATTCCTTAATCCCCAAAGATTTAGAAAACCACAGACAGAGACTTTTACCCACAATCTTCTTTCATCAGTTAAGACCATACATGCTCAGTTTGTCAGTTATCAATTTCAGAATAGAGTCAAAGATACTGAACCTTTGTTTATTTGTCCATTAAGCTATAACTCCTTTCAGAAACTCGAGCGGTGCTCGCATCACAAAACACTTGAAACTTATGTCAGATAATTACAATTCTGGATCATTATCTACCAAAAAAGTTGTCAAACCATGACATAAGCCACACCACGTCACAAATATTTGCTAATATGGGGGTCCTTGAACACTAAAATTCATTGTATCCACTCGCCAACACAAAGGAACTAAGAGAAGTGAAAGCTCAGATAACTCTCAAAATAATTTTTTTCAATTTTATAGCTTTACTACTATGTACATTGCTAATTGTGTCAATTTAATTCCCTAAGCCACAATTGTACAAATTTTAATCTCTATACTTGGCAAAATTTCAATATTGCCTCTCCACCAGTTTCTTCATCAAACAAGCGACAATTGGGTCACCTGCGTGACATGACACGCATTTTCTTACTTGGGCTGCGTGACACATGACGTGCATGAAAACAACAACAAAAAAAAAACAAGCCTAGTGCCATAAGGGCTCCCACCAATGCAAGGTTGGGGGGGTGAGATGTATGTAGCCTTACCCCTTCAGGGTGCTACCCTAAAGAGAGGCTGTGTCCGAGGGCTCCCAACCCTGAAAAGCATAAAACCAAACAAACAAACAAACCAATAAATCAACAATAAAGCTGTTACAAAGGTATACTTTGCAAACATCCTATAATGTCATGACATCATGTTGGGTGTATAAAAGGACTACAACAAATGAACAAAATATATATATACATACATACATACATATATATACACATATATATATATATATATATATATATATATATATATTAACATCTAAATCTTCTAATATGTTCTAATTAGATATATCAGGGGACTAGCAACGTAATAGCTAAAGATTATATCCCTAAACACCATGGCACCACAGTCAGATGGGGCCAAAGGTGGTTTGCATGCTCTTAGCTACACTGATAATCTTAAAAGAAACACTCAAATAGACTTTTCTTGAAAATTGTAATTCAAAAGAAATAAGAAATTCCAACCTTCACAAAATCAAGTGTAGAAACTGCTCTAACACCGCACAAAATTAGTGACCTTATAAATGCCTAACATGAATATAGAGTCTCAATTAGATTTGGGTCAATAACTTTCCACTAGAACTATCAAAAACAGCAATTCATCGCATCACGTAAGCAAACACAAAAAATATTTTCCCTGCCAACCACACTCCTCAGGAGGGGTTTAGGCAGAGGACAAGCGCACACACCAATATCTACCAACGGTTACATTGCTCATGGACATGCTGGGCCACTGCACGCACCATCTGCACCCACAGAAAGACTGTTCCTTTTTTTTTTAGTAAATAAAATATAGAGATTACAATTTGGCTGTTACCTTAGTACCAGCTGGCATGTCACTTAGATCATAGTTGCAGAAGAAAGTGTGGACAGGTGTCTTTTCCGGGTTGCTAAGTACCTGAGGAACAAAAGTTTAGATCATAAGAGGGATCATTTCTTCCATTACCGCTCATAACACAGACTTCTCTTAAAAATTTAGCAAAATGTAATAAAATGAAAGCATAAAATACAATTAACAATTAAAACACAAGGCAATCAGAAAGCACCAGCTGTATTCGCCCTTTCATAGGAATACGTAGCCTGCTCTTGGCCGATCGTGGTGAATCATCACTGTTTGGACCTCTTTTTAATTCTTGTCCGGAACTCTTGTGTGTTGGAGAACTTCCTGCAAGATCTATGGATGCATAATACAATAAGCAGCTATCTCCATCCACACTGGTTACAGAAAATGGCAATTTCTGTGATTTTGGCGAGAAGTTTCCTCCACTAATGCCCAGTACAGCAAGAAAGCCATCAATTCTCTAAACAAACACAACGCCATTACCACGACAAAGTGAGATGTCAATAATAATAATAATAATAATAGAAGAACAGATATAGGAAACAGTGGAACCACTGAGAAAGCAGAAACCACACACCTGGTATGCGTTTCCAAATGACAATCGACCAGATAAGAGTGACTCCTCAAAGGAGCCAACAAGGGACCTCCTAACAGAATGACTGCCCGAACTTTTAGTGGACTTTATACAATGAAGCTCAGGCACCGGCTCTCGGCAAACATGCCTGACCATGCCAGTGGAAACTTCCAGATCAGGCTTTGTTCTCATTACCGTAAACTGGTCTTCCAGAACAGGTCCATCAAATGACACTGTAACATTCCTTATGGTTTCATAGTTATCTTCTGTCTTTTTCCCAGGAGTCCAACATCGATCTGATGTTTCCATACCATCACAACATTTTGGACCAAGAGGGGATGAAGACAGTCTTGGGGAGGTGAGCCTCCTTGGGAACAAAAAGTTTGGCCTCACTTCAGGCCTCATACTTCTATATTTTTCCAACTTATCACATCCTGGAGGAGAGGAACAGACAGATGAAGGTGGAACCTCCCCGTTCACTGGAAAAGGGCCATCAATGATAAAATATGAGGCCATTTTACTACCTTCATAAGATACACCGTTGAACTCTCTAGAATTTGATAATGACCAAACCGAGGGGGTAAATTGGTCCTCAGTTTCAATATTTGCATTATCAGAGTCTTGAACCCTCAAGTTACATGACTTGCTGGTAGGAGAATGGGAAGCCATATTCGAACACGTGTCCAAAGTCTCATCTACAAACTTTCTAGAACAAATAATAGGTGACAACGATGACAATAATCGTTTTCTTACTGCTAACCCACTTGATTCTGCATCATTTTCTATGACACGAACATCGTTAGAAGAATCAACATTCTTCATAGCAGTGTTTTTGACTGTTTTTTCATCAACTAGAGCTGGGTTGATTTCATCATTGTTGATTCTAGTGTCACATGATTCAAATCCTACAATCCTAGAAATAGGAGCACGGACATCTCTTCTGTTCTTGGGGCTCATCCAATCAGCCCTATCTGTCAAGCCAGACTGGACCCTGTGAACATAAGGTACAACATCCCAGGACTGCCTGGGCTTAAACCAATCGACTGTGGAATTTGAGCATTCTTCTATTGAGGAACATGATGCAGCCCGCCCCAGCTGAGTTGAACCCACACCATGCAGTCCATCAGAATCACGTGTGCGCACACTGCTCCAATCAGAATGAGCCTGCGCACATGACGATGCACTATCCCCAGTAGAATCACCAGGGGAAACTTGTGGCAAACCCATCAGAAAGTATCCTAAACCACAGCAACAATTTATGAACTAGTTCTTCTACAATGTTCCCTATCCACCTTACTATAGTACAAGTACAATAATGTACACGTTCTCCAAATCTCAAGTGAATCAGGTGCCAAATACTTCAACCTGATGCGGAGAATGTCATCACTAATACATTTAAATTAAGGAAACACCTAATCAACTGATTTTTTGAAAAAAAAATTATTCTAACAAAAGATAAATTTCACCAATAGTGCCGAAGGATCACTGCTATGTATCCACCAGATGTATCACCATTTCAACAACAAACCATTCCTTGGATTGCATATTGATAACCCAACAACAATTTGTGCTGCAAATCTTTTGACCCCCATAGCAGTAAGCAATGGCATGCGTGAAGTTCATGATTCTACTTCACAGATTTAAAAAGTGACCTGCAAATGCAAAATACTACTATCATGATGTCAGATTTTGATGAATATTCTGAATATCAAAGAAATGTAACAAGTGCGATTATCAAAATTTCAAAATGTAACTCTGAAGTATCCATCATGCATAAGCAACATCTATCTCATAAACCGAGCTACATAAGACCAAAATTTCAAAATGTGCTAAATTATCAAGAAATAACAACATCTAAGACTCAAACAAAATAATCGGAAAGAACAAATCAACAGCAAGACCTTTCAAAAGGTAAGGAAGAAGCACCTAGTGCCTTTTCTGTTTGGTTTTTTTTTTTTTTTTTTTTGGGGTGGGGGGGGGGGGGGGGGGGGGGGGGGGGGGGGAGTTCATTACTTGAGCAAGAGGCCAAAGGATGAAAGAGAGGATGAAATGGCCAATTCGCTGAACAATCAGCTAACTGTTTCTAAAGCAATGAGACACCTTATGCCTATGGAGGGCAGACAGTACCAAGCTGCACCCCAATTTTATATTCAGTTTGACAAAAGGAAGAAGCTTTCACGAGCTTGTGATTTCATTTACTTTCCATAAATGACAGTCGGCATAAAACACAAATGGGTGTTGTTATTGTCAGTTAAAAATACTATTGTTAAAGCAATGATGTAAATTGCAGCAAATAATAGCCACAAAATCATATACTCCTTTTGTGCCTAAGCATTGTCGCAGCAAGGGGATATGATCGTCTCCTAGGTCTCAACCTTCATAGTTTTCAATGCTAAATGAATGCTCAAGTTAATTACATGCTCAAAATAATTACCATAATATATGTCAAAAGGCCAGTAATATATGATATTGTATAAAACCATTCTTAAGCCTCCATCCATAGCTTAAGTTTTTGGAACATTTGGTTCCTTGACAAAATATTAGAGCCATGTTGACCAAGAGATTATCACGATTTCAAATCTCAACAATCGACAATCTAAATATTAATATATTTCAAGTACAATGTATGGTTGAGTCTGTGTATTATCGATGCTTTAACCCCAATTGCTTTGTGAGAAAGCATGTTAGAGTATAGAATAGTTCCTGCACCTTCACTCGTCAACTTAAGCTTTTGGAACTTATGGATCCTTAATAATATACAGTTAAATTCTTTTTTTCTTTTTTCATTTTGCTAAGATACTTTACAAGTATCTTTTAGAAACTAGTACTAATTTGAAAATAAAATGAATAAGATGCGATGCAATTATCAATCAAATCACAGATAGATTACTCAGATTATCATCCCAGGAAAACAAAACACAAACCGATGATCAGACCCTCTATTCCTAAGATTGCTAGCCCAAATTAACAGCGAAAAATAAAAGTAACTTTACATGAACAATAAACAAGTAAAGAATCAAAAAGAGAGGAATAAATCAGAACTCAAGCTCAAAATTGAACGCACCAATCGATGATGCGATTACTAAATCTAAAAAAACAAGTCATATTCGATTCTGATTGTTATCTTCCATTACGATTATATCATCCGGTCAATCCGATTATCTGCAGAAATGAATGCTTGGAAAGAAGAGAAATGGAGGACAAGAGAGAGAGAGAGAGAGAGTAATTTATCTTGGTTGAGGAAGGGGGGAATGATGTGTCGTAGGTGTGCTTGCGGTTCTAGGCAACGCCAATGACTTCTTCCTTTTCTCTTTTTCTTTTTTCTCTCTCTCTCTCTTGTCGCTCTTCTGTGTCAGTAGTTCCGCTTTTGTTTTGCATTTCTTTTGGGATAATGTTATTTTCCTCCCGAAGTTATTGTTTAAATAAAATTATAATTTATAAAATAATTTTATAACTCTTATTATATTGTAATAACTATTTTATATTGATAATAACAGCTTTCTTTTCTCTTATTCTTTTGTTTCTATGTAAATATGGTATATTTATATCATGTATATAGGGTTCATTTACAAGGCATTAATGCATCGGATCCCATTAAAACTCCGAAGTTAAATGTGTTTGGGCAAGAGTAGTACCAAGTTGAGTGACGTCCTGAGAAGTTCTTGTGTTGCCAACCCTATAAGGTTGGGGATCCTCGGAAATAGCCTCTCGACAAGGTTACACCTTGAAGGGGTAAGGCTAGGTACATCTACCATCAGACCCCGTTTAGGTGGGAATCCTTAAAGCATTGGGTCTGTTATTGTTGTTGTTGTTGTTATTGTCTATCCTACATATGTGTTTCTACCTGTAAGTATTGGTTTTCTTAATGTTATTTTCTTCCTTTTTTTGTACTATTCTTTGTGCTTTCTAGAATCACAAAGAGATGGCAATTGGATCGTTTGAATCGGATTTAGTTATCTATTTTGGTTTAGATTAACTTTGGTTTACCAATAAACTTAGGTTGGGTCAGGCTGAAGTTAGCCCATTCAAACTCGGTTCACTTATGGTTTTCACCTATACTTAGGCCGGGTTGGATTTAGACCAAGTTATTTCATGTTTGGTTTACTTTAATTTTGGGTGTTTTTGGTTTTGGCTCATCTAATCCTACTTTTTTGATGTCTTGATGTCATTAACTATTTACAAAAGGGTGGCTTTGTTAGGCAGATGGAATTGAAATTGGACTGTGAAATTGCAATTCTAATTCTAATTCCAATGGAATTCGAATTATGATGGAATTGAAATTCTATTGTTTGATTCACCAAAGGAATTGAAGGTCAGAATTATAATTACATAATAATTTGAATAATAAAGGGTTTTCAACCAATTGAGTTGGAGTATTTCGAGTTCTAAATCAACTACGGTTGGATTGTGGTCAGAGCGGTTCACATAGAGTTTAAGTTATTATGACCGGAGCGATTCAAATTGAGTTCGAGTTATTCGAGTTTCAAGTCAAAATTGTCAAGTATCGCGTCGAATCATTTGGTATTCAAGTTACCGCGGATTTTCAATTAATGGGACGGTGTTTTCAGGATTCAGGCTAGTTATGATTGGGTTTGAGTTCATTTAGTCAAGTCATCTTAGTTTTGGGACAAATAAGTTGTATCATTTCAAATTTCTAGTCATCTTAGGCTGAGTTTAAGATGGGTCGAACCATTTTTAGTATGGGTCGTATTAAGTTTTGGGTTAATTTGGTTGGGTCATTTCCACTTCGGCTCAGCTTGTTTACATCACAATCAAGTCGAGTAGTTTCATTTTCTGTATTTGAGTCATCTCTAATTTCAGTCAATCGAGTTTGGCCATTCAACTTTAAGCTAAGGTGATATCGATCATTTTAAGTTCAAGTCATTCGAGTTGGGTGATTTTCAAGTTCAGGTCAAATTTTAGGTTGTGATTCAAATTGGAGGTCGGAATTATGATTATATAATAATTCGAATTATCAAGAATTTTCAGTCAAAAGAATTGGAATTGCAATTCCAATTCCAATTCTGATGGAATTAAAACTCCATTTTTTGGTTCATCAAAGGAATTAGAGGTCGAAATTATAATTATATAATAATTCGAAACATCAAGGATTTTCAATCAACTGAGTTGGAGTATTCTAATCTTAAATCAACTACGGTTAGATTTTGGTCGGAGCGGTTCACATTGCATTCAAGTTATTATGGGTAGAGTGATTCAAATTGAGTTTGGAGCACCTACCGTATTGAGTACTTGGGACACTTCGTCTCTAAAGATGGCGTTGCCGCCGATCCAAAGAAACTTGAAGCTGTCGACAACTGGTCTCGCCAAAGCCATTGAAACAGGATACTATTTATGCGTCATTGCTAGGCCATTGACTGACCTCACCAAGAAGGATAACTTCTTCTGGAGTCCGGCGATTGAGCTCGCCTTTGATCGCCTGAAACACGCCTTGACATCCGCGCTTGTGCTAGCTCTTCCTAATCACACAACCTTTTATCATTGAGACTGATGCTTTCGGCACTAGGATTGGTGTCGTGCTCACGTAAGGCAGCAAGCCCTTATCTTATATCAGTCATATTCTTCCACCCCGCCATCAGGGTCTGTCAATTTATGAGAGAGAATTGCTAGCCATTGTTTTCAATGTGGAAAAATAGGAGCAATATAATACCGGTCATCATTTCATAATCCAGACTGATCAGCAAAGCCTCAAATTTCTTCTCGAACAACGGTTGTCCACTTCACTCCAACATTTGTGGCTATCCCGCCTGATTGGCCTCGACTATGATATTGTGTACAAGAAGGGCTCTGAGAACCGGGCAGCCGATGCCCTCTCTCGCCTTTCGGACACCGAAGTCCTGTGCATGGCATTATCATCCATCTCCTCCGACTTTCTCGACCGCCTAAAGGCTTCTTGGTCTACTGACCCTACTTTATCTCACATTATAACCGATAAGTTGGCGGAGCCTCTCTCCCACCCTCGCTACTCTTGACGTAAAGACCATTTGCGCTACAATGACCGTCTTGTTTGTTGGCAATGATGCCAACCTATGACAAGCCATCTTTTGATGGCTTCATGGCTCCGCCTAAGGGGCCATTCCGGCGTAGACGCCACTTATCATGGCATACATCCGTTATTCTACCGGAAAGGCCTTTGCCGTGATATCTAAGATTATATCTGCCAATGTTCCATCTGCCAGCGCAACAAGTATGAGACTTCAACACCCGCTGGTCTTCTCCAACCACTTCCAATTCCCTTTTTGATGTGGAACTGTATTTCTCTGGACTTCATTGAAGGTTTGCCACCATCGGAGGGACATTCGGTTATTCTTGTAGTGGTGGATCGTCTGACCAATTATGCACACTTTTTATCACTCACCCATCCGTATACAGCAGTTGAAGTCACCACCCTCTTCTTGGACTACATCTACCGTCTTCATGATCTTCCTGAGACTACCATCAATGATCATGATCCAATATTCACAAGCATTTTTTGGTGCGAACTTTTCTCTCGGTTGGGCAGTCACCTCAATCTCTCGTCATCGTACCATCCATAATCAAATGGACAAACTGAGGTTCTCAAACATTGTATAGAAACTTACTTACGATGCATGGTCAATGAGCAATCTCGCCTATAGACTTGTTAGCTTCCTTTGCTGGAATGGTGGTACAATACTACTTTCCAATCCTATGCACAGTCCACACCTTATGAGCTGCTCTATGGCCAACAGCCATTCATCCACCTTCCCTACTTGCCAGGCGAGTCCCCTATCGACGCCATTAATCGCAATCTCATTGCCTAGGAGGAAACAATGAGCCGCTTATGTCATCACCTATTTTGCGCCCAAAACCACATGAAACAGCAGGATGAGCGCCATCGCATTGACTACAACTTTCAAGTTGGTGAATATGTGGGGTTCAAACTTCAATCTTACCGGCAGCATAGTGTTGACGCTCGTCAATTCCACAAATTTGCTCCCTGGTTTTACGGGCCTTCGTGTTGGGGTCGTTGCCTATCTCCTTGAATTACTCGCTCGTGCCACCATCCATTACACAGTGCATGTTTCGCTCTTGAAGTGTTATTTCTTTGTTTCCACCTCCAGCTCTCCTTTACCGGATGTTTGCCCTCCTGCAGCAATGCCTCCTCAGCCACTTGCCATCTTGGATCGCAGACTTGTCAAGCGTTGCTGCATTGTCGCCACCCAGGTCTTGGTTCAGTGGGTTGGCCAAACCGCCGACGACGTTAGTTGGGAGTTTCTTCATGACTTCTAACTTCATTTTCTCAATTTTGGTCCTTGAGGACAAGGATCTTCTCATGGGGGTGGCATTGATACAATCTGACTTTCCGGCATTCTCATCTTTCAGGCACGTCCAAGCTATCTCTCCTTTGCCACGTCATCACTAGATATTTTACTCAATATTTAGCATCTTCATAAATAAAATATGAGAATTTAGTTGTATTAGAGTTCATGCTTTTGTGATGTGAATCTTCTTCTTCTCTCTCAAAATCTCTCTACGTCTTCTCCCCTTTCTCTTATGTAATTTCTCCATTTTGGAGCTTATACTTATACATAAATACATACAAAGGGGCAGCCAATTAATGCCTCGTAGGTCCAATTACTTGTTAATTGAGTGTTTGGTTGGATGCTGATTCCATTGATTGAGCTTAGGTAGATCTAAGTTCATGTCAGTACCTCTATGGGTGCATAAACGACTTCGGGCAATAGATTCGCTACAGCATGGGAATTTCTTCGGTCAATTCATTCCCTTCTATTACCTTGTTTAAAGTCATTTTATTCGTCTTATTCATGCCTTCGTTTAGTCATATCAATTCTAAAGCTTGAGATTCACTCTTCTCAAGCCTGGGATTGTTTTTATTCATCTTAAGTCTATTTACTTTGATTGTAAGTTTAAATATGTGAAAGATTAAGACTGAATACTATGGTGATAAAAGTGATTCATATCAAGATTAGATATTTCAAAAGGTCAGTATAAATTCCTCACTTAAACTCAATTTAAGTTACCTTCCATAATCTTGTTAAGGTTGTTTCTTTTATCGTTCTTATAATCTTGAAATCAATTAAATTGTAAGAGTTATATTTTAATCGTTCATTCACATATTACACCAACATGGAATTGTAATTGCAGTTCTAGCAGGTAAACCAAACAACATAATTAGAATTTTGGGCTCCAATTCCAGCCTTAACCATAATTCTAAGCTTCAATTGCATGCTCCAAACATAGCCTTATTATATAGCACAGAGAAAACAAAAAGGAAAAGACAGGAGTGGGTTTCAGCAATGGCGTTGCTCATATTGTTTACTTTCAAATTTCAAATTCAATTGAAAAACGCAGCTCTGTTAATGAAAGCAAAAGGAAAGAAAACAAAAGGCAAATTGAACGCCCGGGACTAGAGACCTGACGCGTGGAAGTAGAACACACGCTAAATTGTATACTGCCACGCGACTCACAGTCTCATTGTACGCTCACACTGTCATGTACATGATGGAATCATAACATTTTTCTAAGGCTAAAACTAACCCAACATTTCTGACCTTTTTCTAAAAATAAAAAAATTCTCTCAATTTATAGCTAAATACTTAACCTTCTACCTTTTCAAAAATTCAGTACTTTATCCTAATTAATTTTATAATTATTTTGTCCCTTAAAAGTAATGAGTTAATTATTTGATTTTAGTTTTAGGAGAAAATTTAATATTTGTAGGCAAAAGTTAGTGATTTTTATAATTTTAGCAAATATAAGAGGGTTTTATATATTTATGAAAAATAATATTTTACTTAATGAAAATATAAGTTTAGAAGATTAAAAAATAATTTGAAATTTTTATAAAAAAATGGATAATATTCATAGAGATCCACTGAACTATTGGTCAAAATCAAAGTGACCCCCAAACTTTCAATTTCCGCAAAGAGACCCGAACTATTAGTCAAAATCAATTTGACCCCCTGATGTGATTTTAAAGGTTGTTTTAAGACCGTGTGCTCGCAAGCATACGAGATCGTCGTAGCTAAATCAGGTATACGGGTTGTATCCACAGGAAATCGGAGTTAAGTCGGATTTAGTTGTTAATGAGCGGTTGAGCTTTTGGGTTTTGTTGATTTCGAATTTGTTAACTATATTAATAAAATTAACTATAAACTAAAGTTGTCAAATCAATTAAGGTTAGTTCAGGGAATGAATTCAGGGTAGCTTTACTCGTATCCCGTCATTATATTCTACTATGATAATGATTTAGAAGGCTTAGGCTACAAGCACTTAGACTGAGTTAATATTTAAACTAGGGCTTAGGATAATGAACTAGCCTAAAGGCATAACCTATCATATCACCCTACGTGTAGCATAGGTTATCTTATTAGCACTACTTAATTCCTTTCTTGCTCTTAGTTTAATATTAAACCTGTATTAATACTTAAAGTTAGGGTTGAGGGTAGTGAACTAAACTAAGGGCATAACCCATCGTATCACCCTACATGTAGCATTGATTATCTCAATAGCACTAACAAATTCTTTTGTCACTCCTAATTAAATATTAATTTGTATAAAAGATTGTATTTAGGGTTGGGTAACCATGCGTGAAAAACTAGTTATGTTATGGTCTAGGCTATAAGTTCATAAACTAACGCTAATAATTTGGAGATCTCAATATGGCTACAAGCACACACAAAGAAACACCAAACGCAATCATAAATTCCCCACAGGGGTACGTATATAACATAACATAAATTGATTGTCAAAATCATAATATAAATCCGGGATACGGGCAACTACCCGCCCGTCATTCCTAAACTACAAGTCTACTCCTCCATCGGAGTTTTACACATCATTCAAATCTAACAAAGATAAAAACAATGAATAAAAATTAAGGACTTGAAGACTCCCTCAATTGGCGTTGACGTTGATCCTTGCTTTGATCCTTCTAGCACTCCGTTCACCTGCGCTTCGGTGTTTGAGAACCATTTGGATATCGTAGCGTCTTCGGGAGGAGAGGAGGAAGAGAGGCGTGGCAAAAGATCCCTAAAATAATTAGATATTCGACATTTAAACAAACACGAGGCGTGCGGCTTGCATGCGTCCTCCTCCCATCATTTATATATATATATATATATATATATATATATATATATATATATATATATATATATATTATAATATAATATAATATTATATTATATTTATAATATACATTAACTATCCACAAGACTTATTTGGATTACCGAATTACAACCTGATTGGTCCTTTTTCGCACACATGGTCGGGTTTCTCAAAGTAGTTTTCAAATATGCCCCGATTATGCTTGATTTTGTCGGCTTTCCACCTTTGTTCGCTTCATTGTACTCCAAACCTGAATGTACCTAGATTACAACAAAAACGCACGTGTAAAAGCCGAATATTTCTCAAGAGTGAAGAATAAAATATGTAAATATAAGGTACATCAACATCCCCATACATACTCCTTGCTTGTCCTCAAGCAAGATTCAACTTAAACTAACCAATGACGTAAAAATTTAGCTGGGCATGCAATAGTAAGAATAACTTGTGAAAACTATTTTCTGATCATATTTGAAGGTATACCTGAGAGTAAAAATTCTTTATGTAATGTTATTATTATATTGGTTCTAACTCGAGTCTCGCAATTCAAGTCTTTTTACTAGTATCTGAGCTTAGAACTTCTCTCCTATTTGTCTTATTTCAAATCAAAAAAAAAAAAAAAAAAAACATGCAAAGTTAAGACGAATACAGAGAATAAGAGAAGAAATCAGCTATTCTAATCATTCATCGCTAATCAATAATGAAATCAAAAGACTTTTCTTTTCTCTCTTGTTTTCCCTTTTTTTAATACGGTCAGACGTGTCTCCCTCAGACCCATGTAGCGAGTTTTCAGCCTGTAGCTCCCGATCAAATTGGCTCAAGGTACCTAATTTTAAGAGACCCCTACGAACCTAATGGCTCGAGTCCAAGGGATTCACAGCCTAATCCGTTAGCATATGCTCCTTTTTTTCATTAGGTATTAGTGCTTATTATAGTGACCTAAAGGATTGATTCTTTTTAAACTTTCCCTGTGGCTCATGTAGCATGATTACCAAAATCGTGAGTCGAATAGAAGGATCGTACGATCCTGCTATCCCACTATGCCCTACCGACCAGGATCGCGTAAAAAATCGTAAAAAAGTAGACTCACATTGAACTCGAGAAGGATCGGTAGGATCGCCAATTCTAAATCGATTCTACCGAGTCAATAATAAAAAAAAACATATTTGAAGATTGACTCTGATTCTATGCCGATTCTACAAGTTATTTTAAAAAAAAAAAATTTCATTTTTTTTTTTACTCCCCTTCTCCTTTCTCATTTTTTCCCCTCCCCTTCTCCTTCCCCCTCCCATAACCTAACCCTAATCATTATTTCACATCACACTCTTCACTTATCTTCACTAGCAACCCTAGCCACCGTCGATTGCGGCCAACTGACGTCGACTGATTGCCCCAACCACCCATCGAGGTTTGACACCGACCCATGGGCCACAATCACACATATCTCATTTTATTTTTGGATAAATCACTAATTTTTATTTAATTTCTTATTCTTCTAGCATATTGAGTTACTTGGGTATTGTTTTAGTTTTCATTTTGTTTACTTTTAGCTTGATTTTATTTTTTGGACTTTTTTGATGTTCTTCGTTATATATTCGAGGCTTGTAATATGATTTTATTGGATACAAGTTATTATTTTAACCTAAAGTAGAATCTTACAATTCTCGATCCGATTCTATGATCCCGATCCTGAGGACCCCTCACCGATCCTAGGTAGAATCCCGATTTTAACAACCTTGCCATGTAGCGAGCTTTCAACCGACAACTCCCAACCTAGTTGGCTCAAGGTACCAGGTTTTGAGACAACCCTACGGGCTTACTTGCTCGAGATATAAGGGCTACAAGAACCAATGAGTCACTTTTTTTTAAGGGAATACAAATACGCAAGATAAAGAGATAGCAAATCGATTTCAACATTGCTAGAAGTAGAACGGTGGATTCCAAATCTTAAAGTTATTACCGTTATTTCAACCTAAAAAGTAGGATATATCATAAGATTAAGGGTAAGAAATAATAATATCTCTAACGAGTTAAAAGACAAAAATACAGATTCAAAAGTCAACTCCAGAAATAATTTCATTACATAAATATTCTAATCATCATAGTACATCTTAAATTTGATCTTCAATAGAAATCACGAACAATTCTATATTCATTCATGCCAAAACGTAGCTAATTTAAGCAAAATGAAGCTAAAAGGACAAACAAAAGTTCACACCATACATGCCATCCCCAAACCCAAACCTTGCATTGTCCTCAATGTAAATCGACAGAAATAAATACAAGCAGAGGAAGGAAAGAGACGCCCTGAGGTGTAGCATGTTCAGCTATACGTAGTGAACAAATCCAAAAAGGGAAAACAGAAGTAGCAAGCTGCAATTGAACACATAGAAGACAGAATACTAAACAAACTTGTTAGTAGTATTATAAATAAGGATCGTACAAGTGTTTAGTACAAGAGAAACAAAGTTGGCATGGTAGGGATAACAAAAGGATTTGCAACTGAGAGAGAGTTCATGTTGAAAAACAAATTAAAAAGTAGGTTGGGTTGCCTTCCAAGAGCGCTAAGTTTAACGTCTTCAGCCAAAAGAGCACAATGTCAACCAAAATCCGAGGCAGTGTTTGCCATAGAACTCAGGTTGACCTAGTAGGGATGATCCCAAACCCAACAGTGTTTCTAGACCCGTGACTATCAAGGAGGGAAGCATTACAAGCATCGGGGTCTCGAATCTCTATCCTACCAAGTGTAGGTGATGAAGCATAGCTATCGACATAGACAGGGACACTAATACAATCAGCATTTATAGTAGAATCGGGCTTACCTGGCTTTACCAAAGGGTCAATATCATCAACCATGTAGCATTCCAACTCGTCCTCAGTCTCAGGATGCCGAACAAAGTTCAAGACCTTCAATTTGCCCTTGAGGTTTCCAAAAGAAACCTCCAACACTTTCGTCCTACAATGAATCATAGCATCGGCTGTGGCTAAGAACGGTTGACCTAGAATAATGGGAGCGTGTGCTTTTGCCTAGGAGTAGGTTCTATATCTAAGATGAGAAAATCAACAAGGAAGACAAACTTGTCAACCTTGACAAGTACATCTTCCACTACCTCATGAGGTACTCACTTTGTCCTATCAACCAACTGAAGTGTAGCATTCGCTGGCTTAAAGTCTTCTATACCCAATTCCCAAAAAACTGAGTAAGGAATGAGGTTTACACTTGCTCCTAGACCTAGCAAGGTTTTGCTAGTGTAACGCTTTCCTAAGACGCATGGAACTATAAATGCCCCCAGGGTCTTGAAACTTGGGCGGGATGCCCGACACTAATATGCTGCTCACCTTCTCGGTGAGCCGGACTTTCTTCGAGATATGCGCTTGCGCGTACTTTTTTTGGTGCAAAGGTCCTTGAAAAACTTGACATACATAGTAATGTGTTTAATGGCTTCTATCAACAGCAAGTTGATCTTCACATTCTTAAACACATCCATGAGCTCAGCCCTCTTTGGGTCATCTTTCTTCTTCGGTCCTATAAGGGCCGAAGGAAAAGGGACAATGGGTTCAAAATTCCTATCTTATGGGTCCTCCTTATCAGCAGTGGAGGAGGGATGCATGCCCTCCTTCTCAGCCTCGACCTCCACATCTCTAAGGTTCCCCTCCCCAGACACCGAAATCACCTGAACTTGCTCGTGAGGAGGCAAGTTAAGGTTAGAACTAGTTAACCCTATTGGAATTGTGAGAGGTTGGGAGGGTAACCTCCCTTCCTCTTGCCTATGAAATGCTTTGATCAATTGTCCTATCTAATCTTTTAATCTAGCTATGGACAGAAAATGGGATTGGACCAGTTGTGCATTGTCTTCCATGAATCGAAGCATACGATCCTCAAACTAAGAAGAGCATCCCGAAGGTGGGGGCGGGGGGGGGGGGGGGGGGGGGGGGGGGGGGGGGGGGGGTGGGTGGTGCTCAACATATAAAAACAAGAAGGATAGGTTGAGAAATATACCTCTGCCCTCCCGAAAAGGCAGGAGCGTGTTCGTTACCTAACATACCAGGATTCTGTTGTCTCGTGGGTAGATTCTGATGGTCGTTCTGTCTCCACGAGAAATTCGGTGGTTGCACCATCCAGGATTGTAGGTATTTGAGAAGAGTCACCGTTCTTCGAAAAGCCCTGCGCCACATAAACATGCTCCTATACAAATTCGGGAAATTGTGAGGCATAAAGGCAGTCAAGTACAGAATGGTCTGCGCTATAACAAATGCCACCGGTGTTGGCACCATGTGATGACTCAACAACATTAATTGCATGCACGTGAGTAGGGTTGGCCTGAGATGCCATGATCTAATCAACTTTCCCACTAAATGCTTCTAACTTAAATGCGATGTCATCATTTGATGCCACCCCATGGACACCATGTGCACCTCCCCTAACCATCCTAGCAGATAAGGCTTGGTTAAGAGAGTGCTCACTAAGATGCACAAAAAGGGTCCACGGTTCATTCTCATCATATTGGTTAAATACTCCCCCGCATGAAGCATTAACCATTTGGTTGTGAGACGTAATGAGACAATCACAGAAATTTTGCACTAGAGCCTATTTGGGAGACCCATGGTGGGGACAGCTCCTAAGGAGTTCCTTGAACTTGTCTCAACTTTCATGAAATTGCCCTTGGTCTTTTTGTTCAAAATTGTTGATAGCACGCCTAACAGCTATAGTTTTAGCCTTAGGATAAAATTTGACCAAGAATCTTTGTGGAAGGTCCTCCCAAGTTTTGATTTCGCCCCTTGGTAGGGACTGAAACCACCGTTTGGCTACGTCTTTCAACAGAAAAGGGAAAAGACGTAACCTAACCACGTCGTGCGAGACACCTCGATAATGACATGTTTCACAAATTTCAAGAAAGGCGTCAAGGTGCTCATACGGGCTCTCAATTGGCTTCCCATAGAAAGTGGGAAGCATATTGATGATCCCAGGCTTAAGTTTAAAATTTGTATTACCCACGATGGGTAACACAACTCCAGTTGGCGCCATGGTTATCAAAATCGCGAGTCGGATCATAGGATCGTACGATCCTACTATCTCACTATGTCCTACCGACCCGGATCAAGTAAAAAATCTTAAGAAAGTAGACTCGCAACAAAATCCTATAGGATCGGTAGGATCGGGGTAGGATCGGTAGGATCGCCGATTCTACACCGATTCTACCGAGTCAATAATAAAAAATAACATATTTGAGGTCTGACACCGATTCTACCGATTCTACTCCGATTCTGCCCCGATTCTACCGATTCTACTCCGATTCTACCACAATTCTATCGATTCTACTCCGATTCTACTAATTCTATAGGTTATTTTTTAAATTTATTTTTTTTAGCTTTTTTTTTACTTTTCCCTTCCCCTTTCTCATTTTTTTCCCCTTCCCTTCTCCTCCCCCTCCTATAACCTAACCCTAATCATTCTCTCACATCACACTCTTCACTTATCTTCTCCGGCAACCCTAGCCACTGCCGATTGCGGCTGACCGCCCCAGCCACCCATCGAGGTTTGACACTGACCCACGGGCCACACACAGACATAGCTCATTTTCTTTTTGATAAATTATTGATTTTTGTTTAATTTCTTATTCTTCTAGCATATTTAGTTACTTGGGTAATTGTTTTGATTTTTATTTTATTTATTTTCAGCTTGATTTTTTTTTTTGGACTTTTTTTTATATTCTTCATTATATATTTGAGGCTTGTAATGTAATTTTATTGTATACAAGTTGTTGTTTTACATAAAAAGTAGAATCTTACGATTCTCAATCCGATTTTACAATCCCGATCCTGAGTACCCCTCACCGATCCTATGTAGAATCCCGATTTTGACAACCTTGGTTGGCGCAATGTAAGTTTGGGGAACAAAATGATCTCTAATCATAGGTGGAGGGGTGTACGCCAGCTGTGGAGCGGGGTTGTCAGCAATGACGGAAAAAAAAAAACAACAGAAATTAACTAAAATAAATAAAAATGAAACCAAAAAATAAGTAATTTTTTTTGAAAAACAAAGAAAATAAAAATAAAAATAAAAATAAAAATGAAAATAGATAATGACTCGTTAATTTCTAAATCAACTTAGCGTACCGATTCCACGGCAACGATGCCAAAAACTTGATGTGACTTTAAAGGTTGTTTTGAAACTGTGTACTCGCGAGCATATGAGAGCGTCGTAGCTAAATTGGGTATACGGGTCGTATCCACAGGGAATCGGAGTTAAGTCGGATTTAGTTATTAATGAGCGGTTGAGCTTTTGGGTTTTGTTGATTTTGAATTTTTTAACTAAATTAATAAAACTAACTATAAACTAAAGTTGTCAAATCAATTAAGGTTAGTTCAGGAAATAAATTCAGGGTAGCTTTACTCGTATTAAGTCATTATATTCTACTATGATAATGATTTAGAAGGCTTAGGCTACAAGCACTAAGACTGAATTAATATTTGAACTAGGGCTTAGGATAATGAACTAGTCTAAAGGCATAACTTATCATATCACCCTACGGGTAGTATAGGTTATCTCATTAGCACTACTTAATTCCTTTTTTTGCTCTTAGTTCAATATTAAACCTGTACTAATACTCAAGTTAGGGTTTAGGATAATGAACTAGTTTAAGGGCGTAGCCCATTTTATCACCCTTGGTCTAGCACGAATTATCTCAATAGTACTAACAAATTCCTTTGTCACTTCTAATTAAATATTAATTTATATAAAAGATTGTATTTAGGGTTGGGTACAACCTCAACCCTAACCATGCGTGAAAAACTAGTTATGTTATGGTCTGTACTACAAGCTCATAAATTAACGCTAATAATTTAGAGACCTCAACATGGCTACAAGCACACACAAAGAAAGAAAATAGATTTTAGAAGAAGAAGAAGAAGAAGAAGAAGAAGGGTAGAGAGAAAAGTAGTTGAGAGAAGAGGAAAAAGTTGTTATTATCATTCATATGCTCAATACAACTAACCATTGTCTTATATAGATCTTGTAACTACTCTTAACCATCTACTTTTAAAGATTCTCCTTGATTACAATAAGAAACAACTTTTATGAAATTGCAATGTAAACAAGTATTCATCTAGAGTCTATTTTGGATCCTAAGAACTAAACACAATCATAAATTTTCCATAAATCAATTGTCAAAAGCATAATGTAAATTCGGGATACGGGCAGCTACCCACCCTTCATCCATAAACTACAAGTCTACTGCTCCATCGGAGTTTTACACATCATTCAAATCTAACAAAGATAAAAACAGTGAATAAAAACTAAGGACTTGAAGACTCCTTCAATTTGTGTTGACATTGATCCTTACTTTGATCCTTCCAACATTCCAACCACCTGCTCTTCGGCATTTGAGAACCCTTTGGATCTCGTAGCGGTTTCGAGAATGAGAGGAGGAAGAGAGGCATGACAAAAGATCCCCAAAAATAATTACGTGTTTGACATTTAAACAAACACGCGGTGTGCGGCTTGAGTGCGTCCTCCTCCTGTCAACTATATATATATATATATTATAATATAATTATACAATACAATATAATATATTATAAAATAGTATATTATGTAATATACATTAATTATCCCCGAGACTAATTTGGATTACTGAATTATGACTCAATTGGTCCTTTTTCGCATATGTGGTCGGGTTTCTCAAAGCTGTCTTCAAATATGCCCCTGACTATGCTTGATTTTGTCGCTTTTGCACCTTTGTTCACTTCGTTGTACTCCAAGCCTAAATGTACCTAGATTACAACAAAAACGCATATGTAAAAGCCGAATATTTCACAGGAGTGAAAAATAAAATATGTAAATATAAGGTACATCACCTCCTTACTTCTAATTTCATCAAATACACCTTCCGAACTTTTAATTAAAATCAATTTAACCCCCCCAAACTTCAAAAATTATATTAAAGACATCCAAAATAATTAAAAATTTTCCAATAAAATATGGTTAAGATATCCTTAGATTTGGTAATATAATTTTTTTAGTTGTCCAGGTTTTAAAATATTTTCACAATAACTTAAACTTTAGTAAATTTTTTCATATACTATTCACACAACTCTTTTATGATTTTTGTTAAACTAAATAACTTACAATAACGACAAATTGATATTTGGAAGACTTCTGCTAAGGCAAGGTATTAAATTAAACTAACATGTCACTTGAAAAATAATATAAGTAAGCTAAAAATTTTAATTATATTTAAAACAATCTTACGTATCAAAAACATTTAAAATAATTTAAAAATACCAATATAATATTTTTATTTTAAAAGTATTCATTGGTAGTTTTAGGGAGTTTTATATTTTTAGAAAATTAAAAATATTTTCAAATATTTTAAATATAAATAATAGTAAATTAAGTTTGAGGTATTTTCTTTTTATTTTACTTGCCAAAGCAACATAATTTAGCGGAATCCTAATGGAGGTATAGAGAAAATATTTGAAAAAAGTGGTCACGAAGCTTAGGGTACCTCAAAAATATTTTAAAATCTTAATGCTCTGTAAAATATATTACCAAATGATGAATACTTTTTTTGTACAAAATTTGAAGAAAAGTTAATAATATTTTTTTAACTTTAGTTTTTGAAATTTAAAAAAAAAAAAAATTTTACATAAGTATTTTTCCCGGAAGGGGTAAGGCTACGTACACCACCCTCCCCAGACCCTGCTTTCTGTGGGAGCGCAAGGCACTGGGACTGTTGTTATTGTTGTATTTTAGTTTTATTAATCTAATTTTAAATTTCATTTTTTAAAAATTATTATAGTTTATTTTATAGTCTTTTTTTATAAAAATTTAAAAATATTTTATCTTCTTCTAAATTTATAATATCATTACTATAATTAATTAAAATAATTAATTATTGCAAATATATAAAACTCTCTTATTTGTTGTTAAAAATATAAAAAACTTCTAACTTTTGCCTAAAAACATAAAAGTCTCTTCTAAAAATAAAATTAAATACTTAACTCCTAGGAGACAAATAATCATAAAAAATTGATTGAAAGCAAAATTATTAATTTTTGAAAAGTTGGAGGGTTAAGTGTTTGGTTTTAGAAGTGAAAGGAATTTTTAGTTTTTGAAGCAAAAATCCGAAAAGTTTTCTGTAATTTACATTTTTTTTAAAACCATCTCGATTTTAATTGTGGTTTTAAAATCTCTCCTATATTTTTTAATATTTTAATATTCAAACTACACTTTTTAAAAATTTATAATGTCACACCTTAATATTAATGTCGTTAACATCAATTAGTTTTGCTGACATGGCTTTTGAAAAAAGGAGCACATAATTAGAAAATATAAATTTATATTTAAAATAATTTAAAAATATTAAAATACTTGAAATATTTTTAAAAATAATGTAAATAAAAATTTGTAAATATTCAAAAAAAATAATTCTTCAATCTTAAAAAATATTTTTTAAAGTTCCATTAAAGCAAAAACTATAAAAAAAAAATGTTGACAAATAGCGTCACATTCAAGTGTGACATTAAAAAAATTGGCAAAATGTAGCAAGACTCCCTGAACTTTATAATTAATTACAACATACCCCCTGCACTTTTAATTTCAAAAAATAACCTCCAAAACTTTGCAAATTAACACAATACATCCCCTGAACTTTTGATTTCATAAATTAGCCTTTTGAACTTTGCAAATTAACACAACACATCCCCTGTACTTGTAACTTCATAAAATAGCCCCTTGAATTTTGTTATTACACAAAATTCACTCCCGAATTTTATTACTAAATTTAACTCACCCCTTAGACATTAATAAATTTAAAATTTAAAAAATATAATAATATTTTTTAACTTTAATAAAGTTTAGAATAATAAATTTAAAATAAAAAAAATCTGCCAAATTAAAAATAAAAATTTTCTAATTTTATACAAAATATAGGAATTTATATTTTTTAGACCAAAGGTAAGAGCTTTGTATCAAATTAAAAATAAATTTTTTTTTTTAAGTTTTGTATAAAGATAGAAAATTATATTTTTAGGCAAAAAGTATTAGCTTTATATTTCTAGATAAAAGATAATTTTTTTTAATAATTACAATAATTATTTTAATTAATATAGGAAAAATATTATAAATTTAGAAAATAATAAAAAAATATGTTTAAATTTTTATAAAAAAAATACTATAAGAGAAAATATAATAATTTAAAAAAATTTCTAAAATCATTTCCAAATTTAAAACTAAAAGGTTATACCCTAATGAGAGGCTGTTTCTAAGGACCCCCATCCTCAAAAGCAAGATGGCATAAAAAGCACGGAGAGCACAGAGAGCATGGCAAGCATGTAAGCATCTAAGCAATAGCAAAAATTAGAAAGCAACCAAGCATCTATGGGAGAGAGCCTACCTAAGGGCAGCCTACAAGCATGGTGTAAGCAACTAGAAGCAAGGCAGAAATGCGCATAAACAGATAAGCATGCAAGAAGCCTGGTGGACCTAGTACTGGCCTAGAAGTGCTCAACGTTCCTACCCAACTATATCTGTTACCCTTATACTAATCTTTCACTGAGCTCTATCTAAGGCCATTTCTTCACTGAGGTTGAGATAGACAAGGTCCTGTTGAAATGCTTCCATCCAACTCTTCTTTGGTCGGCCTTTTCGTCTCTTCCTATCTGTAACATGGAGTTGTTCGCATCTCCGGACAGGTGCAATGCTCGGTCTCCTCCGAACATGCCCAAACCACCTCAAACATTGCTCCCGCATCTTATTATCGATTGGGGCCACACCTAATTTACTTCTTATGACTTCATTTCTGATCCTATCCTTCCTTGTGTTTCCACACATCCATCTAAACATTGTCATTTCTGCTACCTTTATCTTCTGCGTGTGATGTTGCTTAACTGGCTAGCACTTTGCTCCGTAAGACATAGCCGGTCTCACTACCGTTTTATAGTATTTTCCCTTTAACTGGAGCGGGAACTTTCTATCACACAGTACCGCGGAGACCATTCTCTATTTATGCCAACCCACTTTTATCCTGTTGTTAACATCTGCGTCCACTCGACCGTCTTGTTGCACCATGGAACCCAAGTATTTAAAGCATACTTTTTGCGGTATGCACTCTGATCCAATCTTGACATCTTCTGTACTTGGCGTGGTAGAAACACAGGACTTGAGTTCCATATACTCGGTTTTAGATCTACTAAGTCTTAACCCTTTCGATTCTATGGCCAATCTCCAGAGTTCTAGCTTCTCATTCACCTCCTCCCTGGATTCTCCCACTAAGACTATGTCGTCCGTGAAAAGCATGCACCAAGGCATGTCCCCTTGGATGTGCTCGATGAGCTCGTCCATAGTCAGAATGAACAAAAAGGGGCTCAAGACTGATCCTTGGTGTACCTCAACTGTGATGGGGAAGGCGTCTGTCTCCCCTTCCATTGTGCATACATTGGTTTGTGTGTCTTCGTACATGTCCTTAATGTTTCGTATATAGGGCTAGAGATACCTTTCCTCTCCAAAACCCTCCATAAGACCTATCTCAGCACTCTATCATATGCCTTCTCTAGGTAAATGAAAACCATGTGGAGGTCCTTTTTTCTATCTCTGTAGTATTCTATTGACCTCCTTAGGAGGTGGATGGCTTCTATTGTCGACCCGCTAGGCATAAATCGAAATTAATTCTCCGATACCCCTGTTCGTTGTCGTAGCCTTCTTTCTATGACCCGCACCCAAAGCTTCAGAGTGTGGCTCATTAGTTTGATTCCTCTGTAGTTGGCACGACTCTGGATGTCTGCTTTGTTTTTATAGACAGGAATAAATGTACTCTTCCGCCACTTAACTGGCATCTTCTTCCCTTGGAGAATTTAGTTGAATAATTTTGTCAGCCATTTGATACCCATTTCTCCATTGCATTTCCATGCTTCAATGAGTATTCCATCTGGGCCTACTGCTTTACCCCTACCCATCTTCTTCAAGGCTTCCCTAACTTCCTCGGGTTTAATGCTCATGCAGTAAAAGTAGGTGTGATGTTCCTCTAGTGCTTGTAGTTCTCCTGGGGATCCATCTCTAACTCTTTGTTCATTGAACAAATCTTGGAAGAAGGATTTCCATCTAGTCATAATTTGTTACTCATCCACAAGCACTTGACCATCTGCTCTCTTTATGCACCTTACTTGGTCAAGGTCTCTAGTCCTCCTCTCCCTCGCTTTTGTAATTCTATAGAGGGCCCTAGCTCCCTTATCAGTATCTAACCTTCTATAGAAATCCTCGTAGGCTTTAGCTTGTGCATCTCTTACTGCTATCTTAGCTTTCTTCTTGGCTTGTTCATACTGTTGCCTCTTGTCCTCGTCCCCACTTCAGTCCCATTTCTTGAAGCATTCTTGTTACGCCTTAATCTTTTCCTACACCTCCCTGCACCACCACCAGATCTCTCTGTTGTTTGGTGCCTCACCCTTTGATACATCTAAAACTTTGCGTGCCACATCTCTAATCTTTTGGGCTATTTGGTTCCATCTATGGTTTGGATCTCCCTCTCAATCTTCTCCTAGTACAGCCACGGCCCTTTCCTTCAAGACTTGAAACTTGTCCCCCTTCAGATCCTTCTAGCGAGTGCGTGGCTGTGATGGTTATGTGGTTTTCTTGCCCCTTCTCTTGGCCTTGACATCAACACACACTGCCCTGTGCAGTGTTGAGAGGTCTTTTCCGGGGATAACCTTGCAATTTCTACAATCTTTTTGAGTCCTCTTCCTAAGTAGTATGTAGTCAATCTGGGTTTTTGCTCCACCGCTCTGATACATGATGATCTGCTCCTCCCGTTTTCTGAAGAAGGTGTTGGAAAACGTTAACTCATAAGCGACGGCAAAGTCTAACAAGGCCTTACCCTCATCGTTCCTTGTTCCAAAACCAAGGCCTCCATGGTGGGATGTATAGCCGTCAGTGTTACCCTTATACTTTTTAAAAAAAATATCTTTCATAATTTATTTAAATTTTTTAATTTCGTACTTTTTTATTTTAAAATTTATGAAAGTCTAAGTGGTGTGCTATATTTAGTAACAAAGTTCAGGGGGTGAGTTGTGTTGTGTGTAATAACAACGTTCAAGGGTTATTTTGTAAAATTGAAAGTATAAGGGGCGTGTTGTGTTAATTTGTAAAGTTTAGGAGGCTATTTTTTAAAATTGAAAGTGTAGGGGGTGTGTTGTGTTTAATTACAAAGTTCAGGGGGCTATTTTTTAAAATTAAAATTATAAAAAATGTGTTATAATTAATCACAAAGTTCATAAAATTTTACTATATTTTGCCCAAAAAAAAATTTGAAAAGCTTATCAGTGAGTGATGTTATATTCAGAGGTCATCTGCAAATTAAGTTGACGAAATTATATTTTCAGTGCTAATATAAAAAAATCTCTTAAGTCTTATCAATATCCATACATCTAATCAGTTTAAACATTTCCAGAAATACATATATATATAATTATTATTGTTTGGAATACGGGTTTGTTTTAATGGGAGGTTAGTTTTGAAATATATATATATTTTTTTTATTGTTCTTTACTTCAATACAATAGTGGATCTTTGTAATGACATGTCTTTTCTCATTACCTTGGCTTGTATTTGTAGATTTATAATGGTGGGCCCTCTTGATACGAATGCTACAAAGTGTCACACCCGATTTAGTCTCGAGCTTTCCTGACTGCCTCATCAGCACGCCACATCTCCAATACCACATTAGCAGTGCCACATCGTTAATCTAAACCCTAATTAGTTAGTATAGATAGGGGCCATTAGAATTATGAATAATATGTTGAGTAATGTGTATTTAGCTCTCTCTTTTTCCCTTAATCTTCTTCTGTATTTTTTCCCCTTTCTTACTATAATATAATACTATTTTCATGTTTATGAGCTTGATCAGTTTGATTTGTAACAATTGGTATCCGAGCATTCCTTCCTCGGCCACCATCATCGCTGATCATCATCTCCGATAGGCACTGTCTTCATCGACTGGATGTCATCATCATCGCTGATCTTCAACCCTCGCCACCGCCGAAATCATCACAACGTCACTGTCATCGTTATCACCTTCATCATCTTCATCATCATTATCATCATCATCACCACCACCACCACCTCCATCAACAGAACCTCTATCATCACCTTCCCCCACTGTTATACTCGAACACCAGAGCACCAGAACCACGTTCGAACCCCCGCACCATCAACAACCCTCACCCAACACCACCGATCATCAACCGTCGTCACCCATCGTCACCGATCAACATCAATTCATCACCATCAACATCAAATCCATCGTCACCGTCCCAATCACCACCGATTCCCACTACCAGCAAGGAGACCCTCACCAGATCACCATTATTGACCCTCCCTAGCAGCTCCACCAAAATCGACCGTCGCTCATCCACCGATCATCACCATCATCTTGCACCGGGCATCATCATGGCTGATTGAAGTGTTATTAGCAGCATCGAGGCAAGTCTGACAAAATTTGAGCCGATTTTCCCTATATGCACATAAGGTGTTTGACAAAATGCCTCAACTAGTCTTTTAGCTCTCTATAAGATCAATGTTGCCATAGCTGAAGGGAACCCATTACTAAGCTCATAAGGCTTCGCCAAACGGGAAGTGTTGGCGAGTACATCAGCCTGTTCGAGTCCTTGGCAAGCGAGTGTGGGCTAACAGAGGAGCAAAAGGTTGGGCTGATGGTAGGCGGCTTGCGGGACAATATAGTGGAAGGCATCTTCTTGTATAAGCCGCAAACCCTCTATGACGCCAAGTTATTGGCTATACTGGAGGAGAGCAATTGCGCCTACTTGGAGGATTTAGCCACAAAGGGGTCTTTGAGAACGGCGCCAATACCGCTCACGCCAAGCCCTGCATGGGAAGATCACGCCAATCTTGATGATGATGCACCTCTCTCTCAGCCAACAGTAAAGTCGGTTCTAGATCCAATCTCGGATACCGCCATCACCCCACTACTTAGCGCTTTTGAGGATACCCCCATCTCGGGGACTCCAACATCTACCCCGTCTCTACTGCTCTCCGGTGACATCAAGCCAACCGAATTAGATCTGCCAGCACCACAACAGCTAAATCCTAAGTTTGAGGATGTGACCACCATCCTCGCCAAGCTCACTTTCTCCCACCGACTCCCCCCTGCCGGGTATACTTCGTGAAATTTAGCACCCCGGTTAAGTTCACGATCCGTATCCTGCTGAAGTTCCAAAAGTGGGTATTTGACCCGGGAGGATTATCTACCTTCTGGAGCCGGCTTGTCGTCCATGACCCTTGGGGGCAAGGGTCTTTGGAGGGGAAAGAAGTGATACAAGCCAGAGTGGGATTTGGTGCACAGAAGGACAGCATCCCACTTAGTCCCCACCGCCTAGGCGGCTACCTTGTTCTTGATCCTTGAGGACGAGGATTGTTTCAAAGGGGCGGTATTGATACAAACCGAATACCTCTAGCTGCCAATGTCTCCTTCAGTGCTAATGCCAAGACCGTGTTATGATTCAAGATCAAACTTGAATTATAACCTAGGTTAGATGATGAATTATACTAGAAGAGGATAGTTTGATATGAGAAAGAAGTGAATTAATTTAGAATAAGATGAGATTAAGAGAGATTAAGTTGAGATTTGTCACGACCCTAGCGGTGACTATCACGAGCCAAGGAACCGAGCAGCCATTTTTCGCTTTTATTATTTTTTTGTATCGGTTATGTAATGTAACAATTGTAAAAATTACTTAGTTTAAATTAGTTTGAATTTGAATTTTGAATTAGGAGGGCCGGTTGGGTGAACAATAGAGGAGGCAAAGGGATTACTTTTGTTGTAATGATGTATTATGCATTAATTAGTTGTTGGCTAGTAGGGGTCTAGGGGAGGCCTAGGGTGGCTAGTTGTTCTTCCCTCCAAAAGTCTATTTAAGCACTTGCAACCCTTGTATTTTGGACATCAAGAATTCAAATGAAAAATTTAAACTTCTCTCTCCCTCTTGCTCTCCTCTAACTGTCCCCCTCTCCCCCACTAACTTCTAAATTTCTCTTTCCCTTCTCTAAATTTCTCTTCTTTTCTCTAACTCCTTCTCTACTTCTAACTCTCTTCTCAACCTCTCTTCTTAATTCTCTATCTTCTCTACTTCTCTCTTTCTCTCTCTCGTTCTCTCTTTTCCGAATTTATCCAAGTCACGGACTTAGGTTCGTGACAAGATTGAAGAGATTAAAGAAGAGAAGTTCAGAGAATTGATAGAAAAGTAGACAGAATTGGAACAAAGAGAGAGAATTGAGATTAATTATCATTCAACATATGACGATTGCAGAGCAAGATCATCTACTTATACTAGAGTTAATACATTGCATTTGGACACTAGACTCAACCAATTTACCTACCTCAAGCCGCCAACAAAGACCAACTAATCGGCTTACAAGCACAAGAAAGAGCTAATACACGGCTATATTGATTTGAAAGAACACTAATTGACTCATACTAATGACTTATGCTAACCATTCCATTATCAGTACTTTCCTATATCCTAGAATCATGTTAATACTCCCCCCTTTAGAGATTCTTGTCCTCAAGAATCTTCTTAGAGAGCATTGACTGGAAAAACTTTTTATTAATGCTGAAAACCTGCTGAATTTGTAGCTAGAAGTGAGCATATTTGCACAGGATTGCTGATAGTGCAGCAGAGGTGCAGCCGGATGAGCACTTGCAGTTGCAAAATTGTTGCAGGCGCTGATGTTAACCTGAACATGATCTGAATGAAGCAAATCACAAGTTCCTGTAGTAGTATGAACTGGATATGCACTTGAAGAACTTCTATGCATTTGAATTCCAAGCCATAGTGTCCTCCAATTTTGGTATTGCAGCAGTATGAGTTTAGCACTATACTTTCCCACTTAAACAACACACGTTGATACTTAAGTTCAAATTGATCAATTGTCACACCTAACCACTTGTATTCTCGTAATAAACTAGCTAATTGAACATTGAATCCAAGCTTAAGATGTGATTTCCCTTGAAAACAGGCTTTTACTGAGTCTGATTTCCTTTATGCCACCAAATTTCATGAAGTCTCACTTGTGGATGCACCATTGGAGTATGTCCCTTACTGTTAGCTCGATTAACATAAGTCACCAGCTCAATGTCCTGCTGCGTTTTATGCCTACTTTCCCAAATGACAATTAAAGACTTGCTAGAGGATTTCTTTAGTGATAGGATAAAGAACATTCTCAATTTTTACCAATAAAGTAGCATCTTTGGAGCCTTGGGGAGCTTGAGCATTCATGTTGACAATGTGTACTGCAGATCTTTTGTACAAATCAGCTCAAGTGCAATGAGATACTGATTTAGTGCTTTTAATCACCGGAATCCAATTGTGTGAATGTGCTGCAGCTATCTGAACCAATTTAGCTAATACTAATCAAGAGCAATGAATAACCGATGCAATGCTCCAGTAACAAACATGTTAATTGCAATGAATTCAATTATTGATTCAAGAGCACAAAAATCTTCAATGTTATTGATAAGTCGTGAGGCTCGCTTATGAAATTCAGCACCTATTTGGATGTTAATTCAGCAGAGATCAATGTCACAAGCTAACTTGACAGAGATCATCTAGATCAATTTCAGCACGATCCAATGCTAAGAATCGCAGCTCAGACTTGATTCTATGAATGTTTAGTAACTTGAATGCAATTGCAGCTAGCTAGATCACAAGATCAGCAAATTAGGACACAATTCCAGCAACTGATCACCAAAACTGCTAGCTTTTCAACAAGAATCGTTGCTCTGGAATCTGGATCAATTGCAATCGGATAGCAATTCTCAATAACAGTCTGCCTTGATTCAGGACTCCAGGTGCTGAAATCTGATAGATTGCAGTAACAATTTCGATCAAATCTGAACCAGATCAAGTCTCGGCAATATTTCTCCAATAACCGTAAGCCTTAACTGAATTTCAGGTAGTTTAAGATCAATTTTCTTGTTCAAACACAACCTGCTCCAGAACTAGATATCAATTAACTTGATCTGATGCTTTGCAATCAAATTGAACTTGATCAACTTAATTTGGAAGCAAATTCCAATCTCTAATACCAATTGTTATGATTCAAGATCAAACTTGAATCAAAACCTAGGTTAGATGATGAATTATACTAGAAGGGGATAGTTTGATATGAGAAAGAAGCAAATTAGTTGAGAATAAGATGAGATTAAGAGAGATCAAGTTGAGATTGAAGAGATTAAAGAAGGAAGTTAAGAGAATTGATAGAAAAGTAGAGATAATTAGAACTAAGAGAGAGAATTGAGATCAGTTATAATTCAACATATGAAGATTACAAAGCAAGATCATCTACTTATGCTATAGCTAATACATTGCACTTGGACACTAGACTCAACCTACTTACCTACCCCAAGCAGCCAACAAAGACCAAGTAACCGACTTACAAGCACAAGAAAGAGCTAATACACGACTATATTGAACTAAAGGAGCACTGATTGACTCATACTAATGACTTATGCTAACCATTGCATTTGTTAGTACTTTCCTATACTGGAATCATGACATACCACTACCGCCAACCATTCCAATACTTGGCGCCACCCCAACATGTACGAAGCTACCGGCAACATGTAGTACCCACTTATCCGCCACCTGCATCCAGCTCATCACCTTCTAGATCCTTCTATGATCTGCCACCTCTCCTCCTTCCTTAATAGTATATATAGTAGATTAGGGATTAGGGTAGATTATGCAAATATGATGTAAGAGTGTTTATGCTCAAGTCTCTCTACCCTCCTATGTCTCCCCCTTTTTCTTCTAGGTTTTCTCCCCCTTACTCTTGTAGTAATCCTCCATTAAAGGACGAAACATACCCAGTGCCTCAAGGGCTCCCACCTATGACAGGTCTGGGGGGCGGATGTACGCAGCCTTCCCCCTTCAGGGTGTTAATTAGAAGAGAAGCTGTTTCCCAGAGCCCCCAACCTGAGGGTGAGGACTTCCCAGAAGGCCACCCATCCTGGTACTACTCTCGCTCAAGCACGCTTAACTTCGGAGTTCTAATGGGATCCAGTGACGGTGTGCTGGTTGCCACGGACCGCCAATATTATAGTACTTTTTATTTTCGATAATGTACTAGAAGGAACTAGGAAGTACTAGGCCTTCCTTATTTTTCCTTATTTTTACTTGATGCGTGTATGTAATGGAAAGGCATGCCGCTTGACAACGTTGGGTCGCATCCTTGGGCCCTTGACAAGGTCTGGGTCGCGCCTAACAATGTCCGGGTCGCGTCCCAGGGCACTTGACAAGGCCCAGACACGGACCAGACACGGGCGCCCATGCCCTTCCCCAAAGGTCGCGTCCCTTGCTGCTGAGGCGTGTCTCTTGGACCATTTACACGGTCCTCTTGACACGTATAGCCCAAGGGGAGTGCACCCAATTTTGTTCATTTAATATTCCATGTATTTAGCCTAGATTCATGTACCTATTTATTATTCATGTCCCCTAGGTAATGAACCGTGCCCCTTGGGAAATACACACGGTTCATGCATCTTGTAAGTATCTTTGAGTATATATAATAAGGTAATGGCAATTGCCAAGGGTGTCCAAACTCACCCAAATTAATCCAATCTCTTTGTCTCTTGAACGTGTACTTGCATTATTATTGTGACTCTATTTCCTTTGTTCCAAAACACTCTTTTGCCTTTATTCCGCATAAACACAACCTTCGGGTTAACGAGGAGCCTGACTTAGCGAGGTACTTTTGGAGTGAAGTTAAGTGGCGCACGGGCTTGACAAGGGTGTCAAAAACCGTCCCGTGACAGTTGGTATCAGAGCAGATTTACGTGATGGCTGGGAGCAGTGTTGTGGAGGAAGGAATTGTGAGTACGTCACAAGCAATGGAGGAACCACCAAGAGGGAGACCGGAGACGCGCACGAAAAAGGCAAGCAAGACCAAGGACCCGTCCGTTCCACGGGATGCGCTATAGTAGTCTTGATGCTCGTGTGGCGAAATTAGAGTTGGTTATGGGTGATGTTCATGACCAATTTGACACTATCGATCCCTAGAGGAGAGTGTCACCGGATTGGAGGGAAAGGTCCTTGAGACCATAACCGAGATCAAGGATGCCATGGAGGAGCAACTTGATCAACTAAAGGACGCTGTTTTTGGACTTCATCAAGACCTTGACACCGTTAAGGAGGATGTGACGCTGTGCAAGACCGCTGTTGCTAATGGGGCTGGCACGAGTGGTGTGTCTCGTGTCAAAGTCCCAGACCCGCCTAGGTATGGAGGGAAACGGAACGCCAAAGAGATAGACAATTTCTTGTGGTGTTTGGAGAGATACTTTGAGGCACTTCGCCTTGAAGATGAGATGCTCAAGATCAACACCGCATCAATGTACTTACAAGATGATGCGGCGTTGTGGTGGAGGAGGCGCCCCGATGACATAAGCTGTGGGACTTGCACTATCGATACTTGGGATGACTTTGTTCGTGAATTCAAGAAACATTTCTTTCCGGAGAATGCCGAGGGTGTTGCTGTGAAGAAGCTTAGGGGTTTGAAGCAAACGGGATCTATCCGGGACTATGTCACGGAGTTCCAGTCCCTTATGCTAGAACTTCCTGACATGCCCGAATCATTGGCACTCATTTATTTCTTGGATGGCTTGCAATCGTGGGCCGAAATGGAGGTGAAGCGTAGAGGAGTACAAGATCTTGCCACTGCAATATCCGAGGCCGAAAACTTGGTAGAGTACAAAAAAGACTCTACTAAGAAGAAGGACTTCAAGAGTAACAAAGGGAAGAGTGGGGGAGATGAGCCCTACAAATCACCTTCATGGAAGGACAAAGGCAAGCAACATGAGAACAAGCATCATAAGACCAAGCATCATAACAACCGAAACCATGACAACCGGTCAGACCAAGGCAAGCGCCGGTCTTGTATTCTATGCTCAGGCCCGCACTTTGCCCGGGACTGTCCGGAACGTCAAGCTTTGAGTGCCCTTGTTGCTTCGCAAGAGCAAGGGAACGGAGGTGCGAGCATGGGTTCTATGCGTGTCTTGGGGGCCATGTCCCAGGGTGCGCGTAGAGCTGCAGTGAGTCAGGGTAACGTCCAGACACGGGCCCAGGCCCAGACGCTGACACAGACACAGACGCAGGGGCCGGGCGCTGCGCATGCCCAGGCGCAGGCCCGGGGGCCTGTCTAGTCCCAGGCCCACTCCCAGATGCAGGTACCGGGTGCCGCCCATGTCCAGGCGCAGGCCCGGGCTCCTGTCCAGATCCAGACGCAGGCACGCAGGGGTGTGTCCGTCCCAGCAGGGGGCGCGCAGAACAAGGAGCTGATGTATGTCAAAGCCCAAGTGAATGGTGCCGAGACAAAAGCATTGGTGGACACAGGTGCTAGTCACAACTTTGTGTCAGAACATGAGGCGAGGCGGCTCGGGTTGGACTATGTCAAGGAGTTGGGTTGCATAAAGACCGTTAATGCTTCATCCAAGCCGATCCTTGGGATTGCTAAGAAGGTGCCCATCCAGTTGGGAGATTGGAGTGGCACACTTGACTTGACCATGGTTACGATGGATGACTTCAAGGTAGTGTTGGGGACGGACTTCTTCGACACCGTGAAGCCCTTATCATTTCTGGGAGAGAACATCATGGAGATCACTCATGGCCAAGAGACCTTTGCTGTGCCCCTACTACGTGAGAAGGTGGAGGAAAAACTTCTCTTGGTCGTTCAGTTCAAGAAGGGAATCCGAAAGAAACAGGTTACTTACATTGCTACGTTGGTAGAAGATAAGGAGCCCGATTCTAAGGAAGTGCCCGTGGAAGTGAAAGGAATTCTTGACGCCTTTCAAGATGTCATGCCGCCTGAGTTACCGAGACACTTACCTCCAAGGAGGGAAGTGGACCACAGGATCGAGCTAGAGCCGGGGACAAGGCCTCCCGCCATGGGGCCTTACCGTTTGGCTCCACCCGAGTTGGAAGAGTTGAGGAAGCAGTTGAAGGAGCTTCTTGATGCGGGGTTCGTTAGGCCCTCTAAAGCCCCGTATGGTGCACCGGTTTTGTTCCAGAAGAAGCAAGACGGGTCACTTCGAATGTGTATAGACTACCGAGCCTTAAACAAGGTCACGGTAAAGAACAAGTATCCTATTCCGCTTGTCGCTGACTTATTTTATCGGTTGGGGAAGGCACGGTACTTTTCCAAGCTTGATTTGAGGTCCGGGTATTGGCAAGTTCGGATAGCCGAGGGTGATGAACCGAAGACGACTTGTGTGACCCGATATGGTGCATATGAGTTCTTGGTGATGCCGTTTGGGTTGACAAACGTACCAGCCACGTTTTGTACACTCATGAACGAGATCTTCAAGCCTTTCTTGGACAACTTTGTTGTGGTATACCTCGACGATATCGTGGTGTATAGTGAGTCCCTAGAAGAACATGTGGAGCACTTGAAAAAGGTGTTCCAAGCCTTGAAGGAAAGCGAGCTTTATGTCAAACGAGAGAAATGCTCGTTTGCTTAGGAGGAAGTGTCATTCCTTGGCCACCGCATAGGCCAAGGGGTGATACGCATGGATCAAGCCAAAGTTCATGCTATTGAGGAGTGGGAAGGACCTAAGGGAGTTAGTGAGCTACGGTCATTCTTAGGCCTAGTGAACTACTACCGACAGTTTATTCTCGGATATTCAGCTAGGGCCACGCCCCTAACCAATCTTTTGAAGAAGAAGCAACCGTGGCTTTGGGATGATGGATGCCGTGCTGCTTTTGAGAGTTTGAAGCGGGCTGTCATAGAGGAACCCGTTCTTCGCTTGCCCGACTTTGGGCAACCCTTTGAGGTGCATACCGATGCCTCAGACTTTGCAATTGGAGGAGTGTTGATGCAAGAGAAACATCCAGTTGCTTTCGAGTCCAGAAAGCTCAATGACACTGAGCGTCGATATGCTACTCATGACAAAGAAATGACCGCCATTATTCATTGCTTGAGAGTGTGGCGTCATTATCTACTTGGGAGTAGGTTCGTTGTCAAGACTGACAATGTGGCAACGAGCTATTTCCAAAATCAGAAGAAGTTGAGTCCGAAGCAAGCAAGATGGCAAGATTTCCTCGCTGAATTTGACTATGCTTTGGAGTATAAACCGGGTACCGCAAATGTTGTCGCTGATGCACTTAGCCGCAAGATGAGCCTTGCTAGTGTAAGCATGGTTCAAGGTGACATTCGGGACAGGTTCCGGGCTGGCATGGCACATGACACGTTTGCACAACATATGTTGAAGCTTGCTATCGAAGGCCGGACACGCAGGTTTTGGGCTGACAATGGGCTGCTGTTCACTGTTGGGAATTGTGTGTTTGTACCTAAGTGGGAGAACTTGAGGCGTGAACTCATGAAGGAGTGTCTTGACTCACAATGGGCCGGGCATCCGGGAATCGAGAGGACCGTAGCACTGACCGAGGCGGCGTACTACTGGCTGCACATGAGAGATGATGTGGAAGCCTTTGTCAAGACATGTCTTGTGTGCCAACAAGACAAGATTGAGCACAAGACTGCCGCGGGCCTATTTGAGCCTCTGCCCGTACCGAACCACCCATGGGAAAGTGTTTCCATGGATTTTATCTCCGCCTTACCGAGATCAGAAGGGTGTGGATCAATCATGGTTGTGGTTGATCGACTCTCTAAATATGGGACGTTCATTCCCGCGCCTAAGGACTGTACCACAACCGAAGCTGCACGGTTGTTCCTCAAGCACGTTGTTAAGTATTGGGGACTTCCGTGAAGCATCATTAGTGATCGAGATCCGAGGTTCACGGGCAAGTTCTGGGCCGAACTGTTCAGATTGATGGGTTCGAATCTCCACTACTCTACAAGCTTTCATCCATAAACCGATAGGCAAACTAAACCAGTGAAAACCCTTGCCCAATTTTCTTACAACTTACACAAGAGCGAGTCAACGGGCCATAGTCCTTTTGAGCTCGTCATGGGGCAACAACCCTTGACACCGCAAGCCGTTGCAACCGGTTACACAGGGAGCAGCCCCGCTGCATACCAGGCCGCCAAAGGGTGGAATGAAAGACTTGACATTGCCAAGACCCATCTCAACAAAGCAGCACACAAGATGAAAAAGTGGGCTGACAAGAAGAGGAGGTTCCTACAGTTCCAAGTTGGGGACTTGGTGATGGTGAAGCTCCTGCCGCAGCAGTTCAAGGCCCTATGCAAGGTTCACAAGGGCCTAATCCGAAGATACGAGGGGCCTTACCCAATTCTTGCAAAAGTTGGGAAAGTGTCCTATCGTGTTGAACTACCGCCTAAGATGAAAATCCATCCTGTTTTCCACGTAAGCATGCTGAAACCGTACCATAGGGATGATCAAGACCCAAGTCGGAGTGAGTCGAGCCGAGCTCCTACAGTCGTGATCCCATCCTTTGACAAGGAAGCAATCGAGATTCTTGCCGACCGGATCGTGGGACGTAGGGGAGTGCCAAAGTATACTGAGTACTTGGTTCGTTGGAAAGATCTTCCTGAGAATGAAGCTACTTGGGAAAAGGAGGAGGACTTATGGTAGTTCAAGAAGATGATCGAGACATTCAAGACTACCGGGCATTGACGAGGACGTCAACGACTCAGGTGGGGGAGAGTGTTATGGACCGCCAATATTATAGTACTTTTTATTTTCGATAATGTACTAGAAGGACCTAGGAAGTACTAGGCCTTCCTTATTTTTCCTTATTTTTACTTGATGCGTGTATGTAATGGAAAGGTATGTCGCTTGACAACGTTGGGTCGCGTCCCTGGGCCCTTGACAAGGTCTGGGTCGCGCCTGACAACATCCGGGTCGCGTCGCAGGGCACTTGACAAGGCCCAGACACGGACCGGACACGGGCGCCCATGCCCTTCCCCAAAGGTCGCATCCCTTGCTGCTGAGGCGTGTCTCTTGGACCATTTACACGGTCCTCTTGACACGCATAGCCCAAGGGGAGTGCACCCAATTTTGTTCATTTAATATTCCATGTATTTAGCCTAGATTCATGTACCTATTTATTATTCATGTCCCCTAGGTAATGAACCGTGCCCCTTGGGAAATACACACGGTTCATGCATCTTGTAAGTATCTTTGAGTATATATAATAAGGTAATAGCAATTGCCAAGGGTGTCCAAACTCACCCAAATTAATCCAATCTCTTTGTCTCTTGAACGTGTACTTGCATTATTATTGTGACTCTATTTCCTTTGTTCCAAAACACTCTTTTGCCTTTATTCCGCATAAACCCAACCTTCGGGTTAACGAGGAGCCTGACTTAGCGAGGTACTTTCGGAGTGAAGTTAAGTGGCGCACGGGCTTGACAAGGGTGTCAAAAACCGTCCCGTGACATGGTGTCCTCTTTGGTTTGTGTGTGTGTATATATATATATATATATATAGATATATGATAGCTTGAATTCCATTGTTATTAAGCTAGATTTGTATTTGGTCTATAACACCCCTCCTCATGTCAAGTTGGGGAATCATTTCACCCTATCACAACTTGGGGCGTGATGCCCCCTGCATTCGAGATACTTGATTTCGAGTGGCTTTTTCATTGTCCGTGTCTGTAGGTAGTTATCGTTCGTTGCACATGGGTGGCTTATATCTCGGTACCGAGATGTGTTTCGCCCACAAGGTTCTTCATTTCTTTCCATATATTTTGGTAGTATTTCTTTGTTGTTATCAATTGCCATGTCAATAATTATTATTGACGGAAAAATGACATGATTGGTAATAAATAATAGCCACAACACTTTATAGAATTATTATAATATTAATAATTCTACCTTGATAATAATTGTAAACAATAAAACTTTGTCTCTTATAAATTTTATTTAAGTCAATAAATTAAATTGAGTTGACTATATTCCATTTGACCCCATATAATTAAAAAATAATAATAGTAATAAAATAAAATAAAAACTTAAGGAATATCTAAAACGCCCCTCTAGCTTTAGGATGATTTTCTTTATAAATAGAGCAACCTTCATTCATTTGAAGGGATCCGAAATCAAAGAGAAAAAAGGCAAGATTTCAAAGTTTCTTAAATTCTCTCAACCAAAACTTCAAAGACCCAAAAGAAAACGTTCTTCAGATTAGAGATCAAGCTCCAGCCCTCTACATTGAAGAAGAAATTTCTTGATTGAGATTAAGCCTCATGCCCTAGTTAAGAAATCAAGTTCATCATTAGTGTTCAACAAAACCAAGTTCAAGGTGATCGAATCAGTGGATTGTTAGAGCATAAAACCATTATTGAGCTTTCACCCATCAGCTTAAACTTTTGGGTGAGATGGTTTATTGACATGGCATCAGAGCCTTGATGACCAAGAGGTCACGAGTTCGAATCTCAACAGCTTACACTTTCAATATTAAAATAAATTAAGCACTATGTATGAGGTGGGCCTGTGCATTATCAGCTTAAACTTTTGGGTGAGATGACTCTTTGACACGGATTTGTCATATATTTGTAATTGATATGCATATATAGAGATTGTACCCACATTTTTTATGAAGAAATACAAAAAGTTTATTTTGTAGTGGCAATTTTGCTTTAATCGAAATTTGTATTTATAATAACACTATACGGTAAAAAATAATCATAACAAGGGTCATCCTCTTGTATGGATTTGAGAGCATGTGAAAGTGAAATCGCTGGTCTCTGCACTATTGGATTAGAGATCCCCATTTCCCAGCTCTGTGGTCCCTAACTCCCTAAATGTCTTATGCGTACGACAGTTAATTCTAAACCATAAACCCAATTATTTCGGTTAGTATGCAATCAAAATTAGTCAATGTTAACGCTTCTAGTCTAAAAATGTGACTGAAATCTTAGGCTGGGCAAAAATAAAATGCTCGGAAATAACAAAACAGAAATATGTACTAGATTTATGTGGTTTAATTGAAGGCGAATCTATATCCATAACATTATATCTTCATTGGTGGTCAAACCACTATCAAATTACAATACAAGAGTGTTACGTATAATAATACTTCATTTAGTAAAATAGTCAATTGATAGTGTGGATTCAATAAACATGTAATCTCTTGTGCTTAGGGAAGCATAAATAAGGGGCTTTGTAATCATTTGAGAGACTAATGACAAAATATCTACTCTCTCATTCTAATTCTCTCATCTCCTTCTTCTAACTCTCTCTCTCATCTAACTCTCTTTCTTCAATCTATCAAACCCTAACCCCAATTCTTGGATAAAATCTTAATTGATTGTATCATTTGGTATCAGAGCCGTCGATCCTCGGATCGATTCCAAGGTGCTCGAGTCTGGTATGGGACAAACCCTGCTCCAGAGTCGTGCTCGGTCTGGTATGGGACAGACCGTACCTAATGGCCGTACTGGACAAACCACTTATAACGGGCCTAAATTTCGGAAAGGGCTACCTAGAGTAGAATGGAGCCGTCCTGAGAAAAGGGCTACCTAACTTAGAGTGAAGCTACCTAGAATGAAGCCGTCTAGGGGGAAAAGGGCTACCTAGAGTAGAGTGAAGCCATCCAGAGAAAAGGGCTACCCACTCAGAGTAAAGCTACCTAAAGTGACAGCCGTCGAGAACGACGGTTTGGGACCATGATGGTTTGTTACAGCCCAAAAAGATAAAAATGGGGGACATCCCACATCCCAAATCAGTGGGTAAGCAAGAAAAACACCAATTTATATACTAGAGGGGCTACTCTATCCATTGCCAATTGGTTTTGAGATGGAACGTCCTTTGGTCTGTATCATTGGTATCAGAGCAAAGTTAGATGATGGAAATTATTCTTGAATTGCAACAAAATCAGCGTCAAGGCAATGGGCTTCTTGTTCGGCCATCTGCGCCGCCGCTGCCACCTCCACTGGTAACCACCTCAGTTCCGATCTCTGGTATTGAATCATCAGTCACTTCTCCTTATCAATTTCATACTCGTTTGTCCAAGATTGATTTCCCTCGCTTTTTGGTGGTCTTGAAATCAAGAATTGGGTGTGGAAAATAGAACAATTCTTTGCAATTGATACTACTCCTCCTTCGGCACAAGTAAAATTAGCCTATATGCATCTTGTGGAGAATGCTCTTGAATGGCGTCGTTCCTTCCTCAAAACCCTACCTGGGCCAATTGAAGATGTTATGTGGTCCGCATATTCTTCCTTATTAATACAGCGTTTTGGTCATAGTTATGAGGATCCAATGGCTGATTTAATGAACTTGCGTCAAACTGGTATTGTGTCGGCCTATCAAGCTCAGTTTGAATGCTTGGTGCCTCGCCTAAACTTGTCCGAGGAGTAATTAGTCTCATGTTTTGTCACAGGCCTTAAAGACTCGATTCGTTATCCCGCCTTGATGTTACAACCACACACCATACAACAGGCCACACGGTTATCTTGTTTACAAGAGGACCATTTGCTTTCCGGACAACGATAATCGTTACCCGGTGCATCTACACAATCCACTTCCCGTGTGTCTGTACCATTGTTGGTTTCGTCATCCTGTTCAGTGGTGCACTCTTCATCTGATTCGGGGACCACTTCTCATAGTATTAAACGTGAAGGGCATGCAATAACCGCGGCTGAAATTGAGGACCGTTGAGAAAAAGGACTTTGTTTCTTTTGTAATGAGCCATTCGTCCCAGGGCACGTGCGAGTATGTAAAGTAAAGAACCCATAGTTGCGTATGCTTTGTCAGGCACCGGATGACTCTCTTGAGGAGGATATTGAGGATTTCCTTGTGAACAATATGGATACCGTGACCGAGGACATTCCCTATATTTCGTGTAATGCTTTAGCTGGCATCTTAGCGTCTAGTACTATGCGCATCACGGGTTATCATCAACGTAAGCCACTTTACATTCTCATGGACAGTGGTAGTACACATAACTTTCTCGATCGTGGGAAAGCTTGTTGGTCGGGTTGTGTTCCGGTGCCTATTTCACCGACTTCGGTGGCAATGGCGGATGGGAATCGGATTCAGTGCCGCGATATGTGTCGTGATTTTTAGTGGAGTGCTCAAGGTAGGGGTTTTGTATGTGATGTCCTCCTCATTGATTTGGGAGGTTGTGATATGGTGTTGGGGATCCAATGGCTTGCTCCTCTAGGCTCCATTTTGTGGAACTCCGAGCAGCTACAGATGACGTTCACCTGGCTTGGAAAACACTCTATGTTACATGGCCAACCTACTACCGTTCGTCCTGCTGTTGTGCCGGCACATGGGTACGGTCATCAAGGGTCATCCGAGTTTTTTGCCGCATTTGCAAGGCAACCAATGGATTCCCAAGGCCAATTTGGACCGACGTCTCATTAAGCTCCGTAATGCCACAACCACTCAGATACTTGTCAAGTGGAAGGATCATGCCCTGGAGGGGGCGACCTGGGAGGATTACTACGAGTTACGTCTTCGTTTTCCTACTTTTCTTCCTTGAGGACATTGAAGTTCTCATGCGGGGGGTATTGTTGTGCATAATAATACTTTATTTAGTAAAATAGTCAATTGTTAGTGTGGATTCAATAAACATGTAATCTCTTATGCTTAGGGAAGTATAAATAAGGGGCTTTGTAATTATTTGAGAGGCTAATGACAAAATATCTACTCTCTCATTCTAATTCTCTCATCTTCTTCTTCTAACTCTCTCTGTCATCTAACTCTCTTTCTTTAATCTATCAAACCCTAACCCTAATTCTTGGATACAATCTTAATTGATTGTATCAAAGAGATTCTAGGAGGAAGTGTCTTTTAAAACCACTATCTAACAAAATCTAGATAGGATTACATCAAAATGAGCAAGAATCAATACAAAGACAAAACTTATTAGAATAGTCTTTAGAATATTCTTAGCACTAGGGTTTCACATGCTTTTACTATATGTCATTGTACTATTGTAAACCCTAGGGGTAATGATTTTTTTTATCTTTGTTATGTTTGCCTATAAATAGGCACCTTATGTACTCTCATATTCATTCAATGATATTACTTCTCCCTTTATTCACATGGTATCAGAGCCTTGATGACCAAGACGTCACGAGTTCGAATCCCAAAAGCCTCCTAATACAGTAGAATCAACAAGTAGAGGTGAAAATATAGGGAAAATTACAGAAATTAGCTTAGAGGTTTTTGGCGGGAAGGACCATTTGGATTTCATATTTCGGTTAGCACGGGAGCAGGGCTGGCATGCGAGCGGGACGTGAGGGTCTAGGAAATTGGCAGAGTTAGTTATGCATTTTCGATATTTTTTCCATTTTATTTCTTTTGCTATTTCTTTAATTATGTCATATAAATAGAAAGCTGTGTTGGAATTAGGGTTATGAATGAATGAAGTCTTCTATCTTCTCCCTAAATTTCCCTTCTCTTCTCCCTTAACCTCTAATCTTCTTTTCTCCCTTAAAACTCTATTTCCTTTGCTTGAATTGAGGATTGAATCCATTTGGTTGAATTCTTGGTATCACTGGTATTAGAGAATTGATTCTCTTGACTATGGGATCGGGATTGAGCTTGATGGCTAATAATACACACTCTGCAACTGAGATGAGGAGGATCGAGGAGGTCCTCTCTACTCAGATTCAATCCAACACTGAAATGATGGAGCAATCGCATGGAGAACTGAGGGCATTAGTGTAGGACATCAAAGTTCTGGTGAATGCAATGTCACTACAGCAGGATCAAGCTGGTACTCGAGGTGTATTGGGTAGAGGAGGATCCAGTATAGCTTTTGTTCCTATTTTGGGAGGAGCTCAGGCTCCAGCAGTATAAGTGGGTCGTCAACCATATGCTGCTCGATTAAGTAAGGTGGAATTTTCTTTGTTTCATTGTGATGATGTGAATAGTTGGTTGTTCACTTGTGAGCAATATTTCCTCATTGATCAGACTCCTAAAATGGATAGGGTTAGATTAGCCTCAATCCATATGAAAGGGTTAGCCCTCTAATGGCATCAACAGTATTTGAGGACTAGAGGGAATTTGGAGATGCTTGGTTGGACTGAATATGTTAATGCCTTGAAAATGAGGTTTGGAAAGGCCTTTGAGGACCCTTTATCCGAATTAATGAGCTTGAGACAAGATGGATTAGTTCGAGATTACCTAGCCAAGTTTGAAGCCATATCTGTGCAGGTGGACTTGAGTGAACCCCACCTTATTAGCTGCTTCTTAACTGGTTTAAGAGAAGACTTTGCTCTGGAAGTGAGGTCTAGGCAACCCACTACACTTCATCATGCTGTGTGTTTGGCCAAATTGGCTGCAGCTAAGGCTAAAGCCTTAGCAAAGCAACTTCAGTATTCGAGGGTCCCTTTGCTTCCTACTCCTAATACCCAAAAGTCTACTGTGAATCCCTATAGATCAGCTCTTGCTAGGCCCAACTTCCAAGTTCCAATAGCCACAAACCCCTCAAGACCTCAAAGAACCCTATCAAGAACTGAATTATAGGAGAAGCGTGCTAAAGGACTCTGTTATTTCTGTGATGAAAAGTTTGAAATGGGACATAGATGCAAGAATAAAGGTCCTCGGCTATTTGTCATTGAGGTGGATGATGAAGAATGTACTGAAGAAATAGGGGAAGTTGAGCAAGCGGTAAGTGAGAAGGAGCCTGTGGAGCACACAGCTCACATTTCTTTGCATGCCTTATCAGGATCCTCTACCTTTCAGACATTGTGAGTCACTGGAGCCATTAAGAACAAACCCATCAACATCCTGATTGACTCAGAATCTACCCATAACTTCATAGACTTGTCTTTAGCCCGCAAGTTATAGTGCCAGCAGAGGTCAGTCTCTCCTATTGCAGTAGTTGTAGCTAATGGGAGCAACCTGAGCTGTAATTTTCAATGTCAAGACCTTACCTGGAAAATGCAAGGAGCAACTTATTGCTCCAATTTCCTTCTCATCCCATTGGGAGGATGTGACATGGTGCTAGGCATAGAGTGACTCTCCACACTAGGGGATATCAAGTGCAATTTTAAAAGCCTCACTATGGCCTTCACACATGAGGGCACATCAAGAGCATTAAGAGGGGAAGGACCAATTGTTTGCAAGGCTGTGGGAGCAAAAGCTCTCTCCGAGGCCTTAGCAGACTCTCCTATCATAGCCCTCTTATAGGTGTTGCCTAGTGAAGATGAAGGGGCTCAGGTGGAGTTATAGATGATGAATTTGAGCTCAGCACGCCAGCAACCAAATCCAGTACCACTGGCGCTCACTGATCTCTTAGGCCAGTATGAAGAAATTTTTGAGGAGCCACAACAATTACCCCCCACCTGGAGTTCTTTTGATCACAGAATTAACCTCAAGGAGGGCACTCAACCCATCAATAAGAGGCCTTATCGTTATCCATCCTTGCAAAAGGATGTCAAGGAAGAGATGCTCCAAGAATTGTTGCGAAAAGGATACATCCAACACAGTTTTAGCCCTTTTGCCTCAGCAGTGGTGATGGTGAGGAAGAAAGATGGGGGATGGAGAATGTGCATTGACTATAGGGACTTGAACAATGCCACTGTAAAAGATAAGTTCCCTAGACCTCTAAAAGAAGAATTGTTTGATGAATTGGGTAATACTAAGTTCTTCACCAAGCTGGACCTCAGATCTGGATACTACCAGATCAGAAGGCATGAAGAAGATGTGCAGAAGACTGCATTTAAAACTCATTTTGGGCACTTTGAGTTTTTGGTGATGCCTTTTGGCTTAACCAATGCTCCTTCCACCTTTCAAGCCCTCATGAACTCGATATTTGCTCCATACCTTCAAAAGCTTGTGCTGGTTTTCTTTGATGATATCTTTGTATATAGTGCTCATCTGAAAGATCACTTAATACACTTGAATATCATTTTTGACCTGCTGCAGAAACATCAGTTATATGTTAAGAAGAGCAATTGCTCCTTTGCTGCTACTCGAATTGAGTACTTAGGCCACATCATATTTGAAGGGAAGGTTGCTACTGGTCCTCAGAAGATTGAAGCAGTAAAGAATTGGCCAACTTCAACCACACTGAGATAGTTTCGAGGATTCTTAAGCCTCACTGGTTACTACAGGAGGTTCATCCAGCATTATGGAACTTTAGCCAAGCCTCTCACTGAGCTAAATGGTAAGGATAAGTTCCATTGGAGAGCAAGAGCTCAACCGGCCTTTAAAGAACTTAAGGAGGCAGTGATTTCAGCTCCAGAGGCAGTGATTTCAGCTCCAGTCTTGGCTTTACCAAACTTCTCCTTGCCATTTGAAATTGAATCTGATGCGAGAAACACTGAAATAGGAGCTGTCTTAGGACAAGATGGCCATCCAATAGCCTTCCTAAGCAAGGTCTTGAGCTCTAAACAACAGGCATTATCATCTCATGAGAGGGAACTTCTGGCTCTCGTAGCAGCCGTGTAGAAATGGTATCAGTATTTGCTGAACAATACCTTCATTATTTGAACTGACCAAAGGAGCTTGAAGTATTTACTTGAGCAAAGAGTCCACACTCACTTCCAACAGTTATGGTTGGCCAAGCTAATGGGATTTAGCTATGTGATTGAGTACAAAAAGGGTAAGGAGAATGTGATTGCTGATGCCCTTTCACGAATTCCTAGCCAACAAATCACTTGTATGCTCCCATCCTATGTTGATAGCAATCTCTATGCCATGATTCAACTATGCTTGCAGACAGAACTAGTCCTGACGTAGCTCATTGAAGAGCTCAAGAGTGGAGTTCATCAACACTCCAAGTACAGTTGGCAAACTGATCAGTTAAAAAGAAAGGGGAAGCTAGTAATTGGGCAAAATAATGAACTTAAGTAGAAAATTCTTCAGTGGTTACATTCTTCACCTAGTGGGGGACACTCAGGAAGAGATGCTACTCTACACAGAATCAAATCAATGTTTTTCTGGAGAGGGATGTCTAAGGATATTGCTCAATTCGTTACACAGTGTTCCACTTGTCAAGCTTGTAAGTCTGAAACCGTAGCCTCTCCTGGTCTGCTACAGCCTCTACCTATCCCCAATTCAGTATGGACTGACATTTCTATGGATTTCATTGAGGGCCTTCCTCGATCCTTTGGAAAGGATGTCATACTCGTTGTGGTGGACAGATTGAGTAAGGCTGCTCACTTTCTAGCCTTAACACATCCCTATACTGCTCTCACGGTTGCCCAGCTCTATATGGATCACATTTACAAACTCCGTGGCATTTCCACTTCTATTGTCAGTGACAAAGATCTAATATTCCAGAGTGAATTTTGGCAAGCGTTGTTCTCCATACAGGGGGTTGAATTGCACCTATCTACAGCTTATCATCCTCATTCGGATGGTTAGACAAAGGTTGTGAACTGAGGCTTGGAAACCTACTTCAGATGTATGTGCAGCACTCATCCCTTTCAACGGTCCAATTGGATACCACTAGCTGAATGATGGTACAACACTACTTGGCACTCATCTACACTAAAGACCCCCTATGAGATTGTGAATGTTCAACCAACCCCACTGCACATCCCTTACATTCCAGGAGAAACCCAAGTGCAAGCTGTTAACAGGAGCTTGCAGCAAAGAGAAGAGATGATCAAGGTTATCAAGTATCATCTAACCAGAGCTAAGAACTGTATGAAACAAATTGCTGACAGGACGAGATCAGATTGCACTTTCAAGCCTGGAGATTGGGTCTACTTGAAATTGCACCCTTATAGATAGATCACAATAGCTCATAGAATCACTCATAAGCTCGCCCCTAAGTTCTATGGTCCATTCCTGGTGTTGGCAGCTGTGGGAAAGGTGGCTTACCGACTTGAGCTTCCTGATTCAACAAGAATACACAATGTATTCCATGTATCACAGCTCAAGATTCACCATGGGCATCCTCCTACCACAATTACTCCTCTACCAACTGATATTGATGCAATACCATGCAAGGAACCTGAGATAATCCTAGACAGAGGCATTGTGAACCACAATAATCAAGCTGTCACTAAAGTTCTTGTCAAATGGAAGGGCCAACCATGCGAGGAAGCTTCTTGGGAGTTCCTTTACGACCTCCAGCTCAAGTACCCTAATTTTCACCCCTGAGGACAAGGGTGCAGTTGGGGAGGGAGTATTGATACAGTAGAATCAAAAGTAGAGGAGAAAATGTAGGGAAAAATGCAGAAATCAACTTAGAGGTTTTTGGCAGGAAGGACCATTGGATTTCATATTTTGGTTAGCACGAGAGCAGGGCTGGCATGCGAGCGGCACGTGAGGGCCTAGGAAATTGGCAGAGTTAGTTATGCATTTCAGATATTTTTTTCCATTTTATTTCTTTTGCTATTTCTTTAATTATGTCATATAAATAGAAAGCTGTATTGGAATTAGGGTTATGAATGAATGAAGTCTTGTATCTTCTCCCTAAATTTCCCTTCTCTTCTCCCTTAACCTCTAATCTTCTTTTCTCCCTTAAAATTCTATTTCCTTTGCTTGAATTGAGGTTTGAATCGATTTGGTTGAATTCTTGGTATCACCTCCACTTTCAATATTAATATAATTTAAGCACAAGCTATGAGGTGGGCCTGTGTAATATCTACGCTTCAAGCCCAATTGACATTTGCATGAGTGAGCATGTTAGAGTATAAAACCAATCTTGGGCCTTCAACCATGAGCTTAAGCCTTTGGGAGAGATGGTTCATGTGGGGTAGGGAGACGATTTATAGTAAAACAGATAGTACAAAAGGCATCATCCCAAAAGTCATAAGGAAGTTTTGAGTGAATTAGGAGCTTCCGTGCTATTTCAGATAAATGTCGATGCTTGCGTTCCACCAATCCCGTGTCTAATGACCAAAGCAAACATGTTGATGTTGACTTCCACTATGTGCGTGACAAAGTGCTAAAGGGAGACCTACAAGTTCGCTGCAGTCCCACTACCAAACAAGTGGCTGGCATCCTCACCAAGGGACTATCTACAGACCTGTTTTATTAACACAAGGCCAATCTTCACATGCTTCCTTCTCCCCCCCCCCCCCCCCCCCCCCCCCCCCCCCCCCCCCCACAAAAAAAAAAAAACCCCCCAAAACTCAGATTGAGGGGGCCTATTAGAATAGTCTCTAGAATATTCCTAGAACTACAGTTTTACATGCTTTTACTATTATGTCCTTACACTAGTGTAAACCCTAGGAGTAAAGATGTCTTTTATCTCTGTTGGTTTTGTCCATAAATAGGCACCTTATGTACTCTCATGTTCATTTAATAATATTACTTCTCCCTTTATTCACAAAAATGAGACAAAACCCTAGATTCAAAGAAAAGAACAAGGCAAAAAATTTGAGCTTTTGGAGACAGAAAAATAGGGTTGAAATAGCTGTTGAAAGTCCTAGATGGCACCTTAGGACGCATGTGTGGGCTGATACGAACTGATCCATTTTCCCTCTTTATTTTTTATTTTTATTTTCGTATTTGTCACCTAGGTGTCATTACTATAAGAGGGCCAAGACTGGCAAAACCCATCAACGGAATTAAGAATGAAAATGCCTTATGTTTCATCAAAATTACAACCGCTGGCCACACAAAACTTGATTATCACATGAATCCTTATTTAAGTATAATACACCACAATTAACCTGTAATTAATTCATTAGTTTGTGGATTACCATGATTTCTAGATCATTATTCAACAAATTCTCCACCATAAGCTCACAAGACTCTGGAAACCTTCTATATATGAGGATCAATGACAAAACAAACAAATTTAACCAAGATCCTAATTACCTAGAACCAAACTTAATAAAAAGCAAAAAAGCAACATTCCCAGTGTCCTAAGAGCTCCCGCCTAAGGGTCTGGGGGGGTGGATGTACGGAGCCTTCCTCCTTTAGGTGCTACCCTGAAGAGAGGCTGCTTCCGAGTACCCCCAACCTGAGAGGTGAAGACTTCCCAGGAGTTTACCATCCTGGTACTACTCTTGCCCAAGCACGCTTAACTTTGGAGTTCTAATGGGATCTGGTGCTTGCGTGTTGGTACTCTCTTTGGTTGAACCAAACTTAATAGGATTTAATATTATCAATCTATGTTCTAGAATTTCACTAATAAAATGAAATCTAACAAAAAAACATGCTTGGTTTTATCATGATAAAAGGATTTTTACTCAAAATCACTCCATATTGACTATTACAAGATATAATAGGAAGGTCCAACAAATTTTACAGCTCACTAAACAGTATCTTAAGCCGCAACACTTTTTATATGGCCTTTGTAATGGCCCTATATTCAGCCGTAGTTGCACATAAGGCTACAACTGATTACGATTTTGACTTCCAATCTATAGCTCTGCCATTTGAAGAAAAGATATTACTAGAGATTAATTTGTCCTTGCCAAAGTCTCCAACATAGATAGAAACCACATATCCTGTTAAGTTTTTGAATATATCTAAGATATGTAAGGATCCACTTAAAGTCATTCTAATGGTTTTTTTCAAGATTCTGGATATAAATGTTAAGCAAGCTTATTGGATAGGTTAAATCAGGTCTGTTGTAAGTCATAACATACATAATAGATCTCACTGCATAGCATATGGGACCCTTTCGCTTTCCCTTTTAGGTTAAATCAAGTATGTTGCATACATAATAGATCTCACTGCATTAGCATATGGGACCCTTTCCCTTTCCCTTTTCTCTAAATCAAAGTTAGGGCTCTGGTCAAATACGGAGCTCAAGCATGATTAGCGGACTTGGAATTATACAGACTAAACCTTCTCATAACCTTAGTTAGGGGTGTACAAAAATCGGTGAACCATACCAGACCAAGTCCAGTCCATGGTCCGCATTTTAGTGAATATTTAGTCTTCTATCTGATCAGGTACAAAATCGAAAGCCACAGGACCAAACTGATCAAATATCTACGATAAAGATGTTTTCAACTACTAAGTGATTAATTTTATAGTCCATGTTTTGTCTAGAATGTGGCAATAATTAAATAATAAATTTAATGCATTAATTCCTAGTTCCTAATTCCAATGTTGTATAAGTCTAGTAGAATAGAAAGTTCGTTGCGCGCCACTAAAAAAACTACAATATATCTTTTATCCTAGTTTCCAAGCTCCTAGTTCCCATGCTTCCAAATGATATCATTAACATGCAAAAAATACAATATTTCTTATTTATTTTTAGTTAGGTAATGCTTATCTAAAGAATATACTGGATGTGGACGGATTAAATAAAATGTTGAATGCTTTAATTTAATTGGGTATATTAGTTTAGTTAGTCATGTTTTTAAATTTAACAGACTAAAAATAGATTTTTTTTTTTTTAAAATCTCAATTCGATCTATAACGGGTTGGTCCAGTCAACGGTCCTTCATATTAGTGTTATTCGGTCTTTGGTGAGGTCCTGTCCGGTCCATTTCAGTCTAGTCTTGGACTGATATATAGCCCTAACCTTAGTAGCTTTGAGCGTGATGAGAAACATGCTAAAGGATAATGTTTCTACTATGATGAGCAATATATCTTAGAACATAAGCGTGCTAATTGGAAACCCAAGGGTAAAGGCTAGAGGAACCCCTTGTGAAAATGGAATTTACCGCGAAAGTTAAGCCCACTATCTCCATGCATGTCCTTACGGTTGAACCTTTGTGTCAAATTCTAAGAGTAGTAGGCTACCATGACCAAGCACGTATTTCACATATACCTAAAATTTCCTGAACGTCAACATAGATAAAGTTTAGATTGTAAAGCTACCAGCATACTTCCACTCTACATTTTCTGTGGCCAATAAGGGCAAAATGTTGGAAATATTTTCCATAATATGCATCGAATAATCATAATCTAATAACATAGATAAAATTACATTATTCAAACTCCAAAGATATGACATAATATTAGGTGAAAGAGTATTACACAAAATGCATAGTACTTCAGATTGCAAGAATTTTCAGTGCAAATTGAATACACAATATTTCACTACAATATTGTTTTTGATGCCCGTCCTTGGTTCTCACTTGTCTGGTTTAATGAGCTTGAGCATGAAGAACTTAAGGGCATCCTCTTACTTGGCATAGGCTGAAACCAAGTACACATGGTTTGTTGAAATAAACAACACCAGCCTAATGTCCAAATTAGCAAACAAAAAGTGCGGCATAAATTTATTATCATATTTTAATACACTAGAAGGTGTGGACTGTTAAATTTCACCGGGCCTTTAGGCCAAACCCATGGAGTTGGAACACATGAGATCAACATATAAGCCCAAGTGGGGTTCCATCCTAAAACCAATTGGCAATAGGTGGAGTAACCTACTAGGCTTATAAGGTGATCTCTTCTTTCTCTCAACTCAGATGTGGGATTCCACGAGACTCACATGTGGAGTCTTCAACACTCCCCCTCGCATGTGAGTCTGTGACAAACGTACCCCTTGCCTTCTCCGATCCAATTGGATCCAACATACTGGAGAGGCCCTTGGCACACCAAACACAAATGCACCTCCTCTTTATGAGGACAAGGTGCGACAAACACGAAATCGAGATCAACAACCCGCTCTGATACCATTTAAAAACTTGACAAACAAATAAGCAACAAGGAACACTTGAATGGGAGAAAATTAGATGATTTCCATTGAAAAGAAACTAGCCTATTTATAAGTACATCAAAAGAAGATGAAAAGAGGCAAAAGAATCCTAGGCTAATTACACTAGGCTAATTACATAAAACATTGAAACCAAAATTGAAGAGGACATTGATGGGGGCTCTTCCCCTTGGTGGCCGGTTACACCCATTCAAGGAGAGGAGGAAATGCTCCTAAGTAACTACCCTAAATTTAATTCTAGATCCAAATTAAATTCAAGATATTTACATCAAAACAAATACAAATACAAAATACAAAATACACATGTATATGTAGTATATTTTCAACACTCCCCCTCAAGTTGGAGCATGCAAGTTGACAATGCCCAACTTGTGAAGAAAGGTTGAAAACGAGGATAACCCGAATGCTTTTGTGAACACATCTGCCACTTGACCCGAAGACCGAACAAAAGAAGTGGAAATTTCCTTTGCTAATAATTTCTCTCGAACGAAGTGGCAATCAATTTCTATGTGTTTCGTTCGTGAAACACAGGATTGGAGGCAATATGAAGGGCTGCCTGATTATCACAAAACAAGATGGCAGGTTGATCAGTGCTAACTTACAGATCACGAAGTATGCGCCTCAACCACACTAACTCACTAGTAACTGTAGCCATGGCCCTATACTCCGCTTCAGCGGAAGAACAAGAAACGACGGATTGTTTCTTAGAACGCCATGAGATAGGTGAGTCCCCCAAAAATGTAACAAAACCTATAGTGGAACGTCTAGAAGTCGGGCAACCTGCCTAGTCAGCATCACAATAAGCACGAAGAGACAAGTCACATGCACGTGGTAGAAAAATACCCTGACCTGGTGTCCCTTTAATGTAGCAAAGGACACGATAGGCGCCTTCTAAGTGCGGTACCCGCGAATCATGCATAAATTGACTAAGAATTTTAACGGCATAACATATGTGAGGACGAGTGATGGTCAGGTAGAGAAGTCTTCCTACTATTCGACAATACTGTCCCGGATCTTCTGCACGGTCCCTTTCCCCATCAGCTAATCGATGGTTTTGGACTATAGGGGTGGAACTAGGCTTAGCTCCTAACAGACCGGTTTCACTTAAAATGTCAAGCGCATATTTTCTTTGATTTAAAACAATTCCATCCTTCGTGTTTGCAACCTCTATTCCAAGAAAATATTTAACTGGGCCTAAGTTCTTAATCCCAAACTGCTTATCAAGTGAGGCCTTGACCTCCTCTATGTGACTTAGGTTATTTCCAGTTACGATGACATCATCAACATATACCAGTATACTAGTAAAAATTGACCCACGAGTATATGTAAACAAAGAATAATCTGACTTTGACTGCACGAAACCCATGGCAACCAAAAATGAAACAAACTTTTGGTTCCAGTTACGAGATGCCTGTTTAAGTCCGTAAAGAGACTTACGTAAATGACAAACTTTACCCTTATGTTGCTTCTCAAACCCTTGAGGGAGTTTCATATAAACTTCTTTATCTAAGTCACCATGCAAGAAGGCGTTATTGACATCCAATTGATGTACAATCCAATCCCTAGCGGCTGCAACTGCAAGAACACATCTAACTGTGACAAGTTTAGCGACAGGGGCAAAAGTGTCATGATAATTGATACCTTCGATCTGTGTGTATCCTTTGGCAACCAACCGTGCCTTGTAGCGCTCAATGGTACCGTTCGACTTATATTTTATTTTGTAGACCCACTTGGAGCCTATGGCTCATTTCCCGGGCGGTAATTCTTCCAATGTCCACGTCCTATTCTGTTCGAGTGCTGAAATTTCTTTCTCCATAGCATCTCTCTAATGTTTATGACCTATAACTTGAAAAAAATGTCGTGGCTCATCACCCGAAGTGATGGCTTTAAGCAAGGACGAGTGAGAGTTAGAAAATTGTGTATTAGACACAAAATTTGACAAGGGGTAAACCATACCTGAGTCAACTGAAAGAGTGGCAGCACGAGAATGGGCTATAGAAGAAGGAACATCCACAATAAAATCTTGATACTTAGCTGGCATTGAGCGAACCCGACTCAGTCTACCCGAACTAGCTGGCGCAGCTGGTCCCCGGGGTCTGTCAGACCCCTGTTCTGGTGCTGCAGCACCCGATTCTGGTGCTGCAGCACTAGTTTCTGTCAGTGGTGCTGCCACCGACAGATCTGTCATCTCCGGTCCCTCCTGTACACGAGTCCTCCCATGATCTTTATCATCCACATATCGTATTAGATCAATTTCGTTATCATCATTTCCTTTCTCTTGCTTTTCAAGATCAGGAAACTTATTCTCATAAAAAATAACATCACGTGAAACCACCATTTTCTTGTTGTCTAAATCAAAAACCTTGTACCCTTTCTTCCCATGTGGATACCCAATGAAAACACACTTATTTGCACGATAACCGAATTTATCCTTGCCACGATCTTTATGATGAGCATAGCATAAAGAGCCAAAAACACGTAAATGACCGAAAGAAGGAGCTTTTCCGAGTAGTACCTCATAAGGACTCCGATTCCCTAGACGTTGTGTGGGCATGAGATTGATCAAGTAGGCTGCTGTCAGGACACACTCTTCCCAAAAATGGATAGGAAGACCTGCTTCAAAACGAATTGCACGAGCCACCTCAAGGAGGTGCCTATGTTTCCTTTCAACAACCCCATTCTGTTGAGGAGTATCACTGCATGAGTTTTGCACTTGGATTCCTTTTCATGCATAAAAATTGAGCAAAGGACCAAAAAGAAATTCCGCACCGTTATCACTCCTTACTTGCTTCACACACTTGTTGTACTGAGTTTGTACAACTTGGCAAAAATCCATTAATATCCTATGAGATTGCGACTTATCTCTCATCAAATAAACCCATGTGCATCTGCTATAATCATCAACTATGGTGAGAAAAAAACGAGCACCAGTCATAGACACGGTACGGTAAGGACCCCAAAAGTCACAATGAATTAACTCAAAACATCTTGTAGTTTTGCTAATAGAAACTGGAAAAGGTAAACGAGTTTGTTTTGCCCGATGGCAAGAATCACAAATAGCATCAATAGAAGTACCAAAATCCAAATTCAAAAAATTCGACAAATTATTAAATGGGACATGCCCCATTCTTCGGTGCCAAATCAAGTACTCTTCTTCCGAACTCCTCACGTGTGTAAACTTGGGAGCAATCGGTCCCTCTAAAATGTATAGCCCATCTCGCTGTCTACCCACTCCAATTAGCTTCCTCGATAGTAGGTCCTGTATCACACAAAAATTTGAATAAAAGGTCAATGCACAATTCCCATATCTAGTCAACTTGCTAACTGAAAGAAGATTGCATTGGAATCCGGGAATACACAAAACATTATCAAGCGTGAGACTGCTAGATATGGTGGCACGCCCCACATGGGAGACTGACAATGAATTTCCATTCGGAAGTCTGACTGGCTTGATTTTAGTGTTAACTTGGACATTATCTAATACAAAATCTGAACAAACCATGTGGTCGGAAGCACCCATATCAATAATCCAAACGGTATTAAACAAAACCTGACCTGACATGTTAACACAAGGTGAACTTCCCTCGCACTGAGTAAAGACAACAATTGCTGATATTGAGATGCCGACAACCCCACAATGGGGCTATCGTTCGCCAGTGTTGGCACACCACCAGTCGCTGCCCGGCAGCAGCAGCGGCTGCTGGTGGTGCCCGGCCAACTGCGCAGTAGCTACAGTGGCTGCTGCTGCCCAGTTCTGTCCACGGTTCTTCCATCCCGCCGGGTATCCTATGTGCTCAAAGCAACGTTCTTTAGTGTGTCCCTGTCTTTTGCAATGAGAACAAGAAAACCGATTATTCCGCCTAGTGGGTTGCCCGTTAGAATTGGGCAAATCCCCACCAGTGGTACCAAGATTCCCTTTGACTACGAGAGCCGTAGCTTCAGGGACAACAATACTGCTCGAAGCAACACTCTGTTGCTTCTCCTCCTGACATAAAGTAGCATATGCATTGGACATATTTGGAAGTGGTTTGGTATTCATGAGTTGAGATCTAATGGTAGAAAAGGAGGGATCTAATCCCATTAACAAATCGAGCAACCTCTCCATGTCCCTTATGGCGGCAAAAGCTTGTCCCGAGCCACAAGAACAAGGGGGAATTGCTACAAGTGTGTAAAGCTCGTCCCATAAGGACCTTAGTTTAGTGAAATAGTCAAATATTGACATATTATCTTGTTTTAAGTGTGAAACCTCACGCTTAATTTCATAAACCCGTGGTACATTCTCTTGGGAAAATCGTTCATTCAAGTGTAGCCAAACGTCACGCGCAGACTCAAAATACGCAATACTTGCATTGATTTCTTTTGAAACCGAATTACATAGCCAAGAAGAAACCATGGAGTCACAGGCACTCCAATTTTCAAAATCCGGAGAATCTTCCTCCGGTTTCTTGATACTACCATCAAGAAAACCAATTTTACGTTTGGCCCTAAAGACCTTAAAAATAGAGCGCCTCCACGCCGGGAAATTTGGGCCGGTTAAAATATCTTGCACCAAAACAAGCCCCGAATGATCCGAGGTGTGAAGATAATAAGGTGAGTTCACATCAGGAACTCCCCCTGAAACAAGAACCGGCGCAACGGTTTGGTTAGAAACTTCACTTGAATTTTCGTTATTCATTTTAAGATGCGTAAAATAACACAAATAAAACAACTACTATGAAAATGCCTTACAGTGATGCGCAGCAAAAGAAGTGGGCCGGCAATTAGGGTGAGGCAAAAACACGAGCGGCAAATTTGATCAACAACCCGCTCTGATACCATGTAAAAACTTGACAAACAAATAAGCAACAAGGAACACTTGAATGGGAGAAAATTAGATGATTTCCATTGAAAAGAAACTAGCCTATTTATAAGTACATCAAAAGAAGATGAAAAGAGGCAAAAGAATCCTAGGCTAATTACACTTGGCTAATTACATAAAACATTGAAAGCAAAATTGAAGAGAACATTGATGGGGGCTCTTCCCCTTGGTGGCCGGTTACACCCATTCAAGGAGAGGAGGAAATGCTCCTAATTAACTACCCTAAATTTAATTCTAAATCCAAATTAAATTCAAGGTATTTACATCAAAACAAATACAAATAAAAAATATAAAATACACATGTATATGTAGTATATTTTCAACATGGACCAAAGAGGGCACCAACACGCCGTCACCGGATCCCATTAGAACTCCGAAATTAAGCATGCTTGGGCGAGAGTAGTACCAGGATGGGTGACCTCCTGGGAAGTCCTCACCCTCTGGTTAACAGGTTGGGAGCATTGGGAAACAGCCTCTTTTCAGGTTAACACGCTGAAGGGGGAAGGCTGCGTACATCCGCCCCCTCCAGACCTTGCGTAGGCGGGAGCTCTTGAGGCACTGGGTATGTTCCCTTTTTTTTTTCCTTTAGAAGGTGTGGCTTAAATTAATTATACTATTTTTCTTTGTGGTGTGAATTTCCTCTAATTAGGTATAAATATCCCAGGCGTTTTTGATAATTTTATTTAAAAAAATATTTTTTTAAACATCGGCCAAACACTCACAATAATACCATAAGTATTTTACTGATTGGCTAAACACAAACTGCTTATTTAAAACAGCACTTTTTTACAAAAGTGCTTTTCCAAAAAGTGCTTTTTTTACAACAATTCCAAACCGGCCCTAAGAATGGCCCTATTGGGGCATGAAAAAAGAGGAAACGGATCAGAATAGCATCCAATCCGCCGAGAATAGTGCTGAACGGGTCCAACTAGTAGAAAATTGGCCCAGGGGTTGGGCCCATGAATGGGCCGCACTGAAGCAACAGGGCCGCAGGGAAGGGGTGCGGAACTGGGCCTTCTTGGGCCTAGGCTCATAGGAATGCATGCTGTATTTGGCTGGCCTTCCAGTTTGGGCCTTAAGGGAGGCACTTGTGGGAGCAGAACATAAGCATTCTAGGCCCAAATCGGAAGCAGCAACAATATTATTTTGGTTCTAGGGTTTATTTTGCTTAATTAGATTAGGGTTCTTATATATACCTATAAGTAGGAATTATGGTTATTTGTTAGAAAACTTTTAATTATTTGATGAATTTGCTTTGTTTTGAGTTGATTTTTTTTAGTTTTTATTTCAAAGGAGCTCAATAAAAATTATATAACTCCTCTCTATATTATTACTTGGCTATTCACAAAATCAATAAGTTTTAGCATAACACTCTTAATCCAGCTCCATGTGGTGTATGATCAAGGGGTTAGATATCTTTCCCACCACACATTGTAGAAGTTCGAGGCCACAGTACAACCTTCAGGAAAGCTGCATCATTTTCAAATGTGAGGAATCTGGACAAATCTGATATGCTACGATACCAATGTGTGAGGAAATTAATACGTCCTTAATGCGGAACTTAACACCCCAAGAACAGGATTCAATTCAAGTACTATAACTCACACAAGAGAAGTAAATAACAGGATAAAAGAGAACAAACGAAGAACACAGAGATTTATGTGGAAACCCCTCTTCAATCGAGAGGGGAGAAAACCACGGGTGGAGATGGAGATTCCTTATGGAGTATGAACAATAGAAGAATTACAACGACACTTCATCTGAACGAGATCTATGAAGAATTACTGAATCACTCCCTCTAAACTCTCAATGACGGCGAGTCTCTCTTAATTGGATAATTGGATTCCTAAAACAGAAGCCCTAAACTCATATTTATGCTAAACGGCTAGTGTACGCGGAAAATAACTCTTGATCGATCGGCCCCCTTTTCTGCTGCAATTCTTGGTTTTTTTCAGTGTTGCTCTCCGATTGATCGGTTGTACCGCCCGATCAATTGGCTTGCTCACGGTGAGACTCATGACTAAATTATATAAATTTGAGGCATATTCCTAACAAACCTCCACCTCCACTCAAATTTACACTAAATCAAAATTTCTCCACCTACTCCACAAAACACTCCACACACGGGGTTATCTAAACAAAACAGAAAACCTAACCGAGTCCGAGCGGTGCTTGAACTTTCTGCTAGGTAGCAACTGAATGAACAAATTTGTGAGTTTATCAGCAGTGTCAAGTTTTTTCTTCTCTGAATTGGCTCTTGACACATCTTTTAAAACAGCCACATGTTACTGAACTGTGTTATGTAACTGAAACTGAACTCCCCCTAGCTTATTCACCTGATCTAAATCACAAACAACGGATGACATCTTCTGTGGACTCAATAATGAAGACTCATCAAACGTGACATCTCTACTTGTCAGGAATTGCTTAAAGCGAACTCTTTTCTGCTTTCCATAAATGTCGTGTTTACAAAATTTCAGTCCTGTAGACTGACCACACAACGAGCCCCTTTTACTGAGCTCAGGCAAACTTTTATCACCTGAATGATCCAATCTCGAGCGCGTTGACTTTGTGATACCTGGTTCTATCAAGGACGATGATGAAGATACCTTAACTGATTTTGCAACTGTGGAACTGACAAGTTCATATAATGTTCCTACCCTTTTGCCTTTAAACACAACTAAAGTACCCTGAACGGCCTTCATAACTCCATTTTCAACTATATACCTGTACCCATGTGACTCAAAAGTACCTAAAGAGATGAGATTCTTCTTCAAATCAGGAATGTGATGAACATCGCTCAAAATCCTGATAGTGCCATCGAACATCTTAATATGAATTGTTCCTATACCCAAAACTCTGCATGTAGCATCATTGCCCATCAAAGCAACTCCACCTTGCATTGACTCGTACGTGGAAAACCAATCTCGATTGGGACAAACATGATAGAAGCAATTCGAATCCAAAATCCAATTTTCTTTAAAACTAGACTGAAGTTCCAACACAGACAGTACATCACCATCATTCTCATCTTCAACTACAACACTGGCTGCTGCGGATCTCTGGTCAGACCTATTATCTGCTTCTAATTTCCTCTTAAGCTTGTAACATTCTCTCTTAATATGCCCTTTCTTATGACAATAATTACATGATAGATCTTGATGTTTAGACTTAGACTTGTTTCCACTATGATCATATTCCTTAGACCCTTGTTCTCCCTCTCACAAATAAACCACTACCTAATTCTGAACAGAGTCAGACAACTCCTTATCTACTCTTTCTTTACTCAGTAGGTTTCTCTTAACCTTATCAACTGTGATAGTTGACCTACTACCATAAATCATGCTTTCTACAAAGCTTCTATAAGAGGTAGAGAGTGAACATAACAATAACATTCTTGATCTTTATCTTCAGGAGCATCATCAAGCTCCTTTAATTCTTGAATTAACGAATTAAATTCATTAACATGATTATAAGTGACATACCTTTTGACATACGAAAGGTGAACAACCGATGCTTAACTGTAAGTTTGTTGGAGACTGACTTGAAACAAAACATTTCTTGCAATTTCTCCCACAACTCCTTAGCGGTCTTCACTTTCAGAACTTCTATCAAAACTTCATCAGTAAGACACATCTAAATTGCCGTAAGAGCCCTTTCATTTAACTCCTCCCACTGTGTTTCGAATAAACTCTCGAGATTCTTCTCTTTTCCTTCTAAGGCTTGCTTTTAAGCCACTTTGTGTCAAGAGACCCTTAACGCGAACCTACCATAAACTGAAGCTCCCTTGACTACCAAACTTCTCAAATTCATATTTAATTGCAGACGTCATAGTACCAAATAGAAATAACAGGACTCTGATACCAATTTGTGAGGAATCTGGACAAATCCGATATGCTATGATACCAATTTGTGAGGAAATTAATACCTCTTTAATTCGAAACTTAACACCCCAAGAACATGATTCGATTCAAGTACTATAACTCACACAAGAGAAGTAAACAACAGGATAAAAGAGAACAAACGAAGAACACAGAGATTTACGTGGAAACCCCTTTTCAATCAAGAGGGGAGAAAACCACTGGAGGAGATGGAGATTCTTTATTGAGTATGAATAACGGAAGAATTATAATGACACTTTTTCTGAACGAGATCTATGGAGAATTACTGAATCACTCCCTCTAAATTCTCATGCCGGCGGCTCTCTCTTAATTGGATGATTGGATTCCTAAAACAAAAGCCCTAAACCCATATTTATACTAAACGGCTAGGGTACGCGAAAAACGACTCCCGATCAATCGGCCCCTCTTCCGCTGCAATTCTTGATTTTTCTCCAGCGTTGCTCTCCGATCGATCGATTGTACCGCCCAATCGGTCGGCTTGTTCACGGCAAGACTCATGACTAAATTATATAAATTTGAGGCATATTCCTAACATTAAATGTAATCATTCTTTAACTCTATAAATAGTTCGGGTATATATTAGTATTGGGTAATGAATGAAATTATTAGTTTTCTCCTCTCTTCCTAGTTCTTCCCCTTCTTCTTCCCTCTCCCTTTCCTTAAATTTTGGTTGTCCTAATTTGGGACATGTCAGGGTCTAAGGTTGGGTCGAGGGATAACGTGTGGTCTAGCATAGGGTAAGGGGAGGGTGCACCGGCATCAGGAGGCTACCAACAAGGGCGCTGGGGATGCTTCGTTGATGAGAATAGAGGCTACCAATGTTAGGTGGTGATCAAGTAATAACACCATTCTTGATTTTTTCGATCAGTTTAAATTTTTAGAAAAGTTGTTTAATATAGTACCAAAACCTTCTTGAGCAAGAGGTCACGAGATCAAATGTTAGCCTCCACTTTTATTATTAACATAATTGAAGCATAATGTATAGAGTTGCCATGAGCATTATCCTCCCTTCCAGCCGAAAGAACCTTTATATGAGGGGTACGTTAGAATATAAAACCATTACTGCCCTATAAATAAGCAGAGGTGTTCAAATAAACAAAGGGGTTATGTAATTGAATTGTTTCTAAAATACGGATATAACTGACACAACTCAATCAAATATCGTACTCAAATTATCATGTAGTCATACCAATTTATTGTCATATTTACTATGTTTTACCACAGTTCTAGGCAAACCAAATTCGACATCATTAAGTTATTGACATCACATAATATATTTGCCACCCCAATGCAAGATGGCCTGCTATTTCATCTTGAAAAGTTTAACTCATTTTAAGCTCAGATGGAGTTAAGTTGGCTCATTTAGTTATACAAGCCTCTCACGAACCTTGAAAAGCTTGGCTTGGGTTGCCGGACACTAAATGAGCCGCTCTAGATTTAAGTTAGTATCCAAATGAGCTAAATTCGAATATGAACATACAAATTTCAATAGGAGCTTGTTAAGCCGTGTTCGAGTATACGAAGATCTAAGCTAAAACTCAAAAGTTTCCAAGCTTCAAGTGAAACTAAGAGCAAACCAAAAAGTTCGGTGAGCCAAGTTCAGAATTTTTTACCCAATTGGCATAGTTTTGAAAAACAATTATCAAAATAGCACACTTTCAAAAATATTTACCAAAATGGCACCATTTACTGTATCTCATTCAACGTACGCCGTTTGTAACGGCGTACGTCCGGTGAACAATAAATTATTTTTTTTTTATGGAAGCATAGCTAATTTGTATTCTAAAAATTATTGCATTAAAACTATTTTTCATAAATAATTTAAAATTTTACTAATTTTTTAAATTTAAAAAAAAAAAAAGTATACTAACTTCATCATGATATTTTATGTATCTTTTTAATTGTCATGTCATCTATTATATATTTTTTTTGGTTGTCATGTTAATTTTTTGACTAATTGTCCTGGTCACTTATAAATAGTTGATACCTTTCATAGTCCTTTTCTAAATAATACTTTTCTTCTTGGTCATTTTTGTAAAATATGTTCCCCTTACTGTGTATGATATCATTTTTAAAAACTTTCACCATTTATGTTTTCATTCAAAAAGTAATGCATAAGTTTCATGTCTATAATATTGGCTCAACAAAAATTTAACGAGTACCTAAATGATAAAATGACTCGTATATATTATCGTTATTATTCACTGTATTAAATATAGTAAATAGAACGCAAGATACATTCCCAATGTCCCAATGGTACCCTGAAGACTATATTTAATAGGAACATACCCAGTGTCTCAAGGACTCCCACCTACACAGCCTTCCCCCTTCAAGATGTTAACTTGAAGAGAGGCTGTTTTCAAGTGCCCCCAACCTGAGGGTGAAGACTTCCCAGGAAGTCACTCATCCTGTTACTGCTCTCGCCCAAGCACGCTTGACTTCGGAGTTCTAATTGAATTCGGTGATGGCGTGTCGTTGTCCTCTTTGGTTGAAGACTATATTTAATACAGTGAATAATAACGATAATATATATAGGTCATTTCATTATTTAGGTACTCGTTAAATTTTTGTTGTGCCAATATTATATACATAAAAATTTATTACTTTTTGGATGAAAATATAAATGGTGAAGGTTTTTAAAAATAATATTATACACAGTAAATGCAATATACTTTGCAAAAATGACCAAGAAGAAAAATATTGTTTAAAAAAGGACCATGAAAGATATCAACTTATTTATAAATGACCAGGACAATTAGTCGAAAAAATAGCATAACCAAAAAGAATATGTTGTAGATGACATGACAATAAAAAAGATGACACATACAATATCATGATAAAATTAGTACATCCAGTGAACAGTATTTTTTGAAAAAATAGCTAATTTGTATTCTAAAAATTATTGCATTAAAACTAATTTAAAAAATTATTAAAATTTTAAATTATTTATAAATTCGTTTTAATGCAATAATTTTTAGAATACAAATTAGCTGTTTTTCCAAAAAATACTGTTCACTGAATGTACGCCGTTACAAACGGCGTACATTAAACAAGCTACAGTAAATTATGTTATTTTGATAAATATTTTTAAAAGTGTGCTATTGCGGTAATTTTTTTTAAAATTATGCCCATTGGGTAAAAAATTCCCAAGCTCAAGTCTGACAAGTTTAGGTTTGGAAACACAGCAGTGAAGGGATGGCTGTCGCGAATTATGGACCCACTTACCAAGATGTTTCCTTCACTTGCTTGTCACAGTCACTCCTCATCTCAGTGACAAACTTGATGCAACACAAAACCCCAAAAAAAAAAAAGGAGAGAGAGATAAAAGCTATGAAATCCTTCTAATGTTTTCTTTTTTTGATAAATTGCAAGAAATCCCTCTATTTTTTGCCTCCAAAACATAAAACCCCTCTTACACAAAACCAAACACTCTACCCCGCTCACTTTTATAGGAACAAACAACAACAAACTCAGTGCCTCAAGCATTCGCCAAGATTTCTATAGGAGCAAAATAATCATAAAAAGTTGACTTAATAATCAACTTTAACAGATTGGGGTAAAATGTTGGGTTTTTGAAAAGTGAGCGGGAAAGGTATTTCGTATTTTGTGAAGAGGATTTTTTGTTTTGAGGCAAAAGATAGGAAAATTTTCTATGATTTATCCTAATTTTCTTGAAGGGTGACCATGGAGGTCTTTACGAAAATTAATTTTTCCCATCTCAGTGAGTATTATACAATGACAAGGAAGAGAAATTTACCCAAAAGATCTTCTGGCTCCAAATGAACTAATAGCTGGGAACAACAATACTACCCACTTATGATTCAAAAAAAAAAAAAAAAAAAAAAAAGAAACACCAATACTACTCATTTATACTGCTTAAATGTTATTAAAATCCTTACATACAGTTGGGATAGACGTTTTTTTCATCATAATGAAAGTTTTCAAACTTCATAAAAAGCAAAATTGAGATCAGAAGCTACACAATGCGATTATTTACAGACCTGTACCAGGATGGAACCATGTGGATGATTCAGAACCTCACTGTGAAATAAGGGTACTGCACCAAGAAGAGAGAATAAGAATAAAAGAACAGAAAAAAATAAAAAAATAAAAAAATAAAAAATAATGATCAAGCCAAACACAATCAAACTGCGGTACATGGTTAAAAGTCGTGGAAGTAAAGTATCACAGACATTATGCAACTACATTGATGCTTGCGTTGCGTTTTCTCAAGGACACAAGTTGGTTTTAAGCCTTGTGTACGAAAAGTTTTGAATGGAATAATCATCCAACCATTAATTTGCATAAGCCTTGAACAATTTTTATAATGTAGATACATTTATAAATATATATTTTTTTCTTTTACTGATCTCAGTGCTTGGTGTTTGTACTACCATTTCACAGTTAAGACACACGGACTACTTGTTCAAATGTTTAATGACCACAAATTCCCACTATTATACCACAAACAACTATTAATGGACTACATGAGCCAGTACTCCTCGACATCAGATGATCCGAAACACAAAGCACAAACAGAGAATTCTCCCAGAGTATGAAAATATCTTATAGGCAAACGGAACAAGGGATTTGAACCTGGGACTTGTAGTACTACAGCCTCCACCTCAACAATGCTTTCCCACTTGAACAAGGTCTTATTGGCATTACTTTCACAGCCTATCAAAAACTATGGGTTGGTTTGGTAACATTTCCAATTTCCATTTTTTTGTTTTTTAGAAACTAAGAACCATATTTTTAAAAAAGATTTTTTTTTTCTCGTTTTTGGTTTTGTAATTTTAAGTAAAAACTTAAAATAGAAAACTAAAAACCAAAAAAACTATTTTCAAAACCAGGTGCTAAAATAATAGAATTAAGTAAAAAGACCAAACTTTACCAATTCAACCCAAAACAGACTGACATTTCCAATACAGATTTAATAACACAAATCATCAGACAAGGAGATTCAACATACACACATCATTGCCAAAGAGCCAAGCACGACTACATTGATTTCTGCATATCTAATTTGACTCAAATATGTGATAATATCAAATTTACAAGGCAAAGCAACTGTATTGCCAAGAATGAGCTGGAGTCCATGGCATATCTACATTCACTATACATAAGGTGACAAAAAATGCAAACTCTCTTAGAAAATCACATAAAACACTGTCATGGAGAGGAAAAGGCATATAGTATACAAGATTATATCACACAGCAGAGACTCATTAAATGAACCATATCTATTGAACTCATTTGGACAAAACGAAGCAAATCAGTATACAGTTCTAGCAGCACTCATCACACGATTATTTAAGTTAATAGGTGAAGTTACCTCATGATTCATCAGCCTGAGTTCTGGCCTTTGGAGTTGCCGCACCTACATTGGCATTCACTAGAGAAATAGGTGTTAAGGGAGGAGAAGCCATATTTTCAGCTTTATCTACGCGCTTGGGAGACCCCAATAGCTTGGTGACTTGCAATGCCTTTGATCTCTCCTTGCTTGATGGTATAGAGAAGCTACGAGGAACAGTCAATGGAGGTATAGGCAGTGGAGATGCTGCGGAGATGCTTCTAGATTTTGCCGACGTCTCAGAGGCCCCTGGTGCAAGTGGAGCCGAAAACCCCAAAGAAGCTGCTGTTTTATTAGGTGCAGTCCTTGGAGGTCTCGGAAGCTCATGCAGCTCGCTTACTTTAGGAGGCGATATAGAGGAAGGTGGAATGCTTGTAGATGCTTTTGGAGATGAAGGCTGCGGTGCTGATAGTTGAGCTATTGAACCGGGACCCACCTGTGGAATCTCGGAAGAAACAATGGGACCATTTGCGGGTAAGTCCGGTCTCGTCAATCTGGGCTTATTACTTAAAGGTCCAGAGAAAGCTTGTCTCTTGACTTTCTTATGATCAGAAGCATCGACAGTTTCGTTCTGGGTAAATGGAGGTGCATCGGGTATAGGAGGGGGCAAACGCATGGAGATTCGACTGATATTACCATCATCAGATACTGAATATGATTTCGTGGGGTAAGCTAATGCGTTCTCCTTTGAGTCACTCTTATGCATTTTGGATTCCAAGGGGGATGAATGCCATATATTATGGATGTCCCCACTGAGGCTTGTGGGCCTTGTACGAGGAACTGAAGTGCTGTTTCGCTTTGCATCAACAGGCGTAGGAAGTACATATGTATGGAACTTGCGTGTCGATGGCTGTATTTGTTTTATCCTTTCAGCAGGATCAAACTTCTTTTCTGCAAGTATTGGTGCAGAGTGGCTGCTTGATCTAGGTTCAGCTTCTAACATCTCAGAATCACCTTTAGCCTTCTCTACACGGACCTCTGCACTTGCCACAGTTGAAGTCTTCGGAAATGACTGGTCTTCCTGATCCAACTAGAAGGACAGGGGAAAAAAAAAATGGCACTAATGCATGTTATCACAACTGAAGAAAGTAGGCCATCACAGAAACAATAATCCGACCAGAATTCAGCATTTCAGCCACTTTCCAAAAGGAAAATGCCATTGAGGTCAGCTAAAATGGACACTGAAACAGTTTCCGTTTCACTGATGAAATAAGAGCAGCCGGAGGAACAACAATTGGGCAAAACTATTCAACTAAACCAGTCTATAAATACTAAATCAACGGATTTTCAAAAGCCAGTTTCTTTCTTTTGGTACATGAACCAAAAACAGCAAACTTATTCAACTTATCGACACTTTCCCCTCCTTGTAATCAACCAAGTCACAAGTTACCTACAAGTCACGCTATTTGAACAGCAGAAGAAGACATGCTAGCGAATTATAATCCCCTCCATTTGAGAAGCCAACTTAGGAACCTTATGAAAGAAATAACTCAAAAGCATCAATAAAGAGAGAGGCAAATTAATGTGACACCCCCAAAACTTTTTCACTAAACATAATCCCCGCACTTTTAATTAAATACCGCTCACTCCCTACACTTTAACTTAAACATAACTTACCCCCTGAATTTTGTAATTAAATAAAACTCCTCTGGTGCACTTTCAATATTGCAATTTTACCCATATTATTACACACAACTCCTCTCTGAACTTTGTTACTAAATACGACTCGCCCCCTTAATATTCAATTTAGCCTCTCAAAATTATGACATTACACACAACTCACCTCCCAAACTTTGGGATTAAACACAATCCAGCCCCTACACTTTAAGGAACCTGCCACTACAAGGTTTCATTTGATTTACCTTTTCACAACTTAAAGCTATAAAAGAGTTGCAGTTAACTATAAGGCTTATGTTAAGATGTTTTGATATCTTTTTCACAATTTTAATTGAAAGATAACAAGTCATTTTATAATTAAACAACAAAACATCCAAATTTGCATCTTTTTCGTAGCTTATTCAAAACATGTTTTAAAGGAACCGATAACATTAAATCTTCACCACCATGATCCACTTTACTCCCACCAGTAACCCCACCCACTGCCACTATTGGTTATTGTGGCTTATTACACCAACACCCTCCATTAACATGACTAGTTACCATCATAATTCAATCTTAACCACTATTGGTCATTGTGGCTTATTTCACTGCTTAGTTCATGAGTCGCTATCACCATGGTCCACCCCCACCCACCACTATATCCCACTATCACCATGACTTGTCACAATCCATAATTTACTTAACAATCACGGCCCAACTCCAATGCCCACCGCCATACCATAGTCTGCCGCCACCATGTTCCACCTCCATCAACATGGTCGGCCCCTTTAATCACCATATCTTCGCCATAAATACAGCCCAACATTAAGGCTTTGCTATCTTCCATTGTTGTGGCTCGGCGCCACCATGATCCACCCCACTGCCCCCCCCCCCCCCCCCCCCCCCCCCCCCCAACCCCACCACCACCACCGACTATTGGCTAGTTTATATAGTCAAGTCACTTCTCGTCATTGTAATCAATCTCTTTGTTTTAAATATCTATCTGAACACTTTATTCTATGAAAGTGATCTTACCGCATTATGTAACCAAACATTACACTATAAAAAAGAGATAAATCCTAATATAAAAATCTTATTGGAGCTAGTAAGCTAAAAACAGATGAATCAAATGCACCTTTTAAGTGTGCTTATAATTGCTTTTAAAGCATTTTGGTCGCTCAGCCCGTGTATGTCCAGAAACTAACAGATCTGCAGATGCCATACAGGCTTTATCCATCTATGTTTGGCCAACGTAACGCCAGGATTATTAAGTCCATATATTTAGCTCATTTTCCAGGTGCTGTAAAAATTCCACTCATTTGCAGAACTAAAACAATCGTCCGAAGTCAATTCCAAGTCCGCAAGCCACCTTGCAATTCCATTGTCATCTAGCATCCACAAAAAGAGATAGAAAAGGGGAGAGAGAAATGGTGTTTCCGAAGGTCAAAAATACGCTCACATTGTCCCAATCTAACAAGCTCAGCAAGATATACCTCCCTTCCCCACCCTCTACCACTCTCACTGCTGGAGTTAGGTCGATTAGGTCAAGTGTTGATACATATCACTTATCTCTTCTTTTCCCCCTCCCTCTTTCTGTGGGAATTGCATCTGACTGCAAGGTCAAGTACTGGACACATACTCTCTCTGCTTTGCTGATTGCTCAATTGACCAATCGGAATTTTATCTGACAATCAGGAAAGGTTTTGGACATGCATACTTCATCCATAGTTGCATCTTGTCAATGTCATACCTAATCCTAAAACAGGCCTTTCATCTATTAGGTCAGCTGTTGGACACATCTCCCTAATCCATATGCAGTTGTGTGACGTGGATAACACCGGACAATCTGATAAGAGTAATAAAGATCTCAATAATGCACCCATACACAAAAGCAGGCATTTTATTTTATCACTGTAGAACCTACAAGAAATTTTTATATGCAAAATGAAAAACACGGAGGGAAACCCCTCTACATTAGAGTCCAATAATCTCTTACCTCCATTGAGTTCCTTGATGCAGAAACCGCTTCTATGGTTGGCTTGGGCTGCCGGTAATCAGAACTTAGTTCCCCATCATCATTTGAATCATAGCCATTATCACCATCATCCTCTCCATTTTCACCATCATCAACCCCACTAAGTTGGTAATCTATATGCTGCTTTTCTGTAATTTGTTGCACCAATGGATCAACTGCCTCAAGTGACTTAAGCCCCTTCCTGAAGAAATTCAACTATGCCAAAAAAAAAAAAAAAAGAAAGATAAAGGATGATTACTGGGCATTTGGAACTCACATCCAATAAGATTCAAAAGGTTCTGAACCTGAGAAGTGTGATGACGAGCTGCTTGTGTTAAGAGACTCCGGGCCTGTCCTTGCTTCAAGGATTTCAACCGGAAAACACATAGTGTTGCCTCTTCTTCGTAATCATTATGAGCTTCTTGCAGCTGCTCTGAGGAAAAACTTTCCCCTTTCCCACTTTTTGACCGCCCTTTTTCTCTCTGTTGTGCCATCATGTATTCATATACACTTCTGGAGATCATGTGCCAGATTAAAAAGAAATATATACAAAAGAAAGTATATATGCCACTCTACAGGGTAGCATACAGATAATTTTACGTACATACTACTCCCTGGACCCCCCCTCCTCCCAAGGGGGCAGCCCCTGGCTTGGCAGGATCCTTTTAAGGCACAAGGTTGTTATTGTATACAAAGGAAAGTAGGAAACAGTCGAAGAGAACTAAGCTCATACCTTTTCTCATCACATACTTGTTTCATCTCCTGCATCAACAAACCCGAAGAGGTTCAAGTAACAAAAAGATGCTGTGCACAGGGTATACTATCAAGAACTGGATTTTGTTCCTCTACTAATCAAGGGACCCACAACCCCACCAAGCAAATTAGGAGCTAAGTCACCAGAAACAATACCTCGAGCACCAGGCCAAATTAAGCACTTGCAATCAAGAACATGCACAAAACAATTAACAAAGGATCTCTCTCTCATGACATACATATTAACCCACTCGTCAAGAACTTGAAATAGGAAGGCCATTTTCAACAAAAGCACCTATTGTCCTCTTGGAAACAGCCCCCTATAACTGATTTCTCCATCATACTACCTAGTTGCAAAAAATCTCTTAAGAACAATACGCTCTCACTTCCCTCTCCCATTAGCCACACAGAACCGTCAAGCATGAAGAAATCTCATATAACACGCTCTAAAATAATCCAACACCCAGGACATGATGGTGTGGCAAGTTTGATGCAAATCAAACGCTCATGCCATTAATAGAGGGCACATATTACACAGTTAAGCATATCAACCCCCCCCCCCCCCTCTCTCTCTCTCTCTCTCTCTCTCTCTTCTCTTCTCCTCTCCTTCTTTTTCCTCTTTAAATTTGCATACGCTTCTGTCACGGTGTAAGTTGCCCTCTTAACCTTTTATCTTCATCGTCCAGCAAGTAGCCCAAGGCTGGTCGTGATCCCACCACATACATGTGTGCATCAGACATTTATTTATTCAACTAAAATAAGCTTTGTCTTAATAGATATACAATCTTGTTTCGATTACTGAGTTATCTTTCACCTGCAAGGTACAAGTTCAAAATGATTTCTTTTTAAAGAAAGGGATGGTAGAGCAAGATTCATATCCAGTTTTCATTCCAAAAGAAAGTCACAACCAAATGACTAGTAGGAAAGCCCACAAGCACTCATTGCCTTAGGGCTAAACCAGCGCAAGATCAAAATGTGTTTGACTTATAAAGAAGAAAAATACATGTACTCATACAGAACATATTTCATTACTAAACCACTATAAACCTCACAGAATAATAGCAGCAGCCGCCAAGTGTGATGAGCTTGTAAATGAAAATTAGATTAAGAGATTCCATGAGACAAACCTCTACGGTCTGAAGTTCATTTAGAAGAGACTCAGATGGGTTTGTAATCGTGAGTACTATGTGTGATCGCTGCAATCAGAAATGCACAAATATAAGAAGCAGAGATTGACAGTGTTGCAAGGTGAACATTGAATATGGTTACAAACCACCAATAATACTCACATAACGATCAACAAGTTTTTGGAGTTCAAACTGCACCTTTCCCAACATCAGCAAGACTTTACCTGTCCATGAACAGAATAAGAATCCTAAGTAAATATCAAGTTGAATTATTTAAGTCTGGTAAAAATGAAAAAAAGAATTATCTAAGACTATGTTAGAACACTACAAATAATGGGATTTCCAGTAGTAGAACGTAGGAAATCCAGAACTCGCTGAAAACTAGAGATTATGACACAAGCCATAATGTCGATCAGTTGGACAATAGACCCTAATAATGGTCATATCCATACGCACATACATCTTGCCAAAATAGTAAAATAAACTATACTGGCAATCATTTCTCTTTGATTGAAAAAGGAAATATCATTAAGAGAGAATGTATAAAGAGCTAAACACAAAATGTTCTCAGTCATCAAACATAACACAAAATTTAATAACACAAAGCCCTCCAATCTATCTGCAAATATGCCAAAGTTATCTTCGTGAAGCTCTCAAAGCTCTTAACTCAAAGAGTTCCTAAAAAGGTCATCTTATCCATAAGAAATTCACTGGAGTGTAGTGGCAATCATTCGATCAAAAAAACAAATATATTAGTGATCAAACACACATCAATTGCTAACTGTTTGAATATAGCGACCAAGAACCAAGTTTATTCATATAGCTCTACAGCGTCATTGAAGTAAGATGAACTAGTTGGCAAGGATATCCTAATAATAAAAAGTGGTCATCAAACGGAACCAGATTGGCACAAAGGAGGAGAACAAATAGTTCAAGCATAACTACCGAAGAGATCGCATCCAATGGACAGGAGCGCAACGAACATTTGTATGTTTGACTTTCAAAAGTACTTCTTTTAAAGGTTAGCTTGTGTTAAGATGTTAAAATAAAACTTATCACTTAGATACATGAGTTGAGGGTTTTATCCTTAGGTACCTTAATATTTTAATATATACAATAAAATATAATCGAGGTTTAGAAAATTTGTAATATAAGTACCATTGACAGGAATCAAGTTGCTAGAGGTGTAATATTTCACAACTACCCATATACTCCTTTGAGAAAACTTCTAAATCTCAGCATATCTAGGGGATAGAAGTTCAAACTTTAGGATCCTAAGTGATAAATTTCTATTAATATCAATTTTTTCACAACGACAAATAACCAACTTTAATTTTCTTTTTAGTTTAATTTCCCTCACTCTCATTAGTCCCCAAGCAATCGAGTTTTGCAATCAGTACTCACAAAATGTATCTTTGAGTACCCAATACACATCATATACACTCATTAGATTGTGTTTCATGATTCAATTATTTTTTGACACATGTATTGTGCACTCAAAAGTGTACACAGAGCATTTACCCACCCATGGCACACCCAGCCATCCAGTCTTCTCATCTCCTTCCCTCCCTCACCCACCATCTTCCCTTTTCATCTTCAGCACAGAAACAAACGTCAGTCTGGAAACCAATGCCCAACCAGCAAAAGTTTTCCAATTGCTCTGGCATGCAAGTACCCACATCCATCCAGCTCAATTGAGATGGAAGATATTTCAGTGATATAATTGTTAACCCTTGGGCATCCCATTTTATAAAATCAAACCTTTTTTTGCTTATGTCATGGAATTTCAAATCTCAAGTATCCGTGTAATATTTAATTAGAAAAAAATCCAAAGCCATAAAATTTCAAACTATAGTACCTGTGCTAAATCTTTAAACCTAGGATACCCATTGTACAAAATAGAACTTTACAGTACTCATGTAAATAAAACACAAGCCAAGATACCTAGATAAATAACCAGATGATAAAAACCAATACCTTAGGATATCTACATAATATTTTCACACTAAGGATCAGCATTATCTTTTGATTTAATTGCTAAATCATGCACTATGTCACCAACTCCTGACAAAATTCAACGTCAACAACATAAAGGAAGTCATTCTTTATAAAGGCGGGCATAATTGTCTTAGAAGTCCAAGTAAGTTCGCCACTGATAGTAAGGGTGTAAATGAGCCGAGCCAGCTCACGAGCCCTTGCGAGCTGGCTCGTCAAAAAGCTCAAAAAGCTCGGCTCGCTTCGAGCTCGAGCCGAGCCTAGGGAAGCTCGAGCTCGTAAGCTCGCGAGCCTAAACGAGCTGAAACGAGCTTTTCTTGATATAATATTTTTGATTAAATATGACCCATAAAGCCAAACTTGAGCCTAAATGAGCAGAACCCGAGCTTAAACGAGCCCAAACGAGCCTAGATTGAGCTTAAATAAGCCGAAATATTGCAAGCTTAATTCAAGCTTGCCGAGCTTAGATTGAGCCGAGCCAAACCCAAGCTTTTGATGAGTCGAGCTCGAGCTTGAACTTTCCGAGCTCAGCGAGCTTCGAGCCGAGCTTAATGCAAACGAGCCAAGCCTCGAGCCTGGCAGGCTCGGGCTCGGCTCAGCTCAAATACATCCCTTACTGATAGTTTGTACACAATGATGTGATGCTTTTACCAACACTGAATGCTGAGCTGAGAATAAAGCAAGCATATGGCTGCTTGTAGTTCCAGCCAGTTTCCAAGGAACTCCACGAAAGTTAAATATTAATTCACTTACCACTTTCTTCATCAGGGTAAAGGGCTGTTTTCTCCAATAGACAAGCACCCAATTCTCTCAATGACTCAGCGAATTCTGAAAGTGCAAATGCAATTAGATACAGGAACATTGATGTAAAGTTTCATACATTCACACTTGACAATCATGTACAAATTTGAATCTTACAGCATACTTCACTAATGTATTTTCCGAAGCATAAGAACTAATCATTTCACAAAGAAGAAATGCTAATCGTTTCATAGCGATGAAATATTATTTTCTCAGCCTGTAGACTAACTACATTTAGTTAGAGATGATCAGCAAAGTGGCAGTCTCATAGTAAGAGTTTTCATCAATGAACATCAATATGGAGGCACGTAGAACTTAGACAGAGCTAATGCATTGAGCTGAAAATGCAATAACGTTCTCAACAGCCCTTACACTAAAAAACAGTAATAAAAATATCAGCAAGATGGTCCATACTTAGATAACAACTGATATTAAGCAACTAAGTAATCTGATCAATGGGAACAAAATAAAGGGAAAACATCCAAAGCTCAAGGCAGCATCATAACAACAAAATCAGCATTATATGCAAGTGATTACAAAAATGAAATAGGCAGCAAGGGTTAACTATAAGTTAATCAGTTACGCAAGTTCAGTAACAGAGTAACCACTTAGAAACAACCAAACACAACTTTATTTCCTTTCCTTTTTCTTCTTCTTTCTCATTTTTCTTCTGTGAGGTACAACTTACTAAAGCAACAACGTTATAGTGACAGGACTTCTGCAAAATAACTCGAAGTTTAAAGTACCATATGCACTGTTTGTAGTTGCAGCAGCTGCAGAAAGTAAGCTGTCATAGCAATTTCTCATGTCCAGCATTTCCTGGAAAATGAAATGAATGAATTAAGAAACTGAAATCAATCATTTTCGTTCTTTATGGTCGGGTCGCTTTAAAGAATTAACAATGAAAAATTGAACCCCCTTCCTCCAAACAAAGGAATAAAAATTCATTTAGAAGTCATTGGGGGGAGGAAACAACCATAACAACGCCACTGAAGCGTTCTAAGGTCCAAGAGAAAAACAGTGCACGGTCTAGGAGGATGACCATATCTATAGTTACTTTCCAATCCATGAAATCCAATGAGAAGGTAGGCCGCTAAAAGAACCTTTTCCGACAAAGCCATGCTTTTATTTAGTGCCGATTCTCAATATTTTCAGGCATATTGTTGTTATGATGAATATTTTCGCTTGAGTGGGAAACTATCACATGAATGATTGAAATGGAGATTAGACATCCTGGAAGTTTAAACCTATGATATAATGTTAGCACAACCTAAACTTCCAGGATTCGTCTAGAAGATGTCCTCCAATTCCATGAGGAAGTTCAAGTGACACGGATATGAATTTCCGCAAGTTTACACACTTTAGGACTAGGAATTTATTACTCTGTGGCTAATATTATCAAAGAACCCTGCTGTCATTCTTGGGAATAATGGAACAAGGGCCATAGCTTCCCACCATATGAGTTCAAGTTCAACAGGCTATACAAATTAGCCAGTTAACCAGATTAACCACTGATACATTCCAATACCAGAGTACAATGAGTCCATGAAAACGCAGGCCAAATTTCAATTGTCTAGTACACAAAAACTACTATCCAGCTGTCAAAGTTATGCACTCCTATCAGACATAGATAGAACTACAACGCAAACAAGTTGCGCCTCGGGTACACAATTATAGCCCAAAAGGGGTTAGCTGGAATAGTAAGGCGCTTGGACCTCATTACTCAAGAAGCAATATGTTGGGGCTTGAGTCCTGCCAGTGGTGCAATAATAATTTCTCATTGGTCCTTAGCCCCAATATAGCAGTAAGACAACACTCTTAAAATGCAGGAAATAAGAGGAAAAAAGCTGCCAGGCTTCATTGCTGCTGACACGCTTATCAGGTTCAAGGTCCTCGGAAACAGCCTCCCTTCAAGACAGCCCCCGGAAGGGGGAAGGCTGCGTATATCTACCCCCAGACCCTGCTTATGCGGGAGCCCTTTGAGGCACTGGGTTGTTGTTGTTGTTGTTGTTGGGGTCCTTAGCCCCAATATACTGTTATGTTTCCAAAAATATTAGATTTTTCGGAATATTTTACAAGATAATTTCCACCAAGATCTAATCTCGGTGAATGTTTTAGTGATTTATTAGTTGACTTCCTTATGTTATCTTTTAGGGTTTGTAAGGGCTTATTTTTGTATAAATAAGGGAGTGAATGTAACTTGAAACGATCATTAATAGGAAAATTATTTCCTTATTTCTTAGTTTTTACTTCAATTAAGCTTAGGCTGTGTTTAGAGTCTGGAATTAGGGTTGAGACTAGAATTGTGACCTAGAATTACAATTCTGTTGTTTGGTTTACTTGCTAGAATTGGAATTACAATGCTATTGTCCAATTCTATGAAATTAGATTTTAATTGAAAATCATACTTTCCGATTCCTTGGGGTGGGGTAAGGAATTGTAATTCTATTGTAACTTCATTGACCTAAAACTCAAAATGACACCACTTAATTTGAATTGAACCCCAAAATCACCCAACTCGAATAACTTGAACTTGAAATGATCAAAATTACCTTGGCTCAAAGTCTTAAGTGGCCCAACTCGATTGACCAGAAACTCAAGATGACTCAAATCTAAAAAAATGAAACTAGACACTTGAATGGATGTAAACAAAATGAGTCGAAGTGGAAGGACCACACCAAATTGACCCAAATCTTAATACGTCCAAACCCAAAATGACCCGACCCATCTCAAACTTAACCTAAGATGACTCAAAATTTGAAATGATACAACTCATTTGTCCCAAAACTAAGATGACTGGAGCTTGAAATGACTTAAATAAACCAGCTCGATTGATTCTAGCCTGAATCTTGAAAAAGTTCTAACCCAATTAATAGAAAATCTAACTCAAAACTCAAATAACTAGAATGCAATGTGAACCGCTTTGACCAAAATCCAACCATAGTTTATTTAAAACTTGAAATACTCCAACTCGATTGACTGATAATCCTAGATTACTCCAATGATTATGTAATTATAATTTGGACCTCCAATACCTTTAATGAACCAAACAACGGAATTCCAATTCCACTAGAATTAGAATTGGAATTGCAATTCCACAGTCTAATTCCAATTCTATGTGCCAAAAAAACCTTAGTTAGATTTAGGTACGTAACTCTCACCCTATTACATAGCAAAACTTCTGCGCAGGCAGTAGAGCAACATAGGGACTACTCAAGGTGCTTGTAGGCTATCTTGGACACTCATTACTGAAAAAGGCACAATTATGCCAAGAACATTGTAGATGCTCCAATTGAATCCAACTAGACCACTATTATAAAACCAATCATGGGCTTTCATCCATCAGTTTAAGATTCCAGGATAGCTAGTTCCTTGTTATGGCATCAAAGCCACGAGCTCAAATCCCAATAGCCCTTACTTTTAATATTAATATAATTTAAAAGCTCAAATCCCAATAGCCTTCCCTTTTAATATTAATGTAATTTAAACACAAGGCATGAAGTAAGCCCATGCAATGTCCACGCTTCAACCCCAATGGGCATTTGTATGGGGGGAAATGTTCGAATATAATACAATCCCAAACTTTCACCCATAAAATTAAACTTTTGGAATAATTCGTTTCTCTATAACCATATAATAGCGCTAGAAATTCTACTCTCAAATTCACAATCTAACTCAGAAGTTTTGAATGCTTGCAAATCACAAGGGGATATCTCTATCAAAAAAGAGACTATAGATTCCTTATTGAATATTTGTTCTTGTGACACTTTATACTACCACCCAATGTAAACAAGTAAACTGTACTGCACATACTCCACCATTTGTGCCTTAGTCATGACAAAACATACACAATTACACCCCAAGAGTTGGCTCAAGTGATACGACACTTGGACCTCATTCTTCATGAATCACTATGTTGCTGCGGCCCAGCCTCTCAGGTTGGGGGTCCTCGTAAACAGCCTCTCTTTAGGGTAGCCCCCTGAAGGGGGAAGGCTGCGTACATCTACCCCCCAAACCCTGCTTTTGCGGGAGCCCTTGCAGGCATTGGGTTTGTTGTTGTTGTTGTTGTTGTAAGCTATCATGGAAACCCAATATCAAAAAAGGCACAATTACGCCAAGTTATGAGCCTTCACCTATCACCTTAAGTTTTTGGAATAATTGGTTACTTGATATGATCATAGAGCCACGGGTTCGAATTTCAACAGTAGGCCACTTTAATATTAACATAATTTAAGCGCAAGGTATGAGATGGGCTTGTGCAATATCCACTCTTCAAACCTAAAGAACATTTGGGTGATGAAGCAGATTACAACATAAAACCAATTATACGCTTTCATCCGTTAGCATACAATTTTGGGATAGTTGGTTCCTTGATATGGTATCAGAACCACGACTTCAAATCCCAACAATCCCTTCTTTCAATCTTAACATAATTTAAGCACAAGGTAAGAGATGGGCATATGCAACATCCACGCTTCAAGCCCGATAAGCAAATACAACCAATCATGAGCTTTCACCCATCAACATAAACTTTTGGAAAAGGTGGTTCCTTGATATGGTATCAAACCTATGAATTCGAATCCCATCAATTCCCCTTTTAATCTTACCATAATTGAAACATAAGGTAAGAAATGGGACTGTGCAATATCCACAAGCCCAATAAGCATATAAAACCAATCTTAAGTTTTCACCCATCAACTTAAACTTTTGAGATAGTTGATTCTCGATAACGACATAATAGCACTACAAATCATACTCTCAAATTCTAGATCAACCTCAAAAAAGTTCAAATCAACAACACCAAAAGCTTCAAAAAACAAGACAAATTAGAATAGAAGCAAAACCTGAGAGGCTAGAGCAAGTTCATCCAACTTAACAGGAGGCAGAAGATTGGCTCTCCTATCTTTACCGTCGGTCTTCTGGAAAGCAAATCTCTTGAGCTTCCCTAACGAAGACTTCATTTCTCTCTCTGAAACCCTAGATTTGCTTGGAATTTGAGGAAGGAAGAGATGCTGAGAGAGAGAGAGAGAGAGAGAGAGAGAGAGAGAGAGAGGGAGGAATTACATTACATGATGTGCAAGGTGTAAGTAGGAAGTGAAGTCTAAAACATGTTGGGGAGTCAAAAAGAGACATCGCTGCAGGGATATTGAATTAAGAGGGAACCTAATGAGAACACAACGACAAAATTGCAATGCCTCGTTGAATAATTTTTTAGTTTAATTTAATAATATTTTTAAAATAATGTTGTATTTAAGAATAAAAATAAATTTGACCCAAAAATAAGAAGAAAAATAAAGAAATATAATTTGGATGATATTATTATCGTGGAAAAAATGTTATTGAGCAATTATATGAAAATAATATACTTGATAATAATATTTTCTTAGGAACCGTTTGGTATGAAGGAATGGAGAGGTGGGAGTAAGAATATGCAACTTATTTCCATTTTTTTTACAGTTTGGTATAGAGAAGTGGGAATGGAGAGGGGGTGGGAGTGAGAATGAAAGTCATTTCCATTCCAACTTTTTTATACCCAAAGGGGGCTTGTGTTTGGAAATGTAGGAATAGAAATGAAATGAGAATTATTTTATTATTATTATTATTATTATTACTATTGTTATTGTTACTACTATTACTGCTGCTGCTACTACTACTACTACCTTATTATTATTATTATATTAAAATTTATTAGAGAGTATTTTGATAAATTATTTTGTTTATACTTACTCTCATTAGGCAAATTAGACATGGGAATGAAATTCTTACCTCTATTCTACACATATACCAAACAAAGAAATGTGAATGATTGGACCATTTACACTCCCAAAAAGTCATTCCTATTTTCTTATTCCCACTCTCACTCACACAAATTCATTCCCTCGTACCAAATCTATTTTATTATATATAATAAGGGTACCATATTTTAAGGAAAAGGAATAAAATAAATGATGTAAAGCTTTCTAATATTTTTTAATAAGTTATGATATTGTTATTTCTAAAATTTAATTATGTTTTCTATATAAAATAAGTGCTATGTTTCTTAAAACCTAATCGTGTTTGGAGTATCTTTCGTCTATTATCTAAGTCCAAAGAGAAGGGGAGAATTTGGCGCCCCCCCCCCCCCCCCCCCCCCCCCCAAAAAAAAAGGGAGAAAAGGGGGGAAAGGAAGTGATGCAAATAGCCAAATTACTTAAAGGGAAAAGGGAATCAATAGTCTTCCTTAATTCTTATTGCTAAAGTAAGTAAAAAAAAAAAACAAGAGTATTAATAGGATTCAATTTTAATTCTCACAAAGATAATAAAAGAGAACAAAGAAATAATTAAAGTTAATTAAAATCAAAGATTTTGAAAATAAGAAACTGATAGCCTATTTATCGACATTCCTAGGCCATACTTCTAATTCAAATTAAACTTTAAAAAGAATCATATTCTAATTCTAAATAAACCTTATATAATCAGGATATAACTCAAAAATCATAAATCTAATTACATAATTAATTAAAAATAAATCATAATAAATTAATTATTAATTTAACAAAAGATCTAAATCTAATTATGCAGAAATACCCTAAAATCCTAATCATAATAAAATCCCTATTTGCATCATTCTCACTTACTTGAATAGAATTCGGCCTTGAATTCGAACTGTTAGTCCTATTGGCGGATGAAGATAGCCTTGGGGGAGAAAATGTTCCAATTTAGATCATGTTAAAATTCTCCAATGTAGGGTTGATTCACTTTGTGCTCGTGATGATGGTTGTGTGGATGATACTCTTGATGGAGTTAATGACGATGATTGAGGTTAGACCGATGGTGGTTCATGAATGGTGGGTACAATTGTTGTTGGTGGCTAAGGTGAAAGTGGAGTCATTTGGATCTTAATATCCTCAAGTCCCTCATCGTCATAGATAAGCTCATAAAGATAGGTGAGGAAAAAAAATTAAGATCGTTCTCCTTATACATGCTAAATATAGGCTCTGTTTTTGTCAAGGAGTGGAATAAGTTTGGTGGGGTTAGGTTGGTTGGTGGAGTAGTCAATGGTGATTAGTGGGCAGTGAGAAAAATTGGTGGTGTGGGCGGTGTCATGGTAGCACATAGTGGCATGTGGTGTTTCATGAAACCAAAAGAGGCCTTGGTGGGGATGGTACTTGGGTAGAGAAAGTGGAAAAGTGATGACTCACTGATTTTAATGATAAGGGCGCTGGTGGTGCGGTCTTGAAGGACGATTGACGGTGGTGGTTGTTGAATATGCATGTCTCGTAACCCACACCTCAGGGGCCATGAGCTCGAGACAGCTGACAAAACCTCATAGCCGCTTGCTTCGTCACCAACTCAAGACGCTAGAATCTCGCTTCCAACTCTTCAAACCTTCTTTTGGTTTGGCAAGCATAGTAGCCATCAAAGTAATCTCCTATTGGTTCCCCACAAGCCATAATAGGAAAATTTTTGTGCTCTATACCAACTAATGCAAATCGGTCTAAAGATCTGACTTGCGGCCTCAATCCTCGATAGTGAGTGATGGGCAGGATAGGTTGCCTTGAACCCGTTGATCGTACCGAACAATGCTGGATTAAGAGGAATCGGCTAGAATTCGTTGATTTTGTGTATACCCAAGCAATACCCTAAAAAAGGAGTTATATAATTTTATTGAACTCTTTCAAAATAAAATTGAAGGCCTAAAGAGCAACTTAAGCAACTTAAGAGGGGAATTGAATTAGGTTCTTTCACGATTAAATAAAAATTTAGACTTTTAGAACCAAAAACTCAATGAATGCAAAATATAAAATGTAAAGGCAAGAATAAAATGATACATAAAGATTTTTATAGTGGTTCACTTCCAAACTGGAAGCTAGTCCACTCCCCAAGTAACTACTCTTTGTCATTTGACCCTTTAACTAAACTTGACTATTCTTTTTAAAATTAGGCTTAGGATCCAACCTTTATAACAGGTCTTTTTGTATGTAGGCTCAAGACCCAACCTTTACACCTGACCCTTTTGTAACAGTAGGCCTACGATCCAACCTTTACAAGAAAATAAAATAAAGCAGTGAAATTCTTCACTCTTTCAAAAAAATGAATTGACACTAGATCAAGTTGAGCAAAAGCTAAGGATATGCCAATCATGCTCAAACAATCAACAATATAGAGAACAAGTGATGCATAAGAAAACTTTAAGAGAAACTCGAAATTAAAACGTTAAAGCACAAGAGAACCAGAGCTTTTTAATTAAAGAATGCTTAGAAAGAATTAGATTATTTAACCAAAGTATTCAAGCCCTATTTAAAGGCAAATGAGGGGCTAGGGGATGTTTGAAATGTTCAGGAAAAGATTAGGGAGTAAAATCAAATAAAAAGTAGTAATTTGGAGCTGTTGCAAGTCTGTGTGTCGACACACAGCAGCTCCTATGGCTATTGTAAGTCTGTGTGTCGACACATACCTTATGTGTGTCGACACTCAGCATGCTTGGTTGGATTGAACAATTTTGACCATAGCTTGATAAATTGATTTATTTACTATATTAGCTTAATTTCTTGAATAAATTCCCATGTATGGCTTATTCATTTGAATAAAATGATTGATTTAATCAAGCTAAAATATCACCCTAATAAAATTTTTTGATCTTGTTATTTTTGGGCATGCTTTTCATAATGCCAATTTAAAATATCCATGATGAAAAACTTGATTGGTATGAATTTGACTTGAATATTTTTTAAATATTTGGAATCAAATTTCAAAAATTTATTTTTGTTAGAGCATGATGTACCTTATATTTACATATTTTATTCTTTATTTATGCAACATATTGGCTTTTACATGTGTGTTTTGTTGTAATTTAGGTGTGTGAGTGTGTGTATATACCGGGATGAAGTAAATAATGCAAAGGGTGGCCTGATCGGCCGACTGATAGCGGTCAAGCCACAGATATAAACTAAAGAGGGGGAGACCTAATTTCATATCTTTTGCCACACATCCCCTCTCCTCCTCTCCTTCCCGAAGCTGCTACAAGATCCAAGGAGTTCTCAAACACCGAAGTGCAGGTGGTCGGAGTGCTGGAAGGATCAAAGCAAGAATCAATGTCAACGTCAATTGAGGGAGTCTTTCCTTAGTTTTTATTCATTATTTTGATCTTTTTTTTAGATTTGAATGATGTGTAGAACTCCTATGGAGGAGTAGACTTGTAATTTAGGGATGAAGAGCGGGTAGTCGCCCGTATCCTAGATTTATATTGTGCTTTTAACGATGATTAAGTTATGTTATATTCGCATCCCTGTAGGGAATTATTCATGATTGCCTAGTGTTTCTGTATATGTGCTTGTGGCCATGTTTAGATCTCTTGCTTTTTAGCGATTAGTCTTATGCTTGTAACCTAAACCATAACATGGCATGTTTTTACGCATGGTCAGGGTTAGGGTTGAGGTTGTACCCAACCCTGAGCACAATCTTATAGTTAATATTGAATTAGGAGTAGCGAAGGAATTAAGTAGTGCTAATAAGATAACCTATGCTAGACTTAGGGTGATAAGCTAGGTTATGCCTTTAGACTAGTTCACTACCCTAAGCCCTAATTTATATATTAACCCAGGCTTAGAGCTTGTAGCCTAAGTCCTTCAAGATATCGTTCTAAGTAGAATATACTGACGAAATACGAGTAGAGCTATCCTAAATTCACCCTCTAAACTAACCTTAATTAAATTGATACTTTTAATTTATATCTAGTTTTACTATTTTAGTAAACAAATCATTGAAACCAAACAAAAACTGAATTTCCAACCGTTCGTTAATCACTAAATCTAACTTAACTCCGATTTCCTGTGGAAATGACCCGTATATCCGATTTAGCTACGACGATCTTGTATGCTTGCGAGTATACGGTTTTAAAACAACTTCTAAGATCACATCAGAGCATCACATATCAATATTTAAGGTCTGACTTAATTGATATAACCAGATCCTAAGTCTTCAAAATAGAAATAAATGACTTAAAGCGCCTAGACTCGGATCTCGTTCTCTTAATTTAGGATCAACCTTCTCTTCGACTTGGCTTGGGTTTCTCTTGAACCATCATCTTTGAAAGCTCAATATGAACATGATTAATCTTGATTTTTCCTAACTTTCTTATGAGCCACTTTCAAACAAGATTAGAATAATTTAAATATAATGACTCACTAAATTATTGTCATCATCAAAATTTTAATATAAGTTTCATTTAGGGCCAACAAAATTACAAAGATCAACTCAAAACATAAACTTATCATACAATATCAAAATACATAAACTTATAATGGGTAAAGAGGTAGAATAAGAATCATTTTTGTAGATTTGTGTTTAGTTTGGATTCAATAATAGAATACAATACCTCATCCCTCTCTTTTCTCTTTCCCTTACTATTTCTCTAGACCTACTAGTGTTTCTAGATTTGGCACAAAAATGGTCGTTCTTCAGCTATTTCCAGCCCCATATACTTTCGTCCTTTGTATCTTCATTATAGTTTACATGATTTACTCTATCTTTAGTTTTTTCGTCCATTATGCCATGGGGGCTGATAGTGGTGAATCTAGTGGTGCTGGTGAAGGCTCCAAGGCGGAGAAAGTTGGTAGCCAATGGTGGCAACTCGGTATAGTATGGCTTGTCTTATTTCTCTTGCTAAAAGTAGCACACAGAGGCTCCATGACTTTTTCTTTTTCTCATTAAGCTTCCTCTTCTTGTCGGTCCCCTTTTGTCATCGTCCACACTCCAATTTAGGTCTTTATGAGGAAGATATGCCATATACAGGGATGCTGGTGAGCATTTTGGTGGGTGAGTTCCTAAGGCTGAAAGTTGGAATGGAGTAAGTCTCAAGGAATAGTTTGCATGACTCTAAATTTCCAGATTTAGGTTACAATTCATATTAAGGTGAATTTGGTTTTCAAATTTGGCTTCTAATAGCATCCTGAGGTGGACAGATTTGGGATTTCATATTCGTGGGGACGACATTAGGGGCTGGTCCTAGTCATCTTGAGGGTGAATGGAAAAGCTAACAGATGATGGTTCGACGTGGGTGGTTTGGATTACGAGTGTGGAAGAGGCAAGTGGATTGAATTGACTGGGTAGGCGAAGTGAGTCAACTATGAGGTTTTCGTTGGGTTTATTTTAGCCACTAACGATGTTGGGTTTTGCCGACATCAAGTTATTAGAGTTGAGGATGCTTAACGAGGTGGATGAGAAAAAGGAGAAGGATAATGAAGTGGACGTGTCCACTGTAGTTAAAGGACATCAAAACATGTTTAGGATTCTGATTCGAGTTAAAGTGGTGAAAGAAGAAAGTGGGTTTTGGAAGATGGAGGTATTAATACCTAGTGTCAAGGATGGGGCAGGTGTAGCTTCTTCCTTTAACAACATATGAAAGGTGGGCAAAATGTTTCTTTATCGTTGTTGCTTTTTCCAAGGCCTCATGGTTCAGTGAGAAGTTTTTTTCCTTAGGTGTTGTGGGTATATCCTTTAGTGTAAGTGTTGTACTTCTCATGCGAGTTCAATTAGAAAAGTAAGTCCCATGAATGGGCACAAATGGATTGGCATTAAACGAACCAAATAAGGTGTCCCCCAACATTCACATTTGATTACTTAGCTAGGATTGTTTCCTCATCCCCTACCCATATATTTTGAAGATTTTCTTTTTAGATTGTATTTATTGGCTATTGTGTGTAGGTCTAATTGTCCACTTTGTAATGATGTTAAGATCATTTACTATTTATCAAAAGAAAATTTAGAACTATTTACACCCTAAATTCAAAGGAGTTGGGACGACGCTGCTTTGAGCAAAGTGCCACGCGCTTGTCACATGAGGTCCTTCTCAAGGAAAATCGGGCCTTTAGGTGTTGAGATAATGGCATCTTGAGCCAACTGCTTGAGAAGTTTAGAACCCTGACAAAGGTATCAACCACTCGAGACTCGAGATGATTGAGGGGTGAAAGGAGCTCAAGCTCAAGGGACTTCCTAGAAGGCTACAAGACATGTGATTTCCAAGCTCAAGATAGTTACTTGGTGTGCAATTTCAGAATGCACAGGCATCAAGCTTATCCAATAGAACATGAGGCATCTAGAACGGACTTTAGCTGAAAAAGCAGACGTGGGTTTCCAGAAGGACACTCAAGCACACCAAATCAAGGGCACGTTCACTGCTCATTCACATGCCAAAGAAGCTTTGTGGCCTACGTGGGAGGAAAATGCCGCTGAAATAGGGGCAATTGTTATTTCAATTTTCTATAAATAATACACTATTGTAGTGGTAAAGGGTCCAACATTACCCATACAAAAACTTCGTCTTGTTTTTGTACAGCACACTTGTGCTTTTTTTTTTTTTTTCCTTAGAAGTAGCGTAACTTAGCTTAGCATATTATAAATCTTGATGTACTTGTTTCTTCAGTAATACAGTGCTTCGAGCTTCAAGTATGAACTCTTTGTTTTAATATGTTCCTAAAATCAACAAGTTAGAATTGAAGCTTTAGTTTAAGGTTTTGACGGCTAAGGCTTGACCTTGATTGCACTGATCCTCATCTAGCAACCGAAATTTTAGTTTGCTCCGCCTAAGTCTTATTAGACTCTAACTCATTCTAGTTATTATAAATGAAGGGTGCCAGGCCTAAAAATCTGATTGACTTGGGCTTATAAGTAGACTGCTTAGCTCTTGGGTTTGTCTCTACCTCAGTTCCTAACTTTTAAGTGTATGAGGAAAGAGGTGTGTAGGCCTTGCTCTATCACTGTAACAACCACTTGAGTTAGGTACATATCCTTTTAATTTTCTGTCAGCATATATACACACACACACACACACACATACACCACAAAAAATCCATAAAAAATATAAAAGTCTCCTTAATTAGAGCATAAGCAGAATTCACGTGTTAAACAAACGAAGTTGGATATACTAAAATATCACCTCCTTTTTTTTCGAGAAGGTGAGCGGTTGAGGTCAAAGACGTGCGGTCCGAATTTAGGATCAATCCCTAGTCATGGGAGTCCCTTTTACATGTTTGTTTACATTTGTATTTATAGTGATTGCATCACACTACTAACAAACAAATAAAGCAAACACGCATTTTGGCAACCACTCATACTCAGAAGTTGAAGGTAACGGAGATGAGGATGTTGCAGTGGATGTGCGGACACATAAAGAAGAATAAGATCAGAAATTATGTTGTAAGAAGCAAATTGGGTGTGGCCCCAATCGAAGATAAGTTGAAGGAGCAACATCTGTGGTGGTTTGGGCGCATGTCAAGAAGAGACCAACCATCGCCCCCTGTTAGGAGAAGTGAACAATTTCATACTACAAGCAGAAGGAGAGGGACAGGCAGGCTAAAGAAGAGTCAAATAGAGATGATTTGACATGACCTCACCCACCTCAACCTAAATAAAAAGATGGCCCTAGATAGAGCGAAGTGGAAGGCTAGCATAGGTATAGCTGATATTGCGGTTTAGGAGAGAGGAGCGCAACTAAGATCGTACTAGTGCCCATAGACTTATATGTATGCCTGTTTGATTTTATTTGCTATTGTTGTCTATTGAATGTTTGTTGCTCTGTCGCTAGGTTGCTTTATTGTTATTGCTGCTCCATGCTTTATGCTTTCTATCTATGTGTTGTTGTTTTTATGCTTTCTAGGTTGGGTTCCTTAGACACAACCTCTTTTTAGGGTAGCATCCTAAAGGGGTAAGGCCGCGTACATCCGTCTCCCTCCCCCAGACCCTGCATATGCGGGAGCCCTCGATGCATTGGGTTTTTTTGTTGTTGTTATTGCCTTTTTCCAACCACAGTGGGAGGCTTAACATAAGACTTAATTGTCCACCCTGTCGTGGATTATCAAAACGTAATCTTAGACCATTCATCAATGGTTAGAACAAGGAGATTTAGTGCTCTCGAGCATGAGGAACCAGAAGGCCTTGCATTGACTACGTCCCCACTTGAGCACCCTCTTAACAGAGTCCAGTATCACGAGGGGATGAAACCAGTCACAACTGTGGCAATGAAAGCGAAGGCGATGAAGAGATCCTAGAGGATGAGTGTATTGGGCTTGACAGTTATTCTCGCAGGAGTTTTATGGCCATGCTCAAACGTCGTTTGGAAATCATGGACTAAAGGGTTCAACAAGCCATGAAAGAGGCCTTTGAAAAACAACTTGCTGAAACAGAACGCACTACCGCAATTGCAGGAATAGGTTGACTTTCTTTCATTTTGGTTATGAAAAGTGAAAGTAGTTTCGTTTAGCACAAGATCACAACGTGAAAACTTTGCTTCCATGAGAGCCGTAATCAATGATATTGGGACCTCGACGAATAAAAGGCTTAATAGAGAAAGTGATAGAGTCTTAGTTGAGATGAAGTCAACCTTGTTTTCCATTGCTACACTTATAGCTAAGGACGTGGCAAGGCAGATAGTAGTCGAAGTCGAGTCTATCTTAGTTAGGCAGGCTGAGACTCATAATGGCTTAGTCCAAGCCATTAGAGACAATATTAGGCAACAAACGTTTGTTCCTCCTCCTTCAATTCCAACTAGGTACCCTCGCGATTTTCCCTCGAGCTCATGGTTTCTAGTTGCTCAGGTTGACCACACAGTCCTTGAGAGAGTGGGCAAGCTAATTGTGGCTAACCCAAGTGTTACTCGCTTGGATCTTGGGCATAGGGTTGACATTGGGCCCCTTGGGGTTGCAGGGCCTTTAAATTAGGGATTTTCTTTGGTTTTGAGGGATTTCAACACCAATGTGCAAGTATCTCCTGTCCCAGTGACAAGAGGCATAACCATTCATACCCTCTTCATGTTGGAGAGGTTGCCTCGATGCCCACTTAAGGCCTTGGAGTAGATGCACAGAGGCAGGTACCCAGTTTTAGGGACAAGCCCCTTCCTCCTGTACCTCTTTATACTTATGAAACCGGAGGGCAAGTTAACCTCCTATGTCATCAAGATCAAACTTAGGGATTGATTATGCAAAGATGCTCCAATAACCTGTTAATGCAGGTGTGCCCTCAGGCATGACATATAACCCTGGATCTGTATGAACATACTTCATGGCTAATCAAACGCATGGCCAGAATGATGAAGGGGCTTACCCTGCGAGTGTGGGGCAACAACGTTCCCACATCCGATTGTAATGGGAGCTCAGGGGAATCCTGTCGATCCCCCTTGAACCCTCAGTCACTTGGGGGCAATGATAGGCGCATAACCATGTGCCAAACCTGCCCCTCAAAGACCAATTGATTGCCCTTATGGAGCAGATGGATAGGCTAGGCCTCACAAGGGTCAATGGACCCTTGCATAATAAACGATAGCCTCACTATATTGACAGGGATTACCCTTTCCCTCAAGGATACAAATTCCCTGAATTTACCCTTTTGTCAAGAGAAGGAAGCATGTCTGCTCTCAAGCATTTGGTAAGGTTTAATTGCCAATGCAGGGAAGCGGCTGAAAAACAATATCTCAAACTTAGGCCGTTCTCTAGTTCTTTGACCGGGACTGCCTTTAAGTGGTATAGTAGCCTACCACCAAATTCCATCTACTACTAGGATAACATTGCCAGGAAATTCTAGGCCTAGTTCCCAAGATTGGAGCTAGGAACTTCCATGTCTGACTTGGCTCGAATGAAAAAAACCCAATGAATCCGTGAAGGAGTACATTAACCAGTTCAACAGAGCTAAGTTGAAGTGCACTATAGCTCTTCCTGAAGTTGAATATGCCAAGCTAGCCTTGAATGGCTTGGATATTGAATTTACGAAGAAGTTTGAAGGTTCAAACTTCACAACACTTCTACAACTGGTAGAATGAGCCGCTGGGTATGAGGTTGTTCAAAAAGAAGCAAGCCTTAAGAAAAATAGTGTGTATGGAACTCACATACATGATTTGATTGCCGAGGATGAAGATCCTCCGTACTAAATTGACATTGCTGAGTATGTTAAAGGACCTCCTATGATTTGTAGTTCTTTGGTCAAGTAGGATATCAAAGCTGGGAAGTCATATAAGTCCCAATAATCAATACACATACGTGCCGTGCCATCTTTCTTCTTGACAAGAATGACCGGAGAAGCAAAGGGGCTATGGCTGGCTTGTATGAAATTAGTCTTAAGCAATTCATCCACTTGCTTTTCAATCTCTGTCTTCTGAGCGTGAGGATATCTATAAGGCCTTATCTTCACCGGTTCCGCACCCTCTTTGAGAGGAATTATATGATCCAAACTCCTCTTGGGAGGTAAGGATCTAGGCACCTCGAAAACATCTTCGAACTCTGTAACCAAAATCTGCACTTCTGGTTCGGTTATGTCGACCATTTCAGCTGAGGACATGGCAAACAGCTGGCCCACCCACTGGTATGCACAGCCCTGAAGACCCTTCTTCAACTTCCTCCCCTTTATTACTTGAAGTTGAGCTTGCTCCGCAATGCCTTGTAGTTTGACTTTAGAGCCTTCAATTTCAAAAGAGACCGTGAGATTTGCATAATCAAATAGCACAGGACTATAAGTTCTCATCCAATCAACTCCGAGCACCATGTCACAACCTCCTAAGGGAAGGATCCTGAAGTTATTGGAACTTACGGTCTTGCATCAACCAAACAAACCCCCTGCACTTATTTTGTGTCATGACAGTCTTGCCATCAGCCACAGTAACAACAAGTGGGTGAGTTTTTATCACTTCGTGACCCACCTTCTTGACAACTTTGGGATCAACAAAGCTATGAGTACTCCCACTATCAATGAGAATGATAATGGACCTTATTCCAGCCTTTCCCTTCACCCGGATCGTGCTATGAGCCCCATTACCGGTTAGTGCCTTCACAGAGATCTCTACTGCAGCTTCATCTAAATCCTCTTCGATTTCCTGATCAGAGTCGGTATTATCCTCTATAATTCCTTCTTCATTAGAGAGCTCCCCAACCTTAGCACCTTCAGCAGACATGAGGTACTTGGGATTACACTTATGGCCAAATTGATAAGGCTGATTGCAACGATAACATAGCTTCTGTTGTTGCTTGCCATCTGATCTGAAGGTCCTGGACTTGCCTTGCTGCAGCTGGGAGCTACTTCCACGGGACCTGGATACATCACTAGATGCCAATCCAGTTGCTTCATAAAGCTTGGCTTTATCAAAAGCCATGGACAAATCAATGGGATCCACGGCTTTAACCAAGTTCTTCAACTTAGGCTTCAAACCATTAATGAAAGCAGCTACATAATAAGACTCAGAAGCCTCAATTTCGTTTACAATGCTAGCCCTTAGATTCTCAAATCTAGTCATGTAATCTTTCACAGTCGTCTCTTGCTTAACCTTATTGAATTTATCCACTATATCACTATCATCTTCATCACTATATCGAGCACACAAGGCCCTTGCAAAATCATTCCATGTAATGAAAGGCCTACTTCTTAACAAGCTATAGAACCATACCTCATGATTCCCAAGCAAATATACAGCCGCAATTTGCACCTTTTCAGATTCATCAATGTGGTAGAAATGGAAGTAACGTTCACACCTCCTTAGCCAAGAGTGAGGTTGTTTTCCCTCAAATGCATCGATCTGTACTCGAGGTTGTCTATGGCTATGGTTTCTGGTGTTGGAAGACTCCTCATTGCTCCCCGAACGCTGCTGCAGCAACTGGTCAGGAGGTCTGTCCAAGTCAGTTACTCGTAGTCCAGATCCAACATTCTAATTTGAAGATTGAGGCAGCACCTGCTCATTGTTACCCTGCCTCTCATCAGATATCAACACCTCCTGATCCCGATCTGAATTCTTTTCATTAATACCAGTGTTCCCTCCTGGATTGTGGATGTTCTGCCTCTCCTCTTTGACGGACCTCATCGGCTGAGTTGTCATCATCAAGCTAGCAGGTAATAACGGATAAGGAATTGGCCTTCTAGTCTGCTCTCGATTCTCAGTTAGTTTCAATTCGAGTTGCTGCATTTGCTATTCAATTCGCTGGTTAATCTTCTTCTCCAGATCTTGAGATTGTCGTGCGACCTGATATGAAATCTTAGCCTCAACCTGCTGAACTCGTTGATCAACCCTTTCCTCAATCTGTTGAGGTAACGATTCAGTGACTAATTGCTTGAATTGAGCAAGCATTGATGCAAATTTACTGTCCAGTTGAGCGTTTGTCACCAAGTCTTGTCCAGTTGCATCGCTACTGCCAATACCAACAGCATTGGTTGATCTAGTAGCGGCTTGTGCTGCTGCTGATCTGGTGGTGACACCACCGATCAAGGGATCGTCGTTTGTATCCATTAACTTGCAAATCAAATGAAGCTCTGATACCAATTGTTACGTTTGTGATAGATTCACAAAAGTAAGCTAAGATTAGAGAATATGAGATGAGAAAGAAGTGAAGGAGATGAGAAAATAGAAGAATTAGACGACAGAAAGAAGGTTAATCTCAAAGAGATAGTTGATTTCATTGAATGAGTAAAACCTTACATAAATCAGCCCATTATATGGAGCTTGGCACATGAAAATGATTCTCTAACAAACTAACAATTCCCGCCAAAAACATCCTGCCCGAGCTCAAGCCTAACTAACTTTGGCGCCAAAAAGCAATTCAAATGTTTACAAGTAAAAAGCACCTTATTACATGGAGAAACGATTAAGAACATAGCGGTTTCCAGAAGGATGCTCGAGCACACCAAATCATGGGCAAGTTCACTGCTCATTCACACACCAAATAAGCTTTGTGGCCTACGTGGGAGGAAAATGCAGCAAAAATAGTGGGCGGCCATTATTTCATTTTGCTATAAATAAGAGACACAATTGTAGTTGTGAAGGGTCCAACACCACTCATACAAAGCTTCTTCAAGTTTTTCTACAGCACACTTGGGCTTTTTTTTTCTAAAGAATAGCGTAACTTAACTTAGCTTAGCATAGCATAGATCTTGTTGTACTTGCTTCTTCAGTAATACAATGCTTTGGGCTTCACGTATGAACTCTTTGTTTTAATCTGCCAAAATTGACAAGTTAAAAATTGAGGCTTTTGTTTAAGGCTTTGACGACCAAGGCTTGACTTTGATTGCGCTAGTCTTAACACTATTGTCATTGCTTAATAAGTCCATTGACTTAGGTTTGCATCATAGTTTAAGGACTTTGACCGCCAAGGCTTGACCTTGATTGCGTTGGTCATCATCCAGTGGCCCAAATACAATTTGCTCTACCTAAATCTTGTCAGACTCCAACTCATTCGAGTTATTATAAGTCAAGTGTGTTAAGCCTAAAAATCTGATTGACTCGGGCTTATAAGTGGACTGCTGAGCTGTTAGGCTTATCTCCCCCCCCCCCGGGGCCCCGTTCTTGACTTTTAAGTGTACAATGAAAGGTGTTTGTGGGCCTTGCTCTATCATTGTAACTACAACTCGAGTTAGGTCTATATCCCTTTAATTTTCTGTTATCATATACACACACACACACACACATATATATATATCAAAAAATCCACAAAAAAGTATAAAAGTCTTCTTAATTGGAGTATAAGCAGAATCCAGGTATTAAACAAACAAAGTTGGATACACCAAAATACCTCCTCCTTTTCTCCAATAAGGTGACTAGTTGAGGTTAAAAACCTATGGTCCGAATTTAAGCTCACTCCCTAGTCGTGTTGAGTCCCTTTTGCACATTTGTTTACATTTGCATTTACAGTGACCACATCACACCATTAACAAATAAATAAAGCAAACAAGAACTACCCATTGGCAATCTCCTTACCTCCTCCTTCCTACTTTGTCATCCCTCACAAGGTTTTAGGGCAATATTCATGCAAATTGGATAATATGAGTAACCTATTTCAAGCATTAGTTTATTAATTGGCTACTTTTCAGGGGAAGTTAGTGGTTTAGGGAGAGATGATGATGGCTAAAGGGAGGAGCCAAATCCGAAAATAACACTAAAAAAGTATTTTCAAAACTAGCTTTCAAAGAAAGATATTTTCCCAAATACCATTCATGTCATTATTTTGGATTATTTTTACTTTTTTATTTTACTTTCAATACATTTATAATTTTGTAAATTTATGATACTTTCTTAATCATAACAAATAATTTAAATTAAATTATTTTAAATTTAAGGAATAATTTAATTTAATTCAGTTATTATAATTCAGAAAATATTATAAATTTAGAAAAATTTAAATGTATTTAAAATAAAAAAAAAGTAAAAAAATAAGAGAAAAACTAAATAATGACATGGATGCCATTTGAAGAAATATATATATATATATATATATATATATATATATATGTATGTATGTATTAAGTTAGCATTGAAAATATTTTTTATCGTGGTGTTATTGTGGATAATGTTTCCCAGGATTGTTTTATAATTTTCTTTTTGTTTCAACCACCCAAATTTTGTCTTCCCAAAATGTTTTAGAATTATAAAGAATGTAATTTTTCTACATCAAGTTGCAAACTGAAATTATATTATTTGGAATGATGGGAAAACGAGTTTGGTACCTTTTGATAGGCTAACCAAACGTGGAGTTAGGAAAATGTGATTCCTTTGCTCTTTTGAATTTATTTTCATATACAAACAATATAACAACCTTTTAAATGTAAAATATGAAATTTCGTTAATAAGGTATTTTGCTTGTCCTAAATTAGAAGCCAAATTGCAAATAAACTTATTAATAAACTTTAAAGTAATCCATCACATGGGAAAAGAATTACCAACATGAAAAATTACAACACATTCAAAAAGAACCAAAACATGATGTCATGCCAAGCATATGAAGGATTATTCTTTCTTTATTTATGTTATGTTGTAAATATTGGATATTCATTAGGTATAATTTTTATAATTAATATTAGATATTATTAAATATTCTAAAAAATTAGAAATTATATGAAAGACCTTTATATACCTATATATATATATATATGCGTGGCATCTCCATTTCTTTAGCTCATGACTCAGCAACATTTCTTGCTTGTATAAATATGTAGAAAAATGGAAGAAAAACATTGAAAAGGGAGAAACATTTGAGAAAGAATAAATTGAAATATTTGACAGAACTAATAACATTAATTAGTTCTTAAGTTCTGGAATAAAATACTTGCTATTTTCTCTAATTATATTTGAGTCCGTATTTTTATGCTCTTCCTGTTGAGCATAATATGTGCCTAGTTTTATAATGCGTTATCATCACGAGTCTCTAGTTAGCTTAGGATTATCATATACTTGAGGTAAGTTATAATTCCCTAATCTTTGTGATTTTATAATGTCTAATCTTAATAAGCTTGAATTTACTGCTTTTGATATATCTGGTAAAAATTATTTGCCATGGACCCTTGATGCTAAGATTCATTTTCCCTCATAATCAAAGTTTTCAAGCCACTAAATTCACTCCACATATTACTTGCTCTATCATAACCTTGTCCCTGAACCTTTTGTAAACTCAATTTATGATCGGCAAATAAAGCATCAATAGCAGCTTTAAGAGATGTAGCACAAGTATCCGTTACATGAACAATACCAATGAACCTCTCTTTGACTATTCCCTTTTTATCCACATATCGTAAAATCACTGCCATTTGTTCTTTGTCTGATACATCACTAGATTCATCCACCAACAACCCAAACCAATCATCCCCAATTTCTTCAATGATAACAATTTTTACTTCTTCCGCAAAGCATTGAACAATGTCCTTTTGAATTTTTGTAGCTACTATTTGATTGTTTTTTGGAGCATTTTTCAAGACAACCTTTTTTATAGTCTTATTTTGTTCAGCCGTGTACTTTATCAATTCTAAAAAATTTCCTCTATTATTAGACTCTTCTGACTCATCATGACCACGGAAAGCCAATCCTTGGTGTTACAAGTATCTAGAAGCATCAATCGAAACTTTTAAGCGAATTTGATATTCATTTTTCGCAATATCTAATTACCTATGAAGAGCAACTTCAATGGATTTCTTTTGTGTCATGAGATCTTCACATTTCTTAGCTACTTTATTGTGAGCACTATTAACATCACCAACATGAGCACATAGCCTCTCTGTTATATTCCAACTTGCAAAACCTTCCGTTACAAATGCATCACTTCCACCTTGTTTTCCAAATTGATCTCTAAACAAGTAGCAGTACAAACAATATGGTTTGTCGTCCTTTATGTTATACTCTATCCAATTATATTCCCCAAGCCAAGCCGGATTAGATCAACGTAATTTGTTTCCAATCATTTTTTGGGCAAAATTATGACCAATAGGTTGACAAGGTCCTTTGAGCAAAGATTTTTGCCTTACTTCATCTCTTTGATTTGGATGATAGTCGGAAATATTTTTCCTCTCTCTAGGATCCGAAGGGAGGTCATTCAAATCAATTTCTTTTGGCATAGAGGGACAACATTGCTCCGGAATATTTTTAGATTCATTTTTGCTACTTGAACTTCCAATTTCTTGTGATGATGGGAGTTTTCTTTTCAAAAATTTATCCATATTTCAATCTGGAAAAAAGGGTAAAATTTTTACATTTAATTAAGTTACATAAAAAATAAAAAAATTCATATAATTAACTAAAAACTCAAAATAAATTAGAAATATGAATCAAGCTTGAATCAAGATTGACATATATGACAAATTGAGAATAACTATAATAAATTTAACAATGCCAAAATTCACAAAGGAATAACATCAACTAATTCATTAAGTGACACCTACAGTAAATAAAAAAGAAGAAAAAAATTTACCTCAGATAACCGGGCACCGAAAAAGGACAACTGGATTGCCGGTAGGAGGAGTTGACGGGGACGGATAGACGGCCAGTCAACCAGACCTGGCAGGCGGCGGCTGCTGTGTGGCCGCGTGGGTTGTGCCGTACTGCCGTTGGCCATTGCGGTGACTGGTGTAGTGGGCACTAGGCAGTGACATTCAAATTTTTTGAGGGAGTTGTGAGGGAGCAAACTCTTCACTTTTTTTTCTCTCTTTCTTTTATCTAACAACTTCATCAGCTTGTATTTGACTTTGAAGTTTGAAATGAATTTTAAATGCAACTCTTCACTTTCTTTTCTCTCTCTTTCTTCACGTGATAATATCTCTCACTTTTTATTTAATTTTCTTTCTCTTCCTAACACATTGTTGGGATGGGGACATGGGATATTTTATATTATTTTGAACACTTTCTCTCTTCCCCCTTTTCTCCTCAAAACGTAAGTTTTCAGGCATTTTTTTTGGGGGGGGGGGGGGGGGGGGGGGGGGGAGGATTACTTTTATTTTATGGGGGCACTTATGTACATACAATAATTATTTGGTTGAAATTTACACATATTATAGGGGTATTGTATGAAGTTCACTGGGGGCCCTTCCCCCCTAGTCAGCAAAAGGTGGGTCCGCCCCTGTCTCCATCTACATCGCCAACCCTTCTCTCCTTCTTCTCCACCTCTTCTTCTCCCAGCTACCAACCGACCCCAAATCCCATGCCTTCCACCTCAAAATCTATCTCCACCTCACTCTTCTCCATTTTCCGTTGACCACCCGTTGTTATGTCGTCCTCAAGTAATACAGTGTCCATTTTTAATGATGGTCTTCCAGAACATAAGTCAAATGCTTGCCTTAAGGCTATTTTCAGAGATTTTGGATCATTCTATGACTCCATTGTTCCACAGTGTAGAAGGGCCAAAACAAGATTCTCTTATGGTTTTGTTAGATTCCGGCAGAGGAGTGAGGCTCTCAGAGCCATTGAGTCCATGAATGGTTGCTGGATTGTGCAAAACAAGATCAAAGTTGATTGGGCTAAACAACATAGAGGGTCAAGTAACATATATCGTTCTAGCCAGAATCGCTAATGGGGTCCCGATGTAATTAGTGGTCAAAGAGTTGAGGATACAACCACCAATCATACTCCAGAGGGTTTGGGCCCAATAGCACAGGAGAGAGATGTAGTGGAACAGAATGGCCCCAAGGTCGTAGCAGCCATCATGAATAAACAAGTGGAAGCTTGGCTTGAACGGCCGATTGTGGCCCATTCGTATGGGGATGATACACTTGACAATGTCCTTAGGTTCCTTACGGAGAATAAGCTATTTGACTTGGCACCGAAAGGACTGAGCTCGGAAACCTTCATCCTTACCCGTGATTCAACCAAGGCTATGGACGATTATCTTGGACCCCGGATCCATGTGCTCCTTCGCAAATTTAGACAGGTGAATCGCTATATAGGGCAAACTCTTAATACTATGAGAAGAAGAGTTTGGATCAAAATACATGGTTTAGCATTACAATTTGGTCAACAGAGTGTTTCACTAGCTTTATTGAAGTCTGGGGTACATTCATTCAAGTTGATTCTAGAACATTGGCAATGCGATGTGTGGATGTAGCAAAGGTTCTCATTGAGACATGCTCCCTCTCTATTATTCAGCAGATGATGCAAGTTAACTTTAGTGGGGGAAGAAGAATGGTATTTGTGAAAGAAGGGAACTCTGAGCTAATCCCGAACTATACCGCGGAAGTCATCGCCTTCGCCGCAGCTGCTAGACTAACCAGGGAACAAGCCCTAACTCCTCGTCAAGTCCCTAGTGCCAATATTACCACGGCACTTACTGATATGGAATCACTTCAAGTGATGGTCCCAATGATGCGCACCACAATAGTGTTGGAAACGGCACGGGTTCAACCTTATTTGGAGCGGATATCTAATGTTGTGACTATTGGTGAGGATTCGGGAATTCTGGATACAAGTGCAACGAATGAAGGGCTGGATGCCGAATGCCAGACGTTAGGACGGGTATCCTTCCAGTCCAATGGCCGAATACTTGAGAGGCAGCATCTGGGATGCCTCTACCCTCACGCCACATTGATCCCTTACGGTCCACAGCCTGTGACCCATCTTTCATTGCAAGACATATGAGAAAATCAGCATCAGCCTCTTCCGCTACAGTGGGTTAAGAGTGATGAAGATGTATCAGCACAGTCTCATACTCAGATATCACATCAGAAAAATGAAGATCCAGGAAATAATAGTGAGAATGACTCTACTACCTCTGGTCCTTAATTCCGGCCCAAGCTTTGAACCCCCTGTACTGATTAGTTATTTGCATATAGAGGATAGTATACCCGAGATTCATGATGAGACTGTACCGACTATGGAAGAACCTAGCACAGCTCGGGTGAGGAAGGAAAAACAAATGATATCAAAGAGAGGCAAGAGAACTTTGAAGCAAAAGATGAAGGAGAAAGAAAAGAGGGAGCTCCTGGAGTTCCTGAAGGACACGTCTCTTAGAAATGGTGCAGGAAAATCGTCTAAGACAGCCGGGAAGAAGAAAAAATGGAATAGGGAAAATCGGAATGAGAAAATCATAGAAGTGGAGTATGATGAGATGATCATAGAAGCGGAGCAGGTGATCGAGACAAGAAAAAGGGTGGGTTTTAACTTTGATGGTTTTTACTCACATATGAGGGCAGACATTCTTGCTAACTAATGTGGTTAGGTTTGATTGTGGAGGCCTCAGTCATGCTGTCGTTCCATATGTCGATCTTCTAGTTCATCTTCATTTCGGATCCTTGTCTGAGTTTTGTTCTAAGCGCGCTGATTTGTTCTGTCCCCCGGGTCTTGTCTGGGCTTGTGTTTGGTGTTGCTGTGTTGTGTTTTGAGGAGAGCGTTTTGTTTCTGTTGTCCTTTTTTCTTTTTGTCTTGATTGATTTTGGTCCCCGTCTTGTTACGGTCGGACTCAGGCCTTGCCCGGTAAGTGGTCTGCTTGTATCGCAATTTATCCAAAAAGCCTAGGTTACATCATTGCAAGATGCTTTTTTTTTTTTAAGAGGACTAGTTGGTGGAAATATATATGTCATATTGCATATGGTTTCTTTAGAATCTGCGAACAAAAGAAAACTTGGTCAGGTTCTAACCCAAGTAGACTCCGCCAGCCCTTAACACGGGTATGTGGGTCGATTCTAGTCAGGCATTTTTATTGACTAACCCTATTCACTTAACTAACCCCATCTATACAAATGGGAGTTTTAGTAATTATAGATGGTAACATATATGTATTGTCAGAATCACAAGTCGTTTCAACCTTTTTCATAAAATATTGTTGAATTTCAATAAAATTTCCACCGGATATAGTATGAAAACGTTATATTTTTTAGTAATAAATTATTGATCAAGCCCATAGTATCTACTAAATAATAGATTTACTAATTTTGTTTTTTTCATTTGTCTTTTACTTTGTCATTTAGACTTTGTTTGACGCATGAAATTAGATCTCTACAAGGAATTGTGGCTATTCTCGACGCTTATTTTGGCTATTCTCATCGTATTAAAACATTGAGAATTTTATTACCGATGCACTAAAAAAAAGCCAAAAAAGTGAACGCGGAGAATAAAAGCGTCGAGATTTTCGATGCTTTTATAAGTCGAGAGCGTTGACGCTTTTATGCGTCGAGAACATATTTGCCGATTCCGTCGACGCTTTTATGCGCCGAAATAGTTCGACAATTTAATAGGCCGAGAGACTTCGATGTTTATATGTGTTGAGAGCTATTGACGCTTTTTTATGCCGAGAATTGCGATGTATAAATATATTCTTAGCAGGAGAATTTTGCAAACTGTTTACATTCTTCTGTGTCGTTTTATTGGTGTTTATCTGTGCATATTTTTCCCATATATACAATTGCTTAATAATAATAATAATAAAAAAATCACCTGTTATGGTAAATTTTTCTTAAGATTCCAAAAGATCAAATGTGTTCGACAATCAAAATGTCACAACATTGTCAATGTATCTTGATGGTTCAATATAAAATTAAGATGTTTTTCCCTTCAATTATCAATATAGTTCTAAGCCATAATAGAACCAATTTTCTAATCTAATATCAGCCAAAATGAAAAAAGAAATATACAATGCTAATTTAGTCAATTACATTTTTCTCAAACATGTCAATCAATTGGGCGAGCTTGGTGTGCTTGGAGATGCAAGAAACTTTGTGGGTTCATGATCACTTGATCCCAATTCATCTCTAGCCTGCTCGATAACACAATAATAACGCTACAACAAAAGCATGAAATCTCGACACATATTTTCCGACGCTAACATAATGCTTATTCTCGATGTTTTTTCGCGATGCAGGTAGTTTGAAAATTAAAAGCATCGAGGTCTTCGACGCTTTTATGCATCCCAATACATCGACGCATATTTATGTCGGTATCATCGATACAAAAAAGTGTCGATATTTTAGGTATAAAATCTCCCACAAACTCTATCTTTTCAAACCTTCATTCTTCTCGCTCTCACTCGCTGCCTCTTTGTTCGCCCGCCTCCGTAACCAACCTCGCCGCCACAATTAGTGACTGTCGGCCAGTCACCACATTCACACACCTTGCCACCGGTAAGTATTTTGTCTTTATTTCATTTCATACTGAGGCATGAACTATTATTTTGATAATTTTTTGACCCAATGTGTCAAAAAATTTTTCTATTTTTCGATTTCTTCACCCTAAGCTTGTGGGTCTTGTATCTCTCTCCATTTGAGTTCGATATTCAATCTTGGAGCTTGAATGCCCTAATTTTGTTTTGGGGGTTGGGGTTTCGTGGTATGTGGTGAAGTTTTTTGGATTTATGGTTTAATTTTGTCTTGTGGGGAGAAGAGATCATTTTGTCCCATTCTCAAATCCCTAATTTCATCCCTCTTTCCTTATCTTTTCTTTTTCTATCTTTCATTTATTTTAAATTTGTGTGTCTTTGTATTTTTATTTTTATTTTTTTACTTTCATTTGCTTCAATTTGATGAAGTTGTTCTAAATTTGCATTGTTAAATATTCTGAGTTAATTTCTAAGATTATGAATATTTAACAAAGAGGATGAGGAGTAAAAGAAACCCTAATCTCAAATGAAGGATGAGGACTAAAAGTTATAATCTCAAATGAAGGTTGATGTTATCCTACCCTTGCTTTAGTACTTTTACAAAGGGGATTAATTGTAAAGACCAGTTAAAAAAAGGGGGTAAGAGTAAAACGAGGTATAGATAAATGGGCAAAGAATAGGATTTAGTAAAAAAGAATAAACGCTCATTGATTTGAACTGGAATGGAGTAGAATCACATGTCGCAAATGGGATTGCACATACTAAGAATTTCCTTTGTGTCTGACCTCAGATGGGAAAAACTTTGAATGTATCAATTGTTTTTACGTCTTTAATTCTAAAATAGTGAACTACAGTTAGTATGAAACAAAAGGGAAAAGGACAGGAACATAGCCACTATGAACTAAGCCTTTCCAGAGCAATCACTCATAGGATAGGCTTGGTCATTTCTTTATCTTCAATCAAGTTAAAGGTGAAAATATTCAACTAAAACCTTTAAGCAATGGAAGATGCAACTTGAACTACATGATCTTATCACTAAATCATATATCAATGTTTGTAAGGCTTTTTTTTTTTTTTTGGTCATTAATGTTTGTAAGTTTATAAACTAGTGTGCACTTGCTTGACATATGAAACAAATCAAACGTTTGATAAACTATAAGTAATCAATTTTTGATATTAGGTTATTGCACATCCCGATTGTATTATTGTTGTGCCAGTTATTAAACAAAAAGAATATGTAACTTACGAGAAAATTTGAATTTTCAGGAAATTTGGTTATCAACTTGGCATTTGAAGATATGGATACAAGTTGTATTAAGCAATATCTAATGAATAGCCAAACTAATATATAATGGTGTTGTTGAATTCTTAAACTTATATAGCCAGATATACCATGAAAAAAGTAAATATTTGAAGCAACCGAACAAGAACAACAATAGATTCACCAATTGCTCCCTCGAATTTGGACATGGATCCATTTGTTGAGCCAAATTTATAGCCAATTGTGCCCTCTCCGCCTACATCGACACGGGCTGCAAACTCACATGTGCGAAGATTACCATTGTCTGATCGAAGAGATGATGAAAATCATCACGTGGGAGCATCCACCGGTCAACGATCAAAAGCATCTACCGGTCAACAATCAAGAGCATCTACAGGTCAACGATCAAAAGCATCTACTCAAGCTCCGTGTTGGGAGGATAATATCGTGTTTGATGAGAATGAAGAAGTTAAGATTGGAGGTAAGTGTTTGAATTGTGAAGCACTAAGTTTACATAAGGCTAATATCATGATACTAGTGAAAATTATATTTGGTTTATTTATTTGGAATAGATGGTGAAGGAAAAGAGAGTATGATGAGTGGATCTATAGTTGCACGGGATGTTTGGCATGATGCAGAAGGATCACAATTTGTGGTTCGATTTAATGAATTTCATCAACCAATCAAGAGGGGTGGTAGTGTGTTGGTGCACTTCCTTGGAGATATAGCAAGGAATGGACGCTATTGTCCTATTTGGATACTTAATTGGCATGAACTTAACAAACAATATAAAGCTGATATAATTGATACAGTTCGAGTAAGTATTATGCACATTTGGTTGGTTGCTTTATTTATTCCTTTGTATTATGTTCATGATTGCAATATATGTGCACATAATCAATTGTTGTTTAATCTCAATGGCGCAGTCCAAGTTTTTGATGCAAAAAGATGTAATTATTGATAAGGGAATTCTCAAACATGTTGATAAACATTGGAGGCAATACAAACATGAGCCAAAATCTGAGTATTACAATCTTTTTAAGTTTGAAGCTCAAATTGCTGCTTTAGTGCCTTCTTCAATAAATCGGGACCAATGGATACATCTGGTAGAGTATTGGTTTTCTGATAAAGGAAAGGTAATACATTAAACTTCTAGAGAAAATTCTTCTTCCATTCTACCTCATGATTTTCGATGTTTTGATGTTGATTTTTCAATCCTTAGCAACATTATGTTATGCATTCGTATTAATATAGCAGTAAATATGACCATGTTGTTACATTTTAATGACAGAAATTGTCTGAAAATGAAAGAAAAGCACGGGCAGCTCAAGATTACCTTCATACCACTGGTTGAACAAGCTATGCTAATAAAAGAAAAGATTTTGTAATATTTGTGTTTAAGTAATAAGTCTATTAAAATTTATAATTCCCCAATTGTTCAAATATTGGTTGTGGGTATGTGCTAATAAAAGGCAACTCACCCATTTGGAGTTCTTCAAAGAAACACACATAACAAAGGACGGTGGTTTTTTTTTCTAATTCAAGGTCCCAAGAATTCATGGTATATAAATCAATAACTCATTTGTACTTACAACTATAATTGTCTTATTTTTTTCGCTCATTTAGTTCAATAATGTTTCTTCTTTTTATGAAGGAGTACACCAAATCTTTGGTTGATGAACGTGTTGAAAATTCTTCTCCTTCAAAGTCTTGTCTACAAATAGAGGATGAAGTTTTTGATGAGCCTATGTATGATGAAGAAAATCCGAGCCATCGAGTTTTTGGTTATGGATTTGGAGTAAATAGGGCTGATATATATGGTGTGAGAGGTCAATTGAATAAAAGAGGACATTCATGGTTATGGATTTGGAGTAAATAGGGCACCAACACGCTGTCATCGGATCCCATTAGAACTCCGAAGTTAAGCCTGCTTAGGTGAGAGTAGTACCAGGATGGGTGACCTCCTGGGAAGTCCTCACCCTCAGGTTGGGGGTATTGGGAAACAGCCTCTCTTCAGGTTAACACCCTGAAGGGGGAAGGCTGCGTATATCCGCCCCCCCCCCCCCCCCCCCCCCCCCCCGACCCTGCGTAGGTGGGAGCCCTTGAGGTACTGGGTATGTTCCTTTCCTTTCCTTTTCTTTCCTATTCATTTATGAATGGCCCTTCAGAAATTTAAAGAATGAAAATGGAGTTAGATAACATTAAAAGGCAAAATCGTGACAGAGACAATATGATGAGAACACTTACAAGCCAACTTGTAGGAGTATTAGGTGCAGTTCGTGGTGGTGAAGCCTCAAACGAAATGTTGGAGGCTGTTGAAGTAGCTCTTAATATGGTTGCTACATAGGTGAATAATTTATGTCATTGTCTTTCTTCGTGCATATTTATTTTTTATATGTTGTTGAAATGTGAGTTTTTGCAAACATGAGAGATGCTTTCTACATCAAGTAATATAAATTGTTGTTTTTGAAGTCTCCGAGTGCATCAAATGATCATGATTCAAGGAATATACCTGCATCTCGAAGATCACAAAGTTAGGTTGTTGATGATGACTCTTTAGACATGTTAAACTTAGATCTTATTATCTTTTTTGGAACATATAAACGGCGTTTTGTATGTGGCACTATCGGTTTTTTTGTTTTTTGCTTGAAGATTGTATTTTGGGGAAAGTATTATTGATTTTTGATGGCTTAATATGAATGTGGCTATTTTAATGTTTAGATACATTATTTTGAATGAATGAAAATAGACATTGCAATCCTTTTAGCTCAGTAAAATATTTATATTAAAAAAGTACATATTAATCATATTATTAGACGATTGAATGAGTACAAATACTAAATAGAATTATACATCGAATTTCTCCAGCCATTAATCATAGTCTTGACAGGATTATGGGTCAAGGCTCTCAACGCGTAATAGCGTGGTGGGATTGGATGCCTCTGTACATCGAGCGTCTTGACGTATAAAGGCCTCAAGGATCTAGACACATAAAAAAGTCAAGTGTCTCGACAAAAATAACTCTCGAGACGCTCAGCACCAAAATGTGCCGAGATCCTCGATGCTAAAATGCGTCGATATAACCCAACACCTAGTTTTCCGACACATTATTCTAGCGTCGGTAGTTCACGGCTCAACTCTTTTAAGCGACGACCAATACTCATAAAAGCATCGAGAAAACGCACGTTTTGTTGTAGTCTTCTGCATAAAATATCAATCCACTAGTTGACTATCAACAACAACAACAACAACAACAACAACAATCGACCCAGTGCCTCAAGGGATCGCACATAAGCAGGGTTAGGGTTTCTAAAGTGAAGGTGGGATTGTGGGGTATTTATATAAAGCAAATCTTGACACAAGAAAAGGTCGAGATTCTCGACTTAAAAAAGCATCGAGAATCTCAACTTTTTTTTTGAGTCGAGAATATCGATGTTTTTTTTCCGTCGTGATTTCGCTTTTCTCCATATATTTATAAGCGTTGATAATTGTACGTCGAGAATTTACCCTTTTTGCTGTAGTGAAAATGGAATTGAAAAATCCAATCCAATTCTAATAGAATTGGAATTAGCACGAAACTGATTTTCTATTGTTTGGATAATTAAAGAAATATGAACTTGGAATTGTAATTCTATAACTAATTCTCTCGAGTTTTATGTCAATTGAGTTAGATCATTCCGGATTTCAAGTCAACTAGGGTTGGGTTTTGGTCGTATTTGGATAATTTCTTATTCGATCCATTTCAAGTTTTAGGTCAATTCCTGTTGGGTTTTGGGTTGGTTGAACCATATGATATGCTCAAGTTGTATAGGATTTTAGGTTAATTAGATGGGTTTATTCTAGGGCTTAGGGTAGTATGTACGAATTGAATTTAATTTGGGTAGGGTGATTTTGGAGCTTGAGCCATCTTGAGGTCAATAGGTTGTGTCGTTTTCAATTTAAAGTTAGTTTGCCTGGGTCAAATTTTGGTTGGACTAAGTCATGACATGTAGTGTTTAGTTTTAGTCATCTCAATGTTTCGAGTCAATTAGGTTAAGTTATCTCTGGTTTTAACTAGCTCGGTTGGGTTCAATTCGACTCATACTCGAGTTAGGTAAAGTAATTTCAGGTTTGAGTCATCTCATATTTCGGACCTATCAGTTTGTATATTTCCGTCTTTGAGTTAAATCATGTTAGGTTAAGGTTAGATACAATCAAATCAAGGTCGAGTCATCCAAGTGGGGCCATTTTGAGTTTTGGCTCATTGGATTGGATCGAGTTCTTTGGTTAAAAGTCATTCTGGTTCATTTAGTTGAAACATTTTAGGTTTCAAGTTAGTAGAGTTAATATGGAATTAGACTTCTAGACTCCCACCTCAAAGAATTGGAATGTGTGATTTTTAGTTAAAATCTCAATTTAAAGAATTGCATAGTGGAATCGTAATTTTAATTCCAGCAAGCAAACCAAATAAAAGAAGGGGAATTATGGACCCTAATTTCATGTGTCCAACAGAATCGTAATGTTATTGTGTTATCTTCTATGACTCATGATGCAGCGTGTAAAAGTGGAATTTGGGAATGGGAAGGTTCAATTGCCTTCTGCTTAACATTTATCACGAAAAATATTAAAAACAAGGGGGAAAAAGTCACTCAATTTCTCACAACCCGAGAATGAAAGAAAACCATAGAAAATTGATAACCAAATCTAAAAATTATGAAAAGCTCAAAAACCCTTGATCTCCTCTTCCTTAAAAAGAAGAGCTAGTTGACTTAGAATAAAAGAAACAAAGATAAGTATAAACAATATCTGAAAACTAATCCTAATTAAAATCAAACTCTAATCAAAATCACTACCCACATCTTTCTGCTCTGCTCGCCAACTACGTTACCTACCAAGTTGTACCCGCCAAGTCACTAACGAGCTGCATCATTCTTCTCGGGTTGGAGAGAATTCGCCCTTGAATTTACCATGGGACCAGCAGGATCATTCTCACCAAAGTAAGGAACAAGTGATGTTGAACATGTCAGAGGTCCTCATTACCGGGTGGATGCTAAAGACATTAAGCGTTTTCATTTATCTTCTCATTTACTACCAAAGGTCCCATCTTGCGAGCTGACTTCTTGTTATATTCCCATGCCGAAAATCATTCCCTTGTCAATATTACCCAAACCTTGTCGCCTACCTGAAATTGAACTACCTGGCGTCCCTTGCCACTTGCCATCTTGTACTTGGCAGTAGTTTGCAGGCCGAGCCCTGGTTTGCTCATGGACATCTCTAAGGGTAAGATGAAGTCTTCCGCCTTTCCGTGAGGATGAGTTAGATCTAGAATAGGAGCCAAATTTATCAGAGACCGTGGCACAAAGCCTTAGACAACTTTGAATTACGAGAGACCTGTACTTCTATTAACGGAGCTGTTGTTGGTGAACTTAGCCTGGTGGAGCTTCGCCTCTGATCCCCTAACGTTATCAGCAATAAGGCATTGGAGGAGATAGCCTAATGTGCGGTTGGTTAACTCGGTTTTTTCCTTGCATTAGTGGATGATGGACTGTGCTAAAGGCGAGAGATGTCTTCGCCATCTTCCGTAACGTCTTCCAGAAATAATTAACTAACATGACATCCCTATCGGAGACGATGCTAGCCGATAACCCATGTAACTTATACACCTCTCAAAAGTATAGTCCCACCATGTGTATTGTGTCAGCAACCTTCTTGCACCCAATGAAGTGCGCCATCTTTGAGAACTTATCTACAATGACAAATATTGAATATGCCTCCCCGTGTTTGTGGTAGTCCCAACACGAAGTCCATAATGACATTCGCCAAAGGCTAACTTGGAACTGATAAGGGCAAATAAAGGCCTACGTTGGTCACTCCGCTCTTCAAGGCTTGACAAATGCGGTAACACTTAACAAATTTCTCCACTTCTTTCCACAACGAGGGCTAGTAATAGTTAGCGCTAACAAGCTGTAGCATCTTGTCTCACCCCATATGCTCTTCGTTGCATTTCTCCCCAACGAAATTCAATCATAGACTTGAATTCTGGATTCAAAGTTGGTTTCCCTTGAAAAGGAACCCATCGTGAATGGAATATATGGGAACACCACCGAATTGGGCCTCCCGCCATATGTCACCAAAGTTTGGATCACCTTCGTATTGTTCCACCAACTGCTCAAGCCCGGTCACCGTCATCCTGCTCTGTGCCAAGATAAGGTTCTGGCTACTCAGTGCATCCTGCCACCTTGTTCTAGATGCCAGACATGTGCTTGATCACTAAGCGAAAAAGCTAAAGGAAGCTTGCCCGCTTAGCATGTCCATCTGAGAGCTTATCCTAGCTATTGATGTATTTTAGGGCCACGTTATCAGAGTGTAACATGAACTGCCTATTGGCTAGCGCTCTAACCACAGCATAGAACACAATGTCGTAAGTAGAGTAATTCAACTTACTTCGGTCAACTTCTCACTGAAGTATGCTATTGATCTCCCTTCTTGGCTAAGCATAGCGCCAACTTCAATTTTGGAGGCATCTGTGTGAAGCTCAAATGTCTTCTGGAAGTCGGGTAGAGCTAGCACTGGTGCTGTGGTTAGCCTCCTCTTGATCGCTTCAAAGGCGTCAGTTGCCCCTAGAGTCAAAGTAAAGGAATTCCCCTTCATATAGTCCGTGACTGGTTTCATCACCGAGCTAAAGTTAGGCACGAACTGCCTTTGGAAAGATGCCAATCTATGAAAGCGCCTGACTTTGCCAATTATCTTTGGTGGTGGCCAGTTTCGTATGGCCGCAATCTTCCTTTCCTCAGCTAATATACCGTCCTTGGACACAAAAAATTCAAAGAAAGGTTACCCTATCTCTCATGAGCTCACACTTCTTTAAGGCATCGAACGGATATTGCTCCCACAAGGTACTTAAGACGTATTTGAGATGCGCCAAGGGCTCATCTTTGCTCTGGTTGTAGATCAAGATGTCGTCAAAGTAGAAGACGAACTAACTTCCCAATAAACGGGCGAAGTACCTGATTCGTAAATCGCATGAAGGTACTTAGCACGTTTGACAACCCGAATGGCATGACAAGCCATTCATATAATCCCTCCCGAGTCTTCAAGGTGGTCTTCCGTTCATCTCTAGGCGAGATGCCGATCTGATGATGCCTTCTCTTTAGGTCCAACTTGGTGAATACCTTCACGTTTCGTAGTTGATCAAGTAGATCATCCAATCTCGGAATAGGAAATTGGTAACACACCATGATCTTGTTCATGGCTCTACTGTCTAAACACATCCGCCAACTACCATCCTTCTTTGGCGTTAATAGAGTCGGCACTACACAAGGACTCAAGCTCTCCCTAATAAACCCTTTGGCGAGAAGCTTCTCCACTTGGCGTCTCAATTCCTCATGCTCATATGGAATCATATAGTAGTGAGGTTTGTTTGGCGAGGCAACTCCCAACATTAGATCAATGCGGTGTTGTATGTCTCATAATGGCGGTAGTGTATCCGGTAACCCTTCCAGAAATACATCAGTAAACTCACTCAACAAGGCGACAACTTCACTCAGTATCTCCCCTAGATTCACCTTACTCTCCTTTCCAATCAACACGAAGACAATCTTGGTGTCCCTAACCTCCTTGGTGAACATAGCTTTGCTTTGTATACTCGGGGGTTGAGCTGTTAAAGCTCATGGCGCCTCATCCTTCTTGGGTAATAAGATAATCTTTGTCCCCTCAAAGATGAAGCTATATGTGTTCTTACATCTGTCATGGATGGCACTTCTATCATATAGCCACAGGTGCACCAACAACAGATGGCAAGCGTCCATGGTGACCACGTCACATCAAACTCCATCCTTGTACTTCGACCTTATAAAAAAATTGACCAGTTATCGTTTAGACAAGGTTACCTAGTTTCTTTTCTTGGGCCATGATAACTTGAATGGACTTGGATGAGCTTCTGTCTTCAGCCTAGCTTGGCGACTGCCTCTTTGGAAATCACGTTCTCACAACTTCCCGAGTCTATCACCATGCGGCAGACTCTACCGCCAATGGTGCATGTAGTTTGGAAGAAGTTATTCCTCAGCCATCCATCTCTCGGTTCTTCTCTTGGCACAAAAAAGTGTGCCTAATCACAAGGAGGCATCCTTCATCACCCGCTGCTATGTTTTCCTCCACTTGCACCAACTCAGTCTGGGTCTCTTCTTCATTAACCTCACCATCTTCTCCATAGAATCCCTCGATGAAAAGACCGAGTCTATCACCCTTATGGAACTCAGTAGCACGGTGCCCCATCTCCACACTTGAAGCAACCGATTCTTGAAGTACCTACCATGTCTTAAGTATCCTGCTTACCAGTACTGGCGATTACTCTCCTATTCTGTGCGCTCTGATTTGGCAGTGCTCTCGCTTGGTCTCTTCTGCTAGCCTGTGCTCTCGGCCAACTTGGTGACACCTTTGCTGCTGCTCAACATTCACGACTCTCTAGTACCCCTCCAAGAAGGAAAAGATGTTGAACGTGCTCAACACCTCTTGTATAGACTCGTTCAAATCGCGCCAATGTAACGATCCACCAATTTCTCTCCTATCTCCCCCAAATCATTCCTAGAGACTAATGAGTAGAACTTCGCCATGTACTCCTCCATGGATCTAGAGCCCTAACCCAACCCTTGCAGTTGTTGGTACATCACCTTGGCGTGACTGTGTGGTAGGAGGCACCTCTTATATGCTTCTTCATCTTCTCCCATGACTTTATCTTCGCCTTTCTCTAATGAAACCGCGTGTGTTTCAGCTACTGCAATCAAGCGGCGGCTCTACCCCATAACCGAGTAGCAACCAATGGCGTCTACTTCCTCTTCGGTACTTTCTTGAACTGGAGAACCTCCTCCACTGTAGCAAGCCAATCCCATAAATTATGTGGGCGTCCTCCCTCGTTAAACCCTGGGATCTCAATCTGGAGACCGGATTCCCACCTCAGTTTATCAAAATGGTTAGTGTTGCCGGTATTGGCCCGATGCCTCCGTAGCCTTCTATCTGGCAATTCAGCATCCGGAAATGGGTTTTGGAAGCTCTCGTCCGTGTCTTCCTTGCCACCCCTCATCGGTGGGTTTAGCGGTTGCTCGTCTGGGTCATGATCCAGGTTCACACCCAATTGAATCAAGCACATTTTGATGCATTGGAATTTCTCTTCCATATCCTCGAATCTCTTCTTGTTCTGTCGTTGTACATCTCGCTTGTAAACGTCTCCGATGGCAGCATACCTTTGTCGCCCGTGGGCCATCTCAGAAGTCATCCCAAGCATTGATACCACCTGATGCAGCGCATAAAAATAGGTTTGGAACAGGAAGGTTCATCCGCCTTCCCTTTAAATTTTAGTACGAAATAATAAAAACAAGGCAAAAAGTCACTCAATTTTCCACAACCCGATAAAGAGAGAAAACACTAGAAAATTGATAATCAAATCCGAAAGTTATGAAAAGCTCAAAAATCCTAGATCTTCTCTTTCTTAAATAGAGGAGCTATTTGACTTAGAATAAAAGACTGAAATATAATTATAAATAAAATATGAAAACTAATCCTAATTGAAATCAAATTCTAATCAAAATCACCTCCGGCATCCCTGTCTTTCTGCTTTGCTCGCCAACTACCCTACCCACCAAGTCGTACCTGCCAAGTCATTAGCGAGCTGCATCAACTTATGTCTCAATATCATCTTGTACACCTAACATCATAATAAAAATGAAAATCAAACTATGAAGCCATGTTCACTAACCAAGGTTAATGTTGAACAAACTAGGCATATGATGAGAGCTTAATCATTTAAAAAAAAAAAAAAAAAAAACACACACACACACACACACACAAAATTTACTTGGAAACTTTATCAACTTGTATGAAAAACCACAGACGCAATTGCGTCTCAAAGACTCATTATGAATTTAGGATTTACATCAATTCAGATGTATTCAAAATTCTCATCACAATTGTTAAATGAAGTAGTGTATTGGTTAAACTACCCACCTCTAAGATAGAAGCCTTAGCTCAACATCCCCCCCCCCCCCCCCCCCCCCCCCCCCCAACCAAAAAACATCTTTGTAATAGTTGGTGTCCTATTAAGGGAAGAAGTGATTGTAAATCCAAATTCCATAGCGAGATCTGTGGTTTTTTTCATTTAGTTAAGAGAAGGTCTCGACTTAAATATTGTCTGTTATTTATATATTGATTTTTTGGAGTGTGTGTGTATGTGTGTGAGCATGCGTGTGTGAGTTTATCAACAAGTGGTGTTAGAGCCAACTTAAATTGGAGGTCCAATGATAAATAACCACCTATTTCTCTGTATGTATGAAGTTTGAGATTGAATTATTAATTCCATGGCTTGAAAAATGCCACTTTATGGTGAAGTGTGTTTAAAGGTAATCCCTGTTCACAAGGACTACACAAGATACTACTTGACAAGAGACACCAGAAACAATCCATGATAATAGAAGGTGATGCAAATGAAACTAGACAATGCAATTTGTTTTACTCTTGCCCTGAATTTTAAATATATCATGTTGGATGAAAATTTGCTTTATAATTGGAGAAAAATAATAGAAAGCATTTAGATGCTGAAGTCCCTTAGAAATAACTATTATTTGAAGAGAGATTTATATTGTTGGGGAAGGAAGAGGGTGGTAACTTGAGAGATCGTCTAACCACATTTAATAGATTAATCTTTCGATTATATAGTTTGGATGAAACACTAAAAAATGAAGAAAAGGCATTGATATTTTTAGCTTCTATCCCAAAATACTATGAAACAATGATGACTACGTGTTTAGTTGGGAAACTGACTTTAAAATTGGATAAGATCACTATGGTTTTGTTAGAAAAAGAAAATATGGTGAAAGGGATTAGGCCTAACTACGATGGTGGAATTGCTTTGATGATTCCATTAGGGTAAGAGTTACATACCTGAGTATGGTAGTAGAGACAATAGTAGGTCATAGGATAGACTTACGCGTAGTTATTGTTGAAAAAATAATACAAGCTAATCTTTAATTTCATGGAGGAATTGTATCCCACACTGGAAGAATAGTGTGGATGATCCTTTTCTTAACGGGTACCTTTATTTTTCGAAAAATAGTATTCAAGAAGCATTACTTGTCATCGACCTGTAGCGGTTTAACGTTATTAAAATTGTGACCGTTGGGCATTAATTAAAATTTAGATGTTGCAGTTCATACGTTTTGACTGCTGGGGTTATCATTCATTGCTTTAGTCGTTCTTTACCATTGGGGTTTAATTCATTGCTGATCATTAGTGTATATATAAGGGTTGGCTTAGAACAAAGATTATCTATCAAAACCAAAATAACACTCCTCAATTTCTCAGATCCAGATCTCTGTAAAATTCTCCCCTTTCTCTGCCACTCTCTTTCTAAGCATTTTCGATAATGGCCGCTAGGTCCACCTCCACTAGGCTCACCAGAACCACTTATGCCATCGTCACCGCCACCCGCGCTTCTACAGCCTCCACTTTCTCTCTCTTCAAATCCGCCGGTCACTTTTTCAGGGAATTTGGGCTCGGAATCGAAGTGGCTGGGTAACAATGGGGTGGTAGAGAGATACTAGTGAATTCAATTAAGAGGTTTGGATTTAATGGCATTGTGGGTGGTGGAAGGTCCTTCACTATTTCCACTCATTCACCTTCAAGTTCTGGCTAGTTTTTCTCCCTCTTCAAAATTTGGGCAAAGTTCAAGGTACTCCTACCCGACAATTAACAAGTGCATGTTAAGAGTTGAATCACGTTCATCCTGGAGGACGGCTGCTAGTTATACCATATGCACTGAAACAACGGCGAAATCGTCTTTTAGGACAGTGGTCTCAACCACGGCGCAATATCATCACTTTTGTAAGATCTTTTTAATGCTCTCTCCTTCGATGCTATGATTGAATATTGTTAGAAGCAAACATAGAAAATAGTATATAAAGCATATGAAATACTAGTATATTATCCAAAGACATACAATAAAGGATGGATATTACCTGTAAGACGTGGAAACAATTAAGTACCGATAAAGTAACAACCGAGCGAGGCGCGGGTCACGCTCTCTTTAAGACGGTTTCCACGCTCCTACGAGTAAAACTCGATACAGTAGGTATACAGCGCGCCGTCCCCAGGATACAATGCTCAGCCAATGCTGTCACTCTCAGTTCCTGCACTAACCCGAGAGGCCAAAACTATCTTTTCACTCTTAGCCCAAAATCTCATACTAAAATGGGAGAGTTTTTAAACAAAAAATAAAATAATCAAAAAGCCCAAAAATCATACTGATTTCCCATATTTTTATAAGGAGTAAACTAGCCTTCAATATTGCACGCACTTAATCAATATTTTAAATGGCTATAACGCATACAATTTAAGTTTTCACAATTATGTTTCATAATTTATTATTGTACAGTTAGTTGTAATTTAAAATACATTTATTTTTCAAAATTTTATTAAAATTTCCAACAATCCCCCACCTATTTTAATTAAATTTTAGGTTAATAGATATATCATGCATCATGAGGGTGGTCTTGCCTTGAAACCCTCACTAGTGTTTCAGCAGCTCTCGTACTAAAGCCAAAGTGGACTTAGCCTTGAAACTTTAGCTAATTGGGGGCACATAGAGCGCATCACACACACGATAGATCAAAAGTGTGTCAGCTTTGGAAGTTTGTACATTACGGCCTTGTGCATCACTTGGATTTCATGAGTGCTCTAGAGAACTAGCCCGAGTTCTCATAAGAGGCGGCCTTTACCTCTACACTCATATAGGTGGGTCCGTCAAGGATGTGCTCATGGCCACACATCCCTCCCGTATGGGATACAGACCACATTAAGAGCTATACTTGCTCAACCTCAATTATGGCCACAAGTGCGCATGTTTGACACCATAGGGATGGATTATTAATTCAACTTACATATGAAGCATGCCAACCAAACCACTCCATGATTCGCTTGTCCCTTTTTAGGGTATCCTCATGGGTGATCTATTCATGTTTGGGCTTAGCCACATCCCCCTCGATGTCCTCCAGATCTCAACTTTAGCTAGAGCTTTTATGCCTTCATATCACATTATATCATCATTGGCGCTATTAATTGCAGATCTGGACTTACCATTCTAATGGTATTTATTACACCCTTGACCTTCAAACCATAGTGGCACAAGTACGACAGTGTAATGTGTCTTTTTCACCACTTTTCATGTATCAAGAGATTTCTCGTCGTTTCATTGCATCATTGGCCCTATATAGCCTTTGACACTTGCCTAGCAACAAGCTCACAAGCCACAATGTGGCACGTCCATCATGGACAATACATCAATTCAATATGCCACCATCTTATGATAATTATCCTGCACCTTTTCAAATATATAGTACAAACACAACTCATTGGCATAGGTGGCACCAAAGTTTATGGAACATCTCAAATTTTCACCTTTTGTACCACATAATGTCTCAAAGGACTTCATAAATTGCCCCCTTTCATAGAGGTTCGAAAATTCCCGCAAAACGAGGAAGTTTATTGAATCTTTTGCTCATCTTTTTTTACTATACATGGCCATCGGTACCTGTAATCGAAAGATTCACATGCCACATAATGGAAGATTTTGTTACATATAGAGTTTGTTTAACGAAGCTATACTCTTACTAGTGCCTCTTCACAATAATGGTGTCAATGACACTGTAACTCATATACATTTACTTCCTCATTAGAAGCCTTATAGTGAGCGTACAAGGTAGTCTCTCATATATAATTGTTCAAAGTTGGAAACGTTCATTTAGTCCCAACAATAGATTATATACCACTAATTTCACTTTTCACATTGTGTCATTTGTTAGACACATAAATATCATTGCGTAAAGACAAGATATAGTCAGATAATTTTATTCCAAATATTATACACTATCCTTAAAGCGTTGTTGGAGAATTATTGCATAACACATCCTGATGGTGAATTCTTCACCTTCGGTACATCTGTGTCATATTTGCAAACTATTGACAAATAAAAAATATAATGAACACAACCACAACATACACTTACTATGAGACTTACTGTAACTAGTGACTTTGCGAAGCCACATCTGAGAATATGTTCTCATAATATTTGTCCAATGACAATACTGTAGTCTACACGCAGCAGTAGCCATAAAAGACAATGTTGGCCTCCATGCAATCTTAGGAACTTATATGATATTCCATGTGTACAACTTGCATTTAACGTTAGATCCACTAATTCCACTTCATAGTGAACTTTATTCATGGTGGTACGCACTTTAATTGCAGTTATGATTAAAGGATATAAAGTTACTAGAAACATAAGATCACTCCATAGTACAATTTCCAATCTTTGCTATCCTTTAGTGTTGTTGGGTAAAGTATACCCCGCTCTTATATTCAAAACATCATATATGTTAACCATTAATAGAACATACAATAGGTGGCCTTACTATTTCTTTGATAATAGATGACCACATCATTTCTTTGATAATAGATGAACACATCACTTCTAAAGTAAAAGCAAAACCAACAATATTGGACAACACTCTTAGCATCAGAGTTCAAAAACCATGTGTGCATATGACCCTTTTACCCCTTCTTCTAGATAGAAGCATGTCTTATGTTATCTCTCCATATTTATAGCGTATATATGTTCAAAACACATGCCCAATAGTGGATAACATGACGCTTTGCATAGCTTGTATATCCATTGACTAAACTATGCCATTGGAATATTCCATGTCTGATACTACATGTCAAATAGTAGAGAATATATCACATAGGTACTTTAGATTCACATTAGGAACTCAATCCAAGTGAATACCAAGTTCTAAATAGTAATCAATGTACCAACTACAAGGATCTATCTTCCATATTACGATTAGATCACCCCACTATGATTTTTGTAATGAAACTAAGTGGGTATTCTAACAAAACCAACTACTATCGTATGTATATCTTGATATGAGTATGGTCTTCAAGTCTGAAACTCCCTGTATGGGACATGTATAAAAACTATAAGAAGCACTCTTTTTAGCCACCGTATATTTGGACCACTTAGATTATGCAACACCAAACTTCAGTAGGATTTTCTAAGAATGTTATGATTCATGCACCATTTATAGACTCCAAGTTTGAAGAGGCATGTACATACAATACAAATGGTGGCAGTCAATATGTCACTAGGACAAATAGCAGCCACTTTTAGTTTAGTTATCTTTCGTCAAGCATTTGTCTTCCTTGATCGTGACCATGAATGTGTCTAATGCACGCCAAGTGAGTTGTGTGTTCATTGGACAATTTGAATGGTCATTACACCAAATACCAATCACCAACCTTAAAAGAGAAGAACACACTCATAACACATAGAATTGAAGGAAACGTGCAATTTTCACATTTGTAGGTCATTTCATGTAAAATTATTCGAATTTCTAAATAATGAATAGCTTTTACTTTTAACTGAGCCTTAAAAAAAACTCAAATAAGATCATTTAAGGACCGGGTAGATTTTAATCATGAGAAAGCCAATAAGAGAAGATGACAACTTTTCACATATCCTCACTACATATGTGATCGTTCAGCTCCTACCTATCAACTCTAGTCTTTCATATTGTCATGAGATCAAAAATTGAAGACACTCAGTCATTAACACCTAAAAACAGAACTAGTGCACATGTTGCTTTAATTCTCACGTAGTCATGGTTGTCCCTTTTATAGTTGTATATGATACAACAACTTAGACACAATGTTAGATCATGACTGCATATAAATCCCTAAAAATTGGCCATTATAATATATATATCCTTACTTGTTTGAGCTTACATGAAGCAGTGTTTGTTTCTTTTTCTCATTCCTTTACACTTAATATATAGGTTCAAAGTGCTATCATTCCCAAATGTTACATGAGATACAATCATCAAGGAAAATAGCATACAATTTCTCTCAAAATTTACTGGACGATGAGCGTTGTCACATATTTTGACCAATGTCAAGCATTTACACCTAATTATCATAAATAAGGGTATATAATAAGTGTGTTAACATGCTAGTGGACCATAACAAATAATTTGACATGGTGTTATGCAATATAAGCTTTCTAAAATAATTATATGTGCTTAAATTACATACCCCAATTAGATTTATATATATTTGAGAAGAGCTTGCCTTATCCTACTCGACTCCAGATATTGTCAAACCACCATGAAATTATGAGATCTCAACCTATTATAACTCAATTAGGATTTTAGCATTGACCAATAAGGAAATATATATAGAAAATACCTAAATGATATATCTATTTTTTATAAAATATCCATCTCTTAAAATGTCAAAATCTCAGTTTGGGGTATGCATTCATTAATTGATCTTCAAAAACCATTTTAAAATTGTTAGAAGCAAACACAGAAAATAGTATATAAAGCATATGAAATACTAGTATATTATCCAAAGACATACAATAGAGGATGGATATTACCTGTAAGACGTGGAAAAAATTAAGTACCGATAAAGTAACAACCGAGCGAGGCGCGGATCACGCTCTCTTTAAGACGGCTTCCACCCTCCTACGAGCAAAACTCGATGCAGTAGGTATACAGCGCACCGTCCCCAGGATACAATGCTCAGCCAATGCTGTTACTCTCAGTTCCTGCACTAACCCGAGAGGCCAAAACTATCTTTTCACTCTTAGCCAAAAATCTAGTACTAAAATGGGAGAGTTTTTAAACAAAAATAAAATAATCAAAAAGCCCAAAAATCATACTGATTTCCCATATTTTTATAAGGAGTAAACTAGCCTTCAATATTGCACGCACTTAATCAATATATTAAACGGCTATAACGCATACAATTTAAGTTTTCACAATTATGTTTCATAATTTATTATTGTACCGTTAGTTGTAATTTAAAATACATTTATTTTTCAAAATTTTATTAAAATTTCCAACAAATATTAGTCAATTTTTCTAACAATTTTTATAATCAATCATGCTTTCAATTTCTCAACGAATTTCTTGCCGAGTAGCGTAATTTGTGCCTATAGATATGAAATCTGGTGCCCATAAACAGGAGCCTTTCCTTTCTCTCAACGCAAGAATTAGAACAAATCCCACCTTCTTATATTTAAGTTTTTGCCTAATCTTTCTAGTTTATGTAATAAACAATATATTTGATTTGAGATTAAGCATACTCGACCGGCACACTTAAATATTCAGTATAATTGGTGAAAATCGTAGATCTTATGTGTAGTTCTAGGAACTCAAGGTCAAAATCCAAACCTGTTATGTATTTGGTTTAAGAGACTTTGGTTGGTCTTAGGTTTTTCTTTGCGTCAATATATAGGGTTATGGCAAGTTGAGATTGGTCTTTGTTTTGGTTATTCTTGTGATGGTATCATAACTGTTAAAAGAAATAGGACTACAAAAAAGACAACTTGAAATAGGAATAGAATAAAGAGGTAGACACGAAACAAAAATGCTGAAAAAAGGCCAACTCAATAATAAAAGAGGTTAGAAGTTGATATTTCTAGGGCACGGCCTCCCTTTAAGGTCACAACTTGAAAGGGTAAGGCACTGGTTTGTTGTTATTGTTGTTGTATCAATTTTTTCAACTGGTAAAATTTATGTTTTGTTTCATTATATACTTCTTTTATGTGAAAATTTCTCTTTTGCATAAGAGTCAATTGATTTTGTTGCTAGGATGCACTTATGTAATAGTTGTTCTCATGACTGGCGGTCTCAAATCTGATATGTTTCCAAATTAGGCATTTAGGATTTATACTATTAGGGTCATTAATATTAAGGTAGTCTAATAGTAGGTTTAGTGGGCCCTCCTCAAGAGGGGTTATTGCATGAATGGGGTCATTGTAAGAAAAATCCAACCAATAAATGAAATATCATTTTTATATTTCTCTCTATCTCTCTTTATTTTCAGTACTTTAATGCTTTCTTTTAGTTTATAGTTTGCGACAATTTTAGGTTCGCATCAAAATCTCATCTGGGCTTTTATCCATTGTAACTCATGACGTTAGTGGAATGTAGTTTCTTGCATATGGGTATTTTTATGTTAAAAAAATAATTTTTTGATCCAGCTTCAATATCACACTTGGCGGGTAGGGATGGCAGCATGGGATTGGCGGCGAGGAGGACACAATCGCAGCAAGGAATTGGAATCCTATTCGGATTAGTTTTATTTTTCAAATTTTATTTGTAATTATCTTTTAGTGTTTTTATTCTTAGTCAAATAGCTCATCTATTTACACAAGAGGAAATCTAGGGTTTTAGTATTCAGTTTTAGATTTAATTTTAAGAATTTCTAGGATTTTTTATCTTTTTCGGATTGTGAGAAATTGAACATCTTTTTCCCCTTGTTTTGTTATTTTCATAATAAAATTAAAGGGAAGGCCGTTGAACCTTCCCGTTCCCAAATTCTTCCACTTTACACGCTGCGTCAATTGGTATCAGAGCTCAGAATGACTTTTGATAAGGTCCGTGGGCGATAGAGATACGCCACCATCAAAGATGTTTACGAGTAAGACATACGATGACAGACTGAGAGGATATTAGAGGACTTGAAGGGGAAATTCTGGTGAATCAAGGGTTGCTGGATTCAGTTGGAGGCAAATCCCGAGTAGGGGCCGGGAATCCAGCCTCAACACCCGCCGACAGGGGGTGATAATGATGAGACGGACGAGTGGTTTTTAAACCCGTTTCTAGAAGCTGAGTCACCGGGTTGGAGGCCGAGGACGCATCACCCGAATATTAGTAACACCATTGATTTGGATGATCGGAGGTGGGAATCAAGTCTCCGGATTGAGATCCCGGAGTTTAACCGAGGAGGACGCCCGGAGGACTTCTTAGATTGGCTTGCTACGGTGGAGGAGGTCCTTGAGTTTAGGGAGGTTCCGAAGAGGAAGCAAGCGCCATTCGTTGCTACCTGGTTATAAGGTAGAGCCGCCGCCTGATGGCAACAGCTGAAACATACGCGGTTTTGTTAGGTAAAGGTGAAGATAGAACCGTGGGAGAAGATAAAGAAACATGTGAGAGGTTCCTTTCTGCCTCACAGTCATGCCAAGATGATTTACAAATGACTACAAGAGTTACGACAGGTCTCTAGATTTGTGGAGGAGTACACGTCGGAGCTCTACTCTTTGATCACCAGGAACAATTGCCGGAGCATTATATTGGCGGGTTGAAGGAGACTATACAAGAGGTGTTGAACATGTTCGACATCTTTTCCATCTCAGAGGCAAGTCAGAGAGCCATGTATGTGGAGAGGCAGCAGAGGCGGCGCCAAGTTGGTGGGGCTTGGGAGCACAGGTTGGCGGGAGAGACCAATTGAGGGCACCGTCAAATCAGGATGCATAGAACAAGCCAGTAGCCTCCAATACTGATAAGCCGGTTACTCAGGATGTGGTGGGTACTTCAAAAGCCCATTGTTTCAAGTATGGAGAGATGGGGCACCGTGCTGCTGAGTGCCATAAGGGTGACAGATCAGGCAAGGGTCTTTTAATTAAGGAATTCCATGGTGAAGATGGCGGGGTTAGTGAGGAAGAAACCCAGACTAAGTTGGCGCCATTGGGCAAAAATGTTGTGGTAGGTGATGAAGGACACCTATTTGTGATTAGGCATGCTTGCTTTGTGCCAAGAGAAGAACTAGGAGATGGATGGCTGAGGAACAACAACTTCCAGACCACCTGCACCATTGGAGGTAGGGTATGCCACATGGTGATAGACTTAGCGAGTTGTGAAAACGTGATCTCCGAAGAGGCAGTCACCAAGTTGGGGTTGATGACAGAAGCACATCCGAGTCCATACAGGCTCTCATGGGTCAGGAAGGGAAACTAGGTAACCGTTTCTAAATGATACTTGGTTAATTTTTCGAGTGGTTCGAAGTATAAGGATGGATTTTGGTGTGATGTGGTCACCATGGACGCTTGCCATCTATTATTGGGGCGCCCATGGCAATATGATAGGAGTGCCATCCATGATGGACGAAAGACAATGTACAACTTCATCTTCAAGGGGACAAAGATTATCCTGTTGCCCAAGAAGGATGAGGCGCCAAGAGCTTTAACAGCTCAACACCCAAGTATGTAGGGATGAGCTATGTTCGCCAAGGAGGTTGGCGACACCAAGATCGTCTTTGTGTTGATTGGGAAGGACAGTAAGGTCAATCCAGCCGAAATACCGAGTCAGGTTGCCGCCTTGTTGAGTGAGTACACTAACGTCTTTTCGGAGGAGTTATCGGATACACTACTGCCATTATGAGGCATACAACACCACATTGATCTGATGTCGGGAGCTGCCTTACCGAAGAGGCCTCACTACCATATGAGTCCATCAGAGCATGAGTAGATGAGACACAACTTGAGGACCTTCTCGCCAAAGGGTTTATTAGGGAGAGCTTGAGTCCTTGTGAAGTGCTAGCCTTGTTAATGCCAAAGAAAGATAGTAGTTTGCGGGCGTGTGTTGATAGTAGAGCCATCAACAAGATCACGGTGCTCTATCGATTCCCTATTCGGAGATTGGATGACTTGCTTGATCAACTGCAGAACTCTACAATATTCATGAAGTTAGACCTGAGGAGCAGATACCACCAAATTCGCATCTCACCTGGAGACAAGTGGAAAACCACCTTCAAAACATGAGAGGGGCTTTATGAGTGGTTGGTCATGCCATTTGGATTGTCCAATGCACCAAGTACCTTTATGAGGTTTATGAATCAAGTTCTGCGTCCTTTCATTAGGAAGTTTGTTGTCGTCTACTTCGACGATATTCTAATTTATTGCCGAGATAGAGCTGATCATACAAGGCATCTTAAGGAAGTGTTGAGTACCTTGAGGGAACAACATCTGTTCGCCAACTTAAAGAAGTGTGACTTCGTTAAGGATCAAGTAACCTTCCTTGGCTTTGTTATATCCAAGGATAGTATAGCAATTACAAAGGGAAGATTGCTGCCATTCGAGATTGGGCCCAGCCGAGGACCGTTGGAGAAATTTGAAGCTTTCACGGCTTGGCGTCATTCTATAGATGCTTTGTGTCAAACTTCAGCTTCATCATGGCGCCTATCACTGATTGTATGAAGAGGAGTTCCTTCACTTGGACTCCACAAGCAACTGCCGCCTTTAACGAGGTAAGCAGAGATTAACCACAGCACCGCTGTTAGCCTTATCAGATTTCTATAAGATGTTTGAGCTGCACACGGAAGCCTCCAAAACTGGCATTGGCATTTTACTTAGTTAAGAAGAAAAGCCCATCGGATAATTTAGTGACAAACTCGATGGGAGTAGAATGAATTACTCCACTTACGATCTTAAGTTCTACGCATTGATACGAGCACTGAGGCACTAGAAGTCATACTTAGCTAATCGAGAGATCGTCTTGTACTTCGATAACATCGCCCTCAAGTACATCAAAAGCCAAGACAAACTCTTAGACCGACACACCAAGTGGGCAAGCTACATACAGCTCTTCCACTTTGTATTGAACAAGATGGCGGATGCTCTGAGTAGGCACAGTCTCATACTTCTCAGCACCGGGTTACCATGACTCGGCTTGGGCAGTTGCGGATCAATACCAGGACAATCCCACTTTTAGCGAGATTTGGCGAGAGGCACAATCCAGTTCTACTTCCAGTTACTCCATTCATGACGGGTTCCATTTTAGGGGGAATCAACATTGTGTTCCAAATTTGAGCTTACAGCTTAAGAGCTTTGAGGAGAAGCGTAATGCAGGGCAAGTGGGACAAGATAAGATGCTGCAGCTCATTGCCACCAACTAGTTCCGGCCGACTTTGGGCAAGGAGGTTGAGAGGTTTGTCATACGTTGCCTTATATGTCAAGTATCGAAGGGCGTAGCGACCAATGCAGGCCTTTACTTGCCGCTACTGGATCCGAGTCAACCATGGATGGATGTAAGCATGGACCTTGTGCTGGGATTACCGAGAACTACTGGCGAAATTGATTCGATTTTGGTCATTGTGGATCACTTCTCTAAGATGGCTCATCATCCGGTGTAAGAAAACCGCCAACTCCATCCACGTTGCAGGGTTGTATTTGTGGGAGGTCTACGAGCTTCACGGTTTACCGACTAGCATCGTTTCCGATAGGGACGTACAGTTCGTGAACTACTTTTGGAAGGCGTTGTAGAGGATGGTGCATACCTCCCTCCTCTTCAGCATGGTTCACCATCCTCAGAGTGACGGCCAAATCGAGGTGACAAACCGCTCATTGGGGAACTTGCATCGTTGTCATGTTGCCGACAACACCAAGGGCTGTGAGCAAAAGCTTTACTAAGCTGAGTTAGCCTATAACTTAGTCAACCTGGGATTTCCTCCATTCAAGATCGTCTATGGTTTTGTGTCAAGAGCTCCAATTGATTTAGCGCCAATACCAAATCTCACTCGCCCTAATGGTAAGGCCTAAGACTTCATTTCCAACCTCCAGGATATACATGAGAAGACACGTGCACGCCTCCCGGAGGCTAGCGCCAAGAATAAATTGGTGAGGGACAAGCATCAACTCTAGGTCCAATACCAAGTGGGTGACCAAGTCTGGGCCATCCTCACCAGAGAATGGTTTCCGGCTTGGGAGTACAACAAGCTGACGGCACTCAAAATTGGTCCTTTGAAGATCGTCGGCAAGGTCAATGACAATGCCTACTGTCACAATTAATTTATGGAATAGCTATGATGGTGGTGAGGTTCGCTCACCCAGCCAATAATGCACACAAAACTCACAAAAGCACACAAGGGAAAACATACAAAAATAAGGGACAATCTTTTATTAATGAATTCTAGAATTACATAACATTTAAAACTGATACAAATTACTCATATTTATAGGCCTTGACACCCCTAAGGCCATAGGTAACTGTCAGTGCCAGGTGGCATGTCTTGTTGCTGCGAACAGTGCCCATGATCTCTGGATGTGCCCTGTTGCAGTTAAAAGTCAAAGCTGGTCAGGGTAACTGCCCACATTTTAGGTGCTTGATTTCAGGTGGCAGTTATCTCATCTTTAGCCCCACTTCTTCATTTTTCCCGCTCAAATATCCTTTGAGCTGGTTAAAGAACATTCCCACCTTTTATCTCTGGTAATTGTCACTCATGTGCCCAACATCGTCCTTTAAGGTTCGTCTGTGTTTGCCCCATTTGAGCCTTGTTGGGCCTATGCAACCCTGCACAACCCTAGGCTGGGCCTGCACGAGCTTGCGTAAGGTCAGCGCCTAGCCTGGCCCAACACCTTGGGTTGGGACGGGCCATGCGCGATGCTGTGCTGGGCATGCACATGCTCGTATAAGGCCCACGCATGCCTGCGTAGAAGGCGCTGGCCTTGCGCGCTCTTGCACATGCCTGGGTTAGGCCAGTGCCTCGCACTGGGCCTTCACCCTTGTCATTTACATCACTTTAGGTGTGTGTCCATCCTTGTTCCCACCTAATCTGTCACTTAGGCCAAGGTCTGTTTTGGCCTAATGCACCTGTACGAGAGTCTGCACCTTGTACTTAAGGTGTCAACTTTGGCAACCCACATGAACGACACTGGCGCAAGGCGCGCGCACCTGTGTTTCGATCCAGAGTATCACGAGTCTTGCAAACCACCGCCACCCGAAGAACCTGACGTCCTCGGAAGGGTCTTAAGGTGCTCCTTAACTTTGTCCTCGGATTGCCACAAAGTCTCGTCATGTTCCCACGCAACCTCCAATAATGGAGTGCCTTTCAAGTGAACTAGGAAGTGTCGTCTCTTGTTCTTCTTACTTTGACCAAACACCCAATGATCAAGGACCTTTTCTACTTCCTTAGAGAACTGCTCCCGAATGGTGGGCAATGCACTTCTTTGCTTCAAGTGTGCACCCGCATTGCCCTCAACATGAGGTTTTAGAAAACTGACATGGAAAGTAGGATGCACCTTAAGCCTCAGAGGTAACTCCAAATGTTAGGCAACGGGTCCAACTTTTTTAACAATTTTGAATGGTCCGTCATATTTAGGTAGTAAGCTACGATGTACTATTTTACTACTTATCTTTTTCCATATTTGGGGCGTTAGTTTTAGCATTACTTTATCCCCTACCTTAAACCCTTAGGGCCTGCTGTTTTTGTCCACATACTTTTTCATCCGTCTCGCTGCCTTGTCAAGGCTGTCCTTCGCCATGTCAAGGACCTCCTGTTTGTCTATTGCACAACGCTATGCCACAGGGCACCTTCCTCCACTTTGTTTTACAATCTTGTGTGGAGTAAGAGGCTACCACCCCATGGCTACCTCAAATAAGTTGAAACCTGTGGCACTGCTCTAATGCAAATAATTACAAAATTGAGTAGTGTCCAAAAGTTCCACCCGATTCCTCTGTGATGCGGTTACATAATGCCTTAGGTATTATTCCAATAAGGCATTAACGCGTTCCATTTACCCATCCGTTTAGGGGTGGTTAGCCGTGGAAAAATTTAGTTAAGACCCCATCAAATCAAACAACGTTGTCCAGAACCGACTTGTGAATCTAGAATCTTGATCACTTACAATATACTTAGGTAGATCGAAATACTTGACCACGTTTTTGTAAAAGAGTTGAGCAGCTTGGTCAGATGGACAAGCATGAGGGCAGACATTAAAATGGCATACTTATAAAATCTATCAACTGCAACCATTACAGAATTTGGACCATCAACCCTAGGAAATCCTAAACTGAAATCTATCGACAAAGACTTCCATGGCTTGATATGTGTTGGCATCGGTTGTAAGAGTCTTGCTTCCTTCCATCTTTCAAGCTTGTCTTGTTGGCACACAAGACACGACTTGACATATGCCTCGATCTCTTATCCCATCTTTGGCCAATAGTAGCTGTGCTCTAGTCAGGCCCGTGTCCTCTTGTGTCTAGGATGTCCCGGCCATCGAGCCTCATGACATTCCCTCATCAGCTCTATCCGTAACTTTCCTGCAGGGACATACAAACAGGCTCCCTGTGCAAAGATTAAATCATCATAAATCTAGTACCCCGGCGCACTTCACCATCTAATACCTGTTGTTTCATACGTAGGAATGAAGGATAGGATCTTGCTGCCTCCTTCACCCACGCAGCAAAGTTTGTCTCGATTCGTGAAAGCACTGTGACAAGTTCTAGGGACTTGCGACTTAGAGCAACTGGGACTACATTATGTCTTCTATATTTGTGTTCCCATACAAAGTAATATACCTCTATAAATTCTTGCCAATAGGCTTGTTTGGAAGAAAGCTTCTTTTGGGACTTGAAATAAGTGTTCGCAACATTGTCGATGCAGACTACAAATTTCACTTCCAAGAGATAGAGTCTCCGCACATGTAAATAATGTATTACAACAAGCGTTTCTTTCTCATGAGTAGAGTATCGTTCTTCATGCTCTTTTAGCTTCTAACGCTCAAATGCAATATCACAGCCAGAGGGGTTCATATGCAGCTCGAAACGTCTGTCAAAGCATGGCAATTTTAGGACTGGTTTCGATGACATTGCGATCTTATGGGCTGTAATGGCTCCCTGACACAATTAGGACTACGACCACTCGGTATCCTTGTTTAGCAAGTCTGTCAAGGGTGAAACCTTTTTGGAGCAGCCGAGAATAAATTGTCGATAATAATTAGCTAATCCTAAAAATGATCTCAACTCTGACACATTTTTGGGCTCAGGCCAATCCAAGATGGTCTTCACCTTGGCTTCGTCCATTTTTACATGACCTTGGCTAATCTTGTGTCTAAGGAACATGATCTCCGTTTGTGCCAATTCACGTTTCTCTTTTTCTACGTAAAGTTCATGTTTCTTAAGCTTTTCCAAGACTTTCCTTAAGTGATTTACATGTTCTTCTAATGTTTCCGAATATACAACAATATCATCCAAATAAACCACAATAAAACGATCAAGATAGCCATAAAGGACATTGTTAGCCCAAACAGCATTACACGTAATTCAAAAGAACCATAACGAGTAACACAAGTGGTCATGGGTTCATCTCCCTCCGCAATCCGAACCTGCAAATAGCCTGAGCATAGGTCCAGCTTCGTGAAGTACTAGGCCTTGGACAGTCTATCAAATAAGTCATCAACACAAGGGATCAGATAGTTGTTACGGACAGTCACTTTGTTCAGGGCTCGGTAGTCTATGCACATGCGTAGGGATCCATCTTGCCTCTTCTGGAACAGCACCGGGGCTCTATACAGTGCTTTCGAGGGCTGAATAAAACCTGCATCCAGCAACTCCCCAAGTTGCCTCCGGAGCTCAGCGAGCTCTGTAGGCCCCAACCGATACAACACAAGCGTAGGGGGACGCGTACCAGGGAACCGCTCGATTTTGTGATGAATTACCCTCCTAGGAGGTAAACACTTAGGGATTTCAGGGGGCATCAAGCCCTTGAACCCATCCAGCACTTCTGCAACCACAACCGATACCTCAACTACCTTATTGGGCTTTATGTCTACTGAGGTTGCGACAAAGATAGGGTGTCCTTTCTTAAGCTGCATCGCTGACAACGTCTCTAGGGGTCCTGGTGGGTTCTTGGTCGTAGACCATGCCTTAACAAAGCAAGATTTGGTAGGGTCACTTATCATCATCCCTCCTAGGTGTGGGATAACCGAAGCCTTGGCTACCCTAAAAAATTCATTTCCTAAGATTAATTTGCAGTCGTCTATATCCACCACTGTGAAAATTAGACTTTCCCACCCAATCCCCCACTCCCAATGTAACACCTAAGGCCCTACCCTTAGTTGCTATGGTGTTGGAATTTACATCCTTCAACCCAGTATTGGAAGGCACCAAGTTCAATTTCAGTTTTTAGGCAGATTTAGAGTTCAAGAAGTTGTGTGATGCCCCAGTGTCTGCCATAGCAACTATAGGTTTACCATTCAAACATACACAGAAATACATCAACCTGCCATGATTGTATTAGGATATGCTTAGTAGTATTAGGTCTTAGGTAATAGTCTAGTAGTATAATCAATAAGGTCATGTATTAGCCAATAGTGTTGCTGGTTTGGTTCGGTTAGTTGCTTATGTTAGGTGCTTGTATTAGCTTTAGTATAAATAGTTGTTCTTGGTTGTAAGATCATAACATGGATAATAAATGAATTAACTCTTATCTTGTTCTTGCTAGATTCTCTGTAGCTTCTATCTCAATCTTATTCTCTCTTTTCAATCTCTACTTCTCATCTTGATATCTTCTATTGACCTCTTCTTATCCTTCTTATCTCATCTTTAATCAATAATCCTCGATTGAATTCTATTGTTACACATCTTGACCTAATTGCTTAGTGTGATCTACTATCAAAACCTTAGGTTTAGATTATGATTCATCAAAGAATCATAACAGTGGCATCAGAGCCGATTTTTGCTTGCATTACTGATTAAATTCTTGTTTTTGTTGGTTGATTCAAGATTAAGCTGAAAATTGATCAAAACTATCGGCAAAAGATAGCAGGTGCTGCTGACAGGGTATTTTTGGTACCAGAATTCAGTTCGGTTTACATTTGATCAAGTTCAATCAATTGAATCTTGATTTAGCAAGTGTGAATGGATCAATTGTGCTGCATTGGATCTCGATCGTGCCGAAATTAACTTCCAATGCTGCTGTAGATCGTTCAATTAAGATTCAGCTCAACAGCCTCTCGTTAAGTTGCTGTAGAACAGATCAAATTCCGATCTAATGGTACTATTTGATCGATTTCTTGCTGGTATGTCATTAGGTCAAGCTGCATTTTCAGATTACATATTGTTGCATTAGAGTTGTATTGTTTGTGTGAGTGCAGTGCAGTAGAGTTATATTCTTGCTGGTATATAATTCAGTTGAGGCTTGCTGAAATTGTGTGAGTGCAATAGAGTTATGTTCTGGTTCTAAATTGATCGTTATTGCTGCAAATTTTGATCTCCTACTACTGAACAGATCAAGTTCTAGTAGTGTGGTACAAATTCAGTCATTTTGATCAGATCATATTTGAAATTTGCAAGATTCAGCTGCAAGTTCAGAATTGTTAGCTAACTGATATCAGAATGGCAGAATTTTTGAGGTGCTGTGATCATGTTGTGCAACTTCTAATGGAAATGAAGCAAGATCTTCAAAAACTTCAGAATTCTTCTCAAGCTACACAACAAATAGCACAAAAATGTAAGAATTATCAACAACATGAATCAATTTCTGAGGTTGATCTAGAAATTTCGGCAATAGAACCTAAAGAAATGCAAATTCCAGCAGCAAAACCAGATAATGCAGCACCACATGGACTTGAGCAAATATTAGATGAAATACATGAGCCAGCTACACCACCTGGAACTAAAGTCATGCCAATCAAAATTGATGCAAAATCAGATGTTGCATTGAATATTAGTGCTGCAGCTCAGGAAATTTCAGCAAAGCGTCAAGTTGCAATTGCAGCAGTGCAACAAAGTGATCAAATTCCAGCTAATAATTCAAAGGTTGTAGCATCTGAATTTGAAGAAGGGAACATACCAAGTGCCTCAAGGGCTCCCGCCCATGCAGGGTCCCGGGGGGGGGGGGGGGGGGCGGATGTACGCATCCTTCCCCCTTCAGGGTGTTAACCTGAAGAGAAGTTGTTTCCCAATGCCCCCAACCTGAGGGTGAAGAACATATGACCTAAATCTTCATGATGAGATTGCACATTTGCAAGTAGAAGAGCCAATTTCACAGCCTTAGAAACATGAACTGAAGCAGATTAACATAACAACAGTAGAGTTTTTAACCATTCAGCAACCTGTCTTGAATACTAATGTTGTTGATTTAGAAGCTGAATTCTGTTGGGAACCAAGTTTGAGCCGATTTACTAGCATGAAAGTGCGGCAGATTACTGAGTGATTGAATCAACTTGCTGCAGCCCCAGGACAACAATTATGCAAGCTTCACAAGTGGGAGGATATTTGCAAGTTGTTTGGTTCATTTATTTGCTGAATTACCTGAATTCCATCTGCAAAATTTAGCATTCCAGCATAAATAATAAGAAGTCTTGCTGCAGACTTAGATCACCCCCCAATTCTGATGCAATTTCAGATGAATTGTAGTTTAATAAGAGTTGTTCAAGTCTCCTTTTCCTTAATAAGATTTTTGAGGACAAGAATCTCTTAAGGGGGAGGTATTGTCATGATTGTATTAGGATATGCTTAGTAGTATTGAGTCTTAGGTAATAGTCTAGTAGTATAATCAAAGGTCATGTATTAGCTTATGTATTAGCCAATAGTGTTGCTGGCTTGGTTCGGTTAGTTGCTAATGTTAGGTGCTTGTATTAGCATTAGTATAAATAGTTGTTCTTGGTTGTAAGATCATAACATGGATGATAAATGAATTGACTTTTATCTTGTTCTTGCTAGATTCTCTCTAACTCCTATCTCAATCTTGTTTTCTTTTTTCAATCTCTACTTCTCATCTTGATATCTTCTATTGACCTCTTGTTATCCTTCTTATCTCATTTTTAATCACTAATCCTCAATTGAATTCTATTGTTACACATCTTGACCTAATTTCTTAGTGTGATCTACTATCAAAACCTTAGGTTTAGATGATGATTCATCAAGGAATCATAACAGCCTTCTAAAGAAGGTGGGTCATTATTAATAGCATTAAGCAACCTTAGGGAGGTTGCCCGAAATTCATCATTTTGAATTTGTTGGTCCTCTTCTTTTACCTCTTCATTTATAGCGTTTAAATGTTATTTCTTGGGGCATTCCCTTGCAAAGTGAGGGCCTCCACAAATGAAGCAAGTCACTCATGTTTTTGGCTTCTTAGATACTGGCCCATTTCTCTTAGGCGTGGCTTTAGAAGGCCCAGCTAGGGGTCTTCAAATATCGGTCCGAACCGGACCGGATTGACTCAATTTCGGTTCGGTCCGGTCCTCGGTCCACAAATTGACTTTATTTCGGGTTTTGGTCCGATCCAATCCAAACTCGAAAAACCCGCAACCAGACAAAAAACCTGAATTATGTTATTAGGCCTCCTATATATTTTATTAGATTATTGGTTGATTAATCTAGACTTATAATATTTAGGCCTAAAATTAGTTTAAAAATAGCCCATAACCACTTATATTAAATTGTCTTATTTGTTTTTTTAAGCAACTATTGCATTTTATATATTGCTACAACTTATGTTCATAATTATTTCTAGTTAATTTATAAATAATTTCGTTAGTTATTAGTGAAGAATAGAAAAATGTGAATCCAATCAAAAGGGGGCAAATTATTGGGGCCGAGTTTAGTAAATATAAGTTGTTATAAGCCGCTGTATTTTGTGGACGATTATTTAGTATTTTTATTTTTTATTATTTCTATTAGTTATTATTTTTTTATTAAATGCCTTTAAAGTTGCCCAAGATTGAAAAAATATAGTAAATTCAACTTATATTAAAAAAAGAAAGAAGTGATAATCGGTCTACTTAGGTCCAGTCCGGTCCAGTCCATGAAGTAACTGGTCTGGTCTCGGACTAGATCGGATAAATTTGGTCTGGTATTCGGTCTTCAAAGAGGCCAATTTCGGTCTACGGTCCGGTCTGGTCTGGTCCAGTTCGGTTCGAGTTTGGACCGAAGAACACCCCTAGGCCCAGCCTGAGGAGGTTTGGTCTGGTTGTTCATGTTCTAGTTAGATTTATACTCTCTCTCTCTCTCTCTCTTTGAAGGAAATAGGTTGTTTTCCTTTGTCCCCTCCCCCATTCTGCTTAAGGTCCACCAAACCATGGGCCACAACAATAGTGGTGGCAAGGATAGGGACTCTTTGCCTACGCATCTCAATTTAGGCCCATGGTTTGAGGCCTAATACAAAGTTAAATAACTTGTCCCTTTCGGTCATATCATTTATATCTAACAACAACAATGAAAGTGACTTTACATACTCACGGACCGAGCCTGTTTGTCTAAAATTCTTCAATGCCTCCCGTGCCATCCAAGAGGTATTCAATGGTAGGAATTGACTCCGCAGCTCTTTCTTTAGTACATCCCATACGTTGATCACTGGATGGCCAGCAGCACAGTCGTCCGACACCCTAGCTCTCCACCATATCCTTGCATCCCCAGCAAGATGCATAGATGCTATCACAACTTTGTCCTCTTCCCTCACCCGCGTTGCACTAAAATATTGCTTTATGTCCCACAAAAATGTTTTCAGGGGTTCGGGCACTCCGTTCTCCTTCATACGATCTTAGCGTGGGGACTTTAAGTCTTTTTTTTCTCTAGACTTTGAGAACCGTTATCAATGGCTCTCCCTGGCACTGATATCTCATTTTGTAAGGACTAAATGGTAGGCTTAAGCGTCTCGTTTGAGGGTCTAGCATTAGTGGTGCCACCCAAGGTGGGGGTAGCCCTACGGTATACATTTGGAGAGATAGGGGGTGGCGAAAATGGGGTTCTATGGGCCTCAAGTACATTTTTCATTATTTTCTTTGAGGGTCTGGATGTCATTTGATAGATATTTCAGGGTTTCAACAATCGTTCTTGGTGGGGGATTGCCTCCATTATCCACGTCGGAGCCAACTACCTCTTCCAACCGAGAAATGCGTTCATTAGCTTTGAGTCTCGTCAAAGGTTCGGGCTAATTTCCAGCCATCGTTTAAGGGTCAATCTCGTAAGCAAGTGCTCTAATACCACAATTGTCACAGTAAATTTAAGGAATAGCTATGATGGAGGTGAGGTTCGCTCACCCAGCCGATAATGCACACAAAAACTCACGAAAAGCACACAAGGGAAAATATACAAAAATAAGATGAATTCTGGAATTACATAACATTTACAATTGATACAAATGACTCATATTTATAGGCCTTGACACTCCAAGGCCATAGGTAACTGCCAGTGCCAGGTGGTGTGCCCTGCTGCTGCCAATCGTGTCCATGATCTCTGGATGTGTCCTGCTGCAGTTAAGAGTCAAGGCTGGTCAAGGTAACTGGCCACATCTTAGGCACCAGATTTGAAGTGGCGGTTATCTCATCTTCAGCCCTACTTCTTAATTTTTCTCGCTCAAATATCCTTTGAACTAGTAAAAGAACATTCCCACCTTTTATCTCTGGGAACCTTCACTCACGTGCCCAGCATCCTCCATCAAGGTCCGTCCGTGTTTGGACCCATTTGGGCCTTGTTAGGCCTGTGCAACCCTAGGCTGGCCCTACAAGGGCCAACGCAAGGTTTGCACCTAATTTGGGCCGATGAAAAAAAAAAAAATTAAAACAAAACGAAATTAAAATGATAATTTATAAGAACAAGAGTTTAATCTACAACAAGGTAAGATTGAACTACAAAACTTACAAAACGGAAGCAAAACGAAAGTCTTTGATACAGTGCTTTAATTCAAATTACAAGAAAACTAGGAAAACTTTTTAGTATATTCTAAAATTGCCTCCGCTTTCAACCTTGAATGATGAGTCCTTCTATAAATGAAGTTTGAAAATTGAATTCTTTACAGTTGTCTTCCAATATTGCTGTGGTGAAGGACACCTGTTTTGTAGTAGAGGACACTTGTTCTGTTTGAAGAGCACCTGTCACTTGTTTAGCACCTGTCACTTGTTTGAGTCTGTCAAAGCAATTGAAGTCAGTAGGTTTTAAAACATTTTTACGCTTTTTTTGTTACATAACATGTGTTTGAAAGTAAAACACGTGTTTATTTCTTTTTGAAAGAGTGGGTTTGAAGCGTAACATATCTGCTTTTGTATTTTTCATTTTCCTTGAATTGTCGTCTTCTCAGATTAGGTTGAAAGGATCACTTTGGGAAGACTTGACTTCTTCTTCCTCATCTGTTGAGGAGTCTTGAATTTGCTGAAGAAGTTGGGTGAGAAGTTTTTTTGAAACCTGGTTCTTGGATTTGGACTTAGTAGAGGAGGTCGAAGTTGGTTTGGATGATTGGATTTTTTGGGGTGTAATACTTGAGTTTGTAGGTGTTTGGCAAGGGATTTGGATATCCTTATTCTTTTCCTTTTTGATGAATTTGGAAAGGATTTATAGGGAACAATCACATTCAAGAACGTATCTGTCCCACCATTTAATTTTGTACTCTCTAGCTAAAGAGATTGGATATGGGTTTTCGAAGAGATGGGCTGTTTTGTAAGACTAACGGAGGATCCATGGAATTTGAAAATTTGAATGAAAACTTAAAATTAGGTCTGTAGGGATCTCTTTAGAATATTGTGAATAAACATTAAAAAGGTAAGTTGCCCCTTCGGGGAAAATATTGGTAGTGCTACCAAAATAGCGCCACCATTCGTAAAACCATGCTAGAAAATTTCTTGAATTGGAAGAACCATGAGTGGTTAAAGGGCCAGTACAAAAATGTTCTAAACCATGCCATTTTGTAATCTTGATAGGTAAAACTAGGAGGGTGAAAAGGTTGAGAAAATTGCCTTGAAGTATATGGGGCATATTGAAAATCTTTTATATGCCATATCTCTAATATCTTGCAAGTTGAATACATAATTTGGTTAGTTTGAAAATCTTGCTGATGTTTAATCTGAACTGATCCTGTGTCAATAAGGATGAATTCATAAAACTTTTTGCTTCTAAGAATGTCTTCCGGAAGCCAATAGAAATTTTCTGAAAAAGTTGATTTTACCAAGTTTTGAATTCCTATAACTGGGAGGGGCCTATTATGTTTTGTCAAGAATACAACAACAACAACAACCCAATGCCTCAAAGGGCTCCCGCATAAGCAGGGTCTGAGGGGGTAAATGTACGCAACCTTCCCCCTTCCGGGGGCTGCCTAGAAGGGAGACTGTTTCCAAGAATCCCCAACCTGAAAAGCTTGACAGCATCAATGAAGCCTGGAAGCCTGGCAACAAGAGAGCAAATAAGCATATAAGCAGGCCAAAGCTCGGCAAATAAAGGCAAAGAAATAGGATATCGCAAATAAGCCAATAAACAGATAGTCAATCAGGAGCTCAGATCGTACATAAGTGCACCGAATCTGGACTACCCTCAAGGTCTAGAGCACTAGAGGTAGCACAAAAAGCTAGACTACCCCACTCTACGCCCGCTACATTTGCTACTCTTATGCTCACACTTTTCCTCCCGAAGGTTTAGGTGGGTGAGGTCTTGTCTGATCGTCTCCAGCCATCTCTTCTTTGGCCTGCCTCTCCCTCTCCTGCCTAGTGTGGTATGTGGCTGTTCGCATCTCCTGACTGGAGCGTTGCTTGGTCTCCCTCTAACATGTCCAAACAACGTCAAACGTTGCTTCCTTAATTTGTCCTCAATGAAGGCCACGCCTAATTCACCTCTTATGACGTCATTCCTGATCCTATCTTTCCTTATGTATCTGCACATCCATCGCAGCATCCTCATCTCTGCCACCTTCATCGTCTGTGTATGATGTTGTTTCATTGCCCTACACTCCACCCCATAGGACATGGCCAGCTTCATTACCGTCTTATAGTATCTTCCCTTTAGCTTTGAGGGAAACTTTCTATTGCAAAGTGCAGCTGAGGCCATTCTCCATTTATTCCATCCTACTTTAATCCGGTTGTTGAAATCCTCGTCAACTTCACCGCTATGCTATATCATGTACCCCAAGTATCTAAAACTCTCCTTTCTTGGTATGGGGTCCGATCCAATCTTGACGTCTTCTTTGCTAGGCGTGGTGGTGGGATCGAACTTAAGCTTCATGTACTCGGTCTTAGATCTACTGATTCATAAGCCCTTCGATTCCATTGCCCTTCTCCATAGTTTGGGCTTCTCATAACCTCCTCCCGTGATTCCCCCACCAGCACTATGTCACCCGTGAAAAGCATGCACTAACGTACACCTCCTTGCATGCTCCTAGTGAGCTCATCCATTACTAGAATGAACAAATAGGGGCTCAAGGTAGATCCTTGGTGTACCCCAATTGTTATCAGGAACGCATATGTCTCTCCTTCTATTGTACGTACCCTAGTTTGTGCATCCTCATAAATGTCTCTAATGGCCCGACTATATGGCACGGGGATGCATTTCCTATCCAAAACCCTCCATAACAACTCCCTAGGTGTTCTAATTGAGATTTTGAGAAGTATTGCGCAGATTGAGATTATGAGAGGTTTTGAATTTTTTGGTTAGAAGTTTGATGAGGTACTGGGGGTCGTAATAGAGAAGGATTCATAAGGTTTGAGGGTTTTGAGACGGTTGCCGAGTATGAAATTGAGGGGAAGTCTTCTACAAGAATTGAGTAGGTGTTTTGGGTTGGAATCTTTATTGAAGGGAAAGCTTGATGTGGAGATAACTTCATTGCATAGTCCTCTACAGATTAAATCTTTTGCTTTCCTTTGTCTCTGGATATGATGCTGGTTGGAAGTTGTGCCCTTGAAGAAATTCTCTTGTTAGAAAGTCTGGTAAAGAATTACTTTCTCTTTTGATAAATTCTATTTCGAAATCAAAAACTAATAGAATTACCTGCCACCTGGCAAAGATCTGTTATGAAACTATGTTTTTAACATCCTTTTGTAAAACTTCTTTTTTCCGATTTACAATCAATTCTTATAAAAAACTTTTTGTTATATAAATTATCTTGAAATTTTGATATACACAAAACAATGGACTAAATCTCCTTTTTGATTGTTGAATAGTTCTTTTGAGGTCCGAGCCATGAACCTGAACAGAGTCTAACTATTTGCTCTTGGTTTGACTTTAAACATTATTTTAGTATTCCTCCATATCCTAATCATGATGCATCTGTTACTACAATAAAATATGCTTTTAGATTAGTAAGTCCTAAGCATGGAAGAGTTTTAGTTCTCTGCTTAAGGGTTTGAACTATTTTTGAATGTTCATCTGTCCATGGAGGTGGATTTTTTTGAAGCTATTGATATAAGGGCTAATATAGCTGCCTAAGGTTGGGGAAAAAAAAATCTGAAATATAGTTTAAACATCCAAAAAAATTTTGTAATTGGGTTTTATCTTTTAATTCATTTGGAAATCTATCAGCAAAAGCTATTGCTCTGGCAATGGGCTTTATTGTTCCTTGAAATATATCATGTCCTAGAAATCTAAATTTTGGTTTGAAATAACTTCATTTTTGAGGCAGATAAAACTAACCCATTTCTTTTTATGATATTTAAATTAATGTTTAAATGTTTGAAATATTGGTCTATGTTGTTTGAAAAAACAATCAGTATAGACGATGATAAAGTCTGTATATTGGATAAAAATATCGTTCATAATATTTTAAAATTCAGAAGGAGCATTTTTGAGACCAAAAGGTATTACATTCTATTCATAATGTCCGAATTGGACTGTAAATGCTATCTTATATCGATCCCCTTCATGGATTTGAATTTGCCAAAAATCACTTTTTATATTAAATTTTGAGAAGATATCTACATTATATAACCTATTAAGTAGATCCCTCTTATTTGGAATGGGATACTGAATCCACTGAAGAGCCTTACAAGCCTTGGTACTCCTCTTTCAAGTTCTGTGTGTTTGTTTACGTAAAAAGTAGAGCACGTCCAAGGAGATTTTGATAGTCGAATTAATTTCTTGTCTAAAAGTGCTTGAATTTCCTTCTTACAATATTCTAATAATTTTTTATTCATTTGGATTGGTCTAGCGTTGGTTGTAATGTTCTTCTCGTTGAAATCTTTTTCATAAGGTAATATAACTATATGCTTCTTTCTTTCCCAAAAAAACATTAGGAAGGTCAGAGCATGCTTCAACAATTATTTTTTCTTGTTAGGTTATGAATTCTTTCTTGAATATGAGGTAATGTTAGTTGTTTCTCAACTTTTTGAAATTCTATTTTTTTTTTTTTTGAAGATATTGAATATGCATTTTTTTTTAATTTTGAATTAGATTTATTTGTTTAAATATTGAGGTTGATTGGAGGAGATGCAAATCTCTTTGTAAAGTGGGGTTAGTAAATTGAAATGTTATTTGTGTATTCATAGCATTTGTATGAATTCCTTCGTTGTTAATTGAGAATGGATATATTTGGGTTATAAACGGAGTTCCTAATATGATTTGTTATTGGAGATCTTTTACCAGAATAAATAATGTTTTAAAACAAATTTCATTGTTGCATATATATGAATTAGATAATTTATATTGAATTTTCATTCTGGAGCCACTTGCAGTGTGAAGGCTTTCCATGGTTTTTTCGTAGTATTTTGATGGAATAAGTCCTTCTTGAATACAATTAAGGTCCGCCCCAGAGTCTAAGAGAGATAGAGTTTGGATTTTATAGTTTCTTGAAATATGTAGGGTTATATGGACATACTATTTTTGGTATTCTATTTTTTCTATCGTTTGAAGATATTTTCCATTCGATGCAGATTTTTCTGGAATTGATTCTTTCCCAATTTGGACATTTGGGGTTCGTTGTTAGATGAAGCTTCTAATTTTGATTCTAATAATGCTATTTCAGCTTCTAATTTGCAATCCTTATATTGTTACGTTAAGATTTCATTTTGTAATTGTTTAACTTGTGTTTTTAATTCATTAACTTCCTTTTGAAGTTCTCCTATTGAAACGTGTTTAATTATACTCGGGTTAGAATATTTCTCAATATTTGTTCAAGAGTAAAGGTTGATTTTAGTGCAATTAGTTCTTGTTCTTTGAATATTATGTATTTTAATTTTACTAGGTATTCTTTTTTTAAATTTTGAGCATCTATTGTTTCTACAATATCAAGTAGAAATTCTTTATTTGACTTTATTAATACATTGATTGTGTTGTATTTACATTAGCATAAACCTTTGTTTTGTGAGGATGATGTTGCTTCATGCTTAGATGATTCTTGAATATTGAATATAACATCTTCACTTTCTGAATTTGATTAAGAAAGTAATAAATTCATCATTTGCGTTTTAAGTTCTTCATCCTGAATGTTGTTTATTTTTTGTTTCCTATTTGGTATCAGATTTTTAGGACATGATATATTTCAAGGAACAACAAAACCCATTGCAAGAGCAATAGATTTCCAAATGAATTAAAAGATAAAACCCAATTTACAAAGATTTTTGGGATGTTTAAACTATATTTCACATTTTTTTTTCCCAACCTCAGGCAGCTATGTCAGCCCTTATATCAAAGGCTTTAAAAAAATCCACCTCTATGGACAGATGAACATTCAAGAATAGTTCAAACCCTTAAGCAAAGAACTAAAACTCTTCCATGCTTAGGACTTCCTAATCCAAAAGCATCTCTTATTGTAGTAACAGATGCATCAGAATTAGGATATGGAGGAATACTTAAACAATGTTTAAAGTCAAACCAAGAGCAAATAGTTAGATTCTATTTAGGTTTATGGCTCGGGCCTCAAAAGAACTACTCAACAATAACGAAGGAGATTTTGTCCATTGTTTTATGTATATCAAAATTTCAAGATGATTTATATAACAAAAAGTTCATTTTAAGAATTTATTGTAAACCAGCGAAAGAAGTTTTACAAAATAATGTTAAAAACATAGTTTCAAAACAGATCTCTGCTAGGTGGCAGGCAATCCTATCATTTTTTTGATTTCGAAATAGAATTTATCAAAGGAGAAAGTAATTCTTTACCAGACTTCCTAACAAGAGAATTTCTTTAGGGGCACAACCTCCAACCAGCATCATGTCCAGAGACAAAAGAAAGTAAAAGATTCAATCTGCAGAGGACTATGCAATGAAGTTATCTCCACATCAAGCTTCCCCTTCAATAAAAATTGCAACCAAAAACACCTACTTAATTTTCGCATAAGACTTCCCCTCAATTTAAGACTCGGCAACCGTCTCAAAACCCTCAAACCCTACGAATCCTTCTCCATTAAGACCCCCGGTATCTCATCAAACTTCTAACCAAAAAATTCAAAACCCCTCACAATCTCAATCAGCCCAATACTTCTCAATATCTCAATTAGAACACATATTCTTGACAAAACATAATGAGGCCCTCCCAGTTATAGGAATTCAAAACTTGGTAAATTCAACTTTTCTAAAAAATTTCCATTGGCTTCCTGAAGAAATTCTTAGAAGCCAAAAGTTTTATGAATTCATCCTTATTGACATAGGATCAATTCAGACCAAACATCAATGAGATTTTCAAACTAACGAAATTATGTATTCAACCTGCAAGATATTAGAGATATAGCATATTAAAGATTTTCAATATGCCCAATATACTTCAAGGAAATTTTCTCAACCTTTTCACCCTCTTGGTTTTACCTATCAAGATTACAAAATGGCATGGTTCAGAACATTTCCGTACCGGCCCTTTGACCACCCGTGGTTCTTCCAATTCAAGAAAAAATTAAGGAATTTTCTAGCATGGCTTCATGAATGGTGGCGCTATTTCGGCAGCACTACCAATATTTTCCCAAAGGAGCAACTTACCTTTTTAATATTTGTTCAAAATATTCTGAAGAGACCCCTATAGACTCAATTTTAAGTTTTCATTCAAATTTTCAAATTCCATAGATCCTCTGTTGGTCTTACAAAATAGCCCAACTCTTCGAAAACCCATATCCAATCTCTTTAGATAGAGAGTACAAAATTAAATGGTGGGACAAATACGTTCTTGAACGTGATTGTTGCCCAAAAATTCTTTCCAAATTCATCAAAAAGGAAAAGAATAAAGACATCCAAATCCTTTGCCAAACACCTACAAACTCAAGTATTACACCCTAAAAATCCAATCCTCCAAACCAACTTTGACCTCCTCTACTGAGTCCAAATCCAACAATAAGGTTTCAAAAGAACTTCTGACCCAATTTCTTCAGCAAATTCAAGACTCCTCAATAGATGAAGAAGAAGAAGTCAAGCCTTTCCAAAGTGATTTTTTCAACCTAATCTGAGAAGACAACAATTCAAAGAACACGACAAATACAAAAGCAGATATGTTACTCTTCAAATCCACTCTTTCAAAAAGCAATAAACGCGTGTCTTACTTTCAAACACGCGTGTCTTACTTTCAAACATGCATTATATAAAAAAAAAGAGTAAAAAATGTTTTAAAACCTGCTGACGTCAATTGCTTTAACAGACTCAAACAAGTGATAGGTGCTATTCAAACAGAACAAGTGTCCTCTACAACAAAACAAGTGTCCTTCCCCACAGCAACATCGAAAGACAACTGTGAAGAATTCAATTTTCACACTTCACCTATAAAAGGACTCATCACTCAAGGTTGAAGGCGGAGGCAATTTTAGAATATACTAAAACGTTTTCCTAGTTTTCTTGTAATTTGAATTACAAAGCACTATATCGAAGACTTCCATTTTGTAAGTTTTGTCCTTCAATCTTATCTTCTTGTATATTAAGCTCTTATTCTTATAAATTATGGTTTTAATTTCTTTTTGTTTTAATTTCTTTTTTGATCCATCTCCTATTTGGTATCAGAGCCATATTAGAAAATTTATCAACAGTACTCGTATGGAAAATACTGTTAAAACACCAATTAAGAATGTTGGTAAACCAAGTAGTAGCGTAGGTCAGCCCTTGCGCCGTTGGTCAGCCATATAAGGTGGTCCCGCATGGTGGTCTTGTCATAGTAACTTAGGTGTTCTCGGTCTAAACAGTGTCTAAACAATATAACTATATAAAACTGTTGTGTTCTTAATACTATATTTGTAGCAGCATCTAATTTCACAGGATCATTCAGAAGAATATTTTCAGAACACCCTAATATTAGTTCAAATATGATTAATTCAAAAGAAGTGTCAAAAGAAGTTAAAATCCCACAGACTTTGTAAATTAGAGTATTCCAAACAAAAACTTTGAATTAATGTATCAAATTGGAACATTTGATTTTAAAATGGCATTTTCATGTAAAATCCATGAACAATCAATGGCCATAAACCAAGAGACTCAAACAATACAACTACTTTCAGATTTATTCTCTCCAAAAATACTTTCAAAAGGATATCATTATATACATTATGGGTTAGTTCAAGTAGTAGTTAATTTTTTGACAAGGATTGGACATGATCAGCCTGTAATGCTGGCATTACGAGACGCAAGATATTTTAAATTGGACGATTCCCAACTAGCAATTGTTCAAACAAATTTACATAATGGACAAGTTTATTTCAATTACTCTCCAAATTTTTTAGCGGCTATCGGAGATCCACATATTATCAAAAGTCTAACTCTAGACATACATATCCCAAATTTAAAATTACTAGACCATACCCAAAGTTTTGCCTTGATATATAGAATTTATTTCAGGCTTTAAGGAAGCCAACTTAACCCAAAATGCTTAAAACAATCTCCTCCACTTGGAGGTTCAGTTTGATCAAGTCGCAGTATTATCACCAAAACCCCCTAAGTGGAATGAAATAACCATTCCAGACTTTTGGAAAATAGAGAACCCTCAACCTCCTAGAAATATAACTGGGAGAGAGGTTTGAGAAATAGTCCAAGAACCTGATGGTAAGGTTATCATAAGGTTCGGCTTAGGAAAACAAATAATAATAAGTAATACAAGTTATGTGGAATCCTCAGAACACTCAACTTCATCCTTACCAACGTATAGAGAAGACCAAACCAATATTATAAATACTACCACTTCCACAAAATTTAGAGGAATCCATCTAAATCCTCCCCTAGCTAAACCAGTTTTCCAAAATGAATCATTCTCAACACCTTCTTCCCCAGCAGCTTCTCAAATGTAACCTCCTTAAATAAATGTTCTTACCAAAAAATTTACAATAAATAAAAAAATTTTGAGTAATGATTTTGAATCAGGACAAAACAAGCCTAGACGCCAATGGTATTTCCAAACATTCAGTAAGAAAAAGACTGAAGAAATAAGAGAAATATACTATAAGGAATTAAATGAATTACAATGTAATATTCCCTTCTTTGCATGGTTCTCAACCTACACTTTAAAACATCAAATTCCAAACCCTTTTACTCAAAATACAATAAATATTAATACAACTTCAATTGCCAAGTGGCTTATAATGGATGGACAAATAATTCAATCTATCCATCCCTCTACAAAAAATTTAATAATAAATGTTCAAAACTAGGACCTTGCCGCTACTCCTTTCAGTAGGGGACAGGATGATAATGAACCTACACCTACAATGAAGGACATAAATACAATTTATGAACGAAACAATTTTCAAGCATCAAATCTTAAAACCATTTAAGAACAGTTAAATACAATTCAAAATCAAATACCTTGCATTGGGCCGGGCCTGCGCATGTGTGTGTTGGGCCTACGTATACCCGTGCAAGGCCCACGCATGCCTGGGCAGGCCTGGACTGGGCCAGCGCCTTGCGCTGGGTCTGCGCATTCATGCGCTAGGCCTGCGCACTCTTGCGCATTCCTGTTCGCCCTTGTCCTTGACATTACTTTGGGCCTACGTCCATCCCAGTTCCCACTTAGTCTGTCACTTAAGCTAAGGTCCGTTGTGGCCTGATGCACCAATATAAGGGTTTCGCACCTTGTACTTACGATGCCAACTTTGGCAACTCATATGACCAGGCAAAGGCACAAGGCACACGCTTTGTGTCCCAGTTCGGAGTGTCATGGGTCTTACACCTACCATGTTTAGCTGCCATTCGTCATGAGGACTTCTAACGTCTTCAATGTTAATCACTGAACTCCATACCTTGGAAACAATGATCCAATGGTTGGCCTGGCGAATTCGATGGCATATTCTCCGGTTTAAGGAGGATGATGCAGCTGTCAATATCACACTTGGTGGGTAGTGGTTAGCGGCATGGGATTGGCAGCGTGGAGGACACGGACGCAGCAAGGAATTGAAATTTTATTAGGATTAGTTTTATTTTTCAGATTTTATTTGTAGTTATCTTTTAGTATTTTATTCTTAGTCAAATAGTTCTTCTATTTAAAGAAGAGGAAATCTAGGGTTTAATATTCAATTTCATATTTAATTATAAGAATTTTTAGGGATTTTTCTCTGTCTCGGGTTGTGAGAAATTGAGCACCTCTTTTCCCTTTATTTAGTTATTTTCATAATAAAATTAAAGGGAAGGTCGTTGAACTTTCCTGTTTTCAAATTCTTTCGCTTTACGCGCTACATCATTTTTGACCAATATTCTAGATAGGTTACGAACCAACGGTTAATATGGACATTTGCCCCCAATAAATACATGCTGGATCCGCCGCTAATCCGACCATATTTTCCTTCGTCTTATTTTTTTTAATGGGTCAAAAAAGGGTCACAGTGCATGTATTTGCGAGTATATGTGATCAAATATAAGTCAATGGGATTTGGATATTGAGTATTGTGTTTAGGATACATTAGAGATTATAAATTCAAAAACCATAGTGAGTTAATATCTAATTGGGTCTATAGCCAGTTCCGCGACTTGATAGAGGGTCTCTATGTAAAATTTGTTTATTACTTGGACGTTAATTTTTGCTTTCATCGTGTGTGTGGGTGTGATCTCCCAGTCGTTAATCGTCTTAGCCATGTGGTGCCTACTTTTGTTCTTTTGTGCTTTTTTGCTGTTTTTCCCCTGCTTTCCTATTTTCGTGTTTCTATTTCCCGATTTATTCGAGTTCTCTTAGGCCTCACTTGCTCGAGTTGCCTATTTTGTATCGCGGCTATATCGCTAATTGTCGGGGGAAAAAAACATGAGCAAGCATTAACCTAGTTCGAACAAGATCTTATTAAGCAAGCCTAAACATCACTTTAGGGCCTATTTGGAATTGCTTATTTTGAAAAACAAAAAGTATTTTTTTTTTGGAAAAAAACATTTTTCTATGATTTGAAGAGTGTTTGGAAAAAGCACGTTTTATTAACAGCACAAGTTGTTTTTCTACTTTTAAGAAGAAGCAGAAATTTGGTGCTTCTTCTTTTAAACGGAATTAGAAGCAAAAACTAAATAATTGAGAAAACTTGTTATAGGTACTATGAAGTTTCTTAATATATATTTGAAAAAATGATTCATATATTTTATAAATAGTTTATACATTTTTATGAAAAATATTTGATAATTAATAATATATATATTATATTTAGAAAATATTTTAATTTAAAAAAAATTAAAATATTTAAAAAATATTTTATTTAAATATTAAAAGTTAGCTTAAATATTTAAAAGATATTTTATATATTTGAAAATATTTTAAGAAATGCAAAACTTATTTTAAATATTTAAAAAATATATTAAATATTTAGAATGGTTCATGTGTGATTTTTTTCAGCTATAAAAGACTCATATTTGTATCCTTTCTGTTAATTTTATAGAAAAAAGCATTAATATTGGTCAAACATTCACAATAATACCATAAGCGCTTCTTTACGGGTTGGCTGAATACAAACTGCTTATTTGAAACAACACGTTTTACAAAAGTAGTTTTTACAAAAAGTGCTTATGAAAAAAGCAATTTGTTTTTACAGCAACGCCAAATAAGTCCTTAGACTGCATTTAGTTCAGCTTCTTAACAATGTAAAACTGTGAAAATGCTCTAGTTAGTTGTAATTCTTGCTTTTGGTTGTGGAAAAGCCCTTTTTTACATTTTTCCCCTGGCTTAAATAGGAAGATAAAAAACTATTTTATAACTAAGCCAAAAAAGATGTAAAACTGGATCTTTTTCACTGCTTATTTTAGAAAATTATTCTAAAAAACTATATATTAAATCTTTAACAATATGATCTACTTTACTTTCTATTATCACCCATACCTACCACCACTGCTTTAATCCCCCATGGGTCGCTATACTTTCTAATACCATGACCAGCCACTATAGTGATTCTCACATGCCTACTATAATTGTCTAATTGTTAGAATATTATTTAATTCAAAAATTAGATATTGATGAGATTTGATTAAAATCTGATTAGGATTTTATTTAGTTGGGATTTGGGTGAGATATGATTTAAATTGGGTTGTCTAATAAGTTTGATTTTGTTTTACTTAATGTTGTATCAAAAAACTATAGCAAATTGTAAAATTACTGCAGCGACCAAATACAACACCAATTTATGTAGAATTTTAGCACAATATTTTCAGCCCAATTACAGTGAAAAAACCAGTAAAAAAAATATAGCCAAAACTCAGTAGAACAGCAGCAAAACCCGGCGTGAGAATGCAGTAAAATCGTAATGAATATTTTAGTTAAATTACATCAGCAAAAAACCAGTGAAATAAAAGAAAAATCGCAACGAAAATGTCCAAACAGAGCAATGAAATAATACCGGAAAGAGGGGAAAGGAGGCTAGAATACCGAAGAGCAATTAGAACATTCAACGAGAAAGACAGAAATTAGAAAGATCTTACAAAATGATGATATCGCACCATGGTAAATGCCACTGTCCTAAAAGACGATTTCGCCTCTGCTCCGGTGCACACAGTATAACCGGTGGCCATCCTCCAGGATTAACGCGATCCGACTCTTAACGTGCACTCGTTAATTGTCGGGTAGGAGTGCTTAAGAACTTTGCCCAAAATCTTTAAGAATGAAGAATTAGAAACCCTGATAATGGAATTTGGGAGATTACGAAGAGATTTTGCTGAAATTGCATACAGATTGAGAGAGAGAGAGGTTGCAATAGCGGGAATTCACAATTCCAGTGAAGAGTGCGTGTGAGTTAAATACAATGGGACATGGGGTTGCGGGGTTTTAATTACAACGGTAAAATAACGGACGTAACAAATTGCAACGGCTATATTGTTAATGACTTATGAATATGTAACAGTCATATTTTAATGACATTAAACAGCTACGGGTAAACAGCTAGTAAATAGGTACGGTTAAAATATTTTTCTCATAACACTTAAGTTTAACTTGTATCATTTTTTCAACAATCTCCCACAAGGGATACAAGCGGAAGAGAATAAAGAGGAATAGATCGGGCAAAGGGAGTTCAGTTTTTCAGTGCCGATGTCTTGCGACTTGAATCGTCACCTAGTGTAACCCAAGTTTAGGACCAACATCTTACAAGGTGACTTTAGTCTTGAACCTCAAAGGGGTTGTATAGTCTTCCACTTGGACACATATTAAACTCCAAATCTCGGCAACTCCTGCGATTTGGCATGTTTTATCGGCCATGCGCTCATCCTGGACATTCATAGGCGCTCTAGAAGGCAAGTCTTAAGCCTTCATAGGAAGCGAACACACTCCCATACCTATATAGGTAGATCCCATCAAGTGTGTGTTACCGCACACCACCAAACATATGGCTTTGGGTCCATTAAGAGCTAGAGCTCAACCTTACTCCTTGGTAACATAACGACAACTCATGCGGTTTGGCGCGTTTTATCGGCCATGCACTCGTCTGTATATTCATAGGCGCTCTAGAAAGCAAGTCTTGAACCTTCATAGGGAGTGGCCAGACTCCCACACCTACATAGGTAGAGCTCATCAAGTGTGTGTTACCGCACACCACCAAACATATGGATATGGGTCCATTAAGAGCTAAAGCTCAACCTCACCCCCGGTAACATACAGACAGTGTCCATCAAGTGCAAACCTCGCTTATACCACCAAACATATGGTTATGTACCCGTCTCCGCACTGTCACACCATAGGGAGAGACAACATAAAACACAGGCATTTCTTGAATGAAACTATGACTTTTCACATTTAACCGGTTAAAACCAGGTTGGATACATCACAATTTATTCGTTTATAGACTTTAGTCCCGTCCCCCTCAATGTTTTTTCAATCAATGGATCCACAAGATTCTTTTCAGACCTTACACAATCTAGTGATATTACTTTCTTTCGAGTAAATCGTTTACGATCTTATGTCTGAGATGAATAGGTCTCCTTTTGCCAAACCCATCAAGTTTGCAGCGTCCACACCACCCGTCATAGACTATAGGATGGATTAAAGCATCATGCTCAACCATCATACATGGCATTTCACACTGTAGTGCAACAAAGTGGTACTTGAGAGTTGACCTTTGCCAACGTCAATCACGGGTTGTTCTTACCCCCACATTGAGGTATCTGCAACGAGCTATTAAACAACTAGCTCCATCACCTGCCAACTCCAACAAAAGTTAGTATAACACAATAGTGGAGCAAATATCATATCAATAAAATCATATCTCCACCCCAAGTACTCAAATAGTACACATCGTATGTATATCGTACACACAGTTGGCACAAAAAACATATACTGCAAACTTGTCAATCCACATATTATGACAATTGTGAAACATTATCATCTCAAATCAATTGGATCACCACCAGTTTAGGTCACAAAAGACCATATACCCTTTTTTATCGTACTTAGAGTACATGTATTATTATCATTAAGGGTAGTCCATGTACTATCAATATTGTATCAAATATTTGGTGATATCAAGAAAAAGAGGTACAAGAGACCATAATTCACAAGGTGCCTTTTACAATTCAACTTAAGGCAACCCAAGCCTCTGCAAGGCTCTCGAGCCCAAGTGCTAGCATCGTCAAGCTATTTACATTGACTTTGGACAGTCACCAAAACAATATTTTCATCATAATCAATTTCCATGAGCTAGCTATAACTAGCAAACATTGGCAAAAACACAATAATAAAAAAGATTATGATCAAACAACATATCTCATAGGCTCTCAAGTGCTCTTCCAACCCCCACGATGGAATGTCTCACACTACATTCCTAAGCCATTCAATTTTTTTACCTATTAACTCAATCATTAAGGACAACTAAATAATGCAGGCTTCATAAAGGTGTCACAACATATAGCTCACTAATGAGCCTAAATACATTGCCATTAGTAGAATATCTCTCATTGATATCAGACATCCAACAGAACAAGGAGTCTATTACAATGTAAATCTCATTCATAGTACTTCACTAGTACCTTAACAATTTAACAAGAGCATTTCAATATTCATCATTTGGATCAATGTATGTAGACTAGGTCTACCACTGACATATGAAATAATAGGATGAATGTTGTGTTTTTCATCAAACCACAATGCTATCAATCACTTTAGCATATTTAGCTTATGACGCGATGCCACGTTTTTCTCCTCATCAAGTGAACATTAGGGTCATATAGTATGTGATCCAAATGACCAACATGAGCATACTATATGTGACAATAACCTAAACAAGGTATCTAGACACAAGCTAAATACCAAGCCTATGATTTATCAGGGTTCTCATATGACCCTCACCTTACCCTTTTCGCAAAAACTAGAAAAGAAGACATGAAACAATGATCCTAAATACATAATAAGTCTCTAACGACAACACAAGTCCACATATGACTCATACATATCATCTTTTCTCAATCACAAGCTGAAATTCAGCAAAACAGTCCAAAAACTAGTAAAATACCAGTATGGATAGCAACATTCAGAAACTAAATGTCATAATCTGCAGTATGTACACAACATACAGTAGTTGCACATCATATACAACAAGTATTACTCTAGTACTTGCAAAATCCAGCATGTAAAAGTCCATAATAGCATGTATATAAGCATCTTACGGGCCACAATCTATATATGACAATATGGACAGCAACATATAGCCAAAATAATATGTAGCAGCACATTCTCCTTGAAAAGGACATGTTTCAACACTTAAAATAACATGATTTTCATTATTTCAAGTAACATGTAACAACGTGTTCACAATACTTCAAACATAGCTATGGAAAATACACGAGACACATTAACATGGAGATTAATACACAAAATCACACATAGATCTCCAAGAACTCACAAGTCCTATTAGCCTTTTACAATGATAAACTATTTCAATAGGTCACTCAAATATATGCAAGAAAACAATTCTCATATACAACGTTAATCTGATGGTTAAAACTCAAACATACTATGCTCTACCAACACAAGGGATTTAAGACGTGCAGCTAGACATGCTTAACCTAAGAGTTGCCAATTCTAGGTTCAAGACTCCGTTCTTGAATTTAGCATCGATTTACTTTTTCCTTTCTCATTTTCGTAGATAATATCCAAGTTCTATTGACATCTTACTTCGGAGGGCCGGGATTCGAAATTGGTAATTTGCAAATTGCAAGGCTGCTTCATGCAAATTGAATTAATTTACAATTTCACTTAACACCCCTCCCCAATTGATATCTCCTAAATCTCTTTTAGGGAAAAATATTGCAACTTTTTTTTTTTCACGTGTAAAAAGTACATATATGCACTTGATTCTGCAAGTTCTTTCAAATGCTTCTAAATTTTCGGGGATGGCAACAAGGCATACCCTGTGGGTACCCGGTACCGCCTCCTACCCATTATATCGGGGCTCACATCCTTTTTCGGATCTAGTACTTAGTCATTCCAAAAATCAATTTTATGCTTTTGGATCTATCCTTTGATCACTATTTTTAACCTTAATTTAGCCGTTAACCTTCAATTTATTTTTGAATGCCCACTCTATTGCCAATTGGTTTTACACCCTTTAAGAATGCCTGTGGGTTTCCGTGAATGATTAGTAATCTCTCTAAGACTAGAATCAACATACCTCATGATCTAACATATTGATAATCATGTTTAACCACAAAGAAACCTCCACCTCAAGCTCTCATGTCACTCTTCTATCTTACACTCAAGTTGGCAATTACTTAAACACATGAGATTATTGTCTTTTATGTATCTCTATCAGGGTGTAGTATCATTACTTCAACCTAACTAGATAAAAACCAATATAATTTACATTGTCCTTTGGAAGTCCAAACTAATGCAATCTACACAAGTTCTTGCAAAATTATGATTATTATCTTACTAGGCCATACTCCCCCACATTTCGCTAGCTTGAGGCATAAGGTATATGAATGTGAGTTTATCTAAATAACATATGCAACTTAATATGAGCACCACATGAGACAATGGAACTCAGTTAAGTATATCATTTTCCATGCTACATATGCAAGAATGAAACTACAAATCAGAATGTAAATTTTCATTTGAGACAATATTGCCATAAATGCTAGCAAACATACCACAGGAATATAAATGATAGAATTTAGATTATTAAAAGGTATTTCTACTTAATTTAGAAAATATTTCCATACTCAAACTTCAAAAACATGTGCCCAAGTCAATTTTAACATCAATTCAAATTTTCATTTATATTATTATTTTTTTTTCGAGGAGCAAACGATGCATACTAAAAAAAACTCTTCACCATTCATTTTATGCATCAGATTATTTAATCCATTGATCCAAACCATTAAACCCACCATTAACACAAGGTTCGTAGATACTAGGATTCACCACATCAACTACACTATTCAATTCAAATCGACAAATCGCGTTAATACTAATGAATGAAATCATAAGACAAATCCTAAAAGTACAATCAAAATTGAAAACAATCGCACCGGTATTACCCTAGTTCTTTGTATAGTACAACCATCTTCCAAGGGGATAATCAGTGAGTATTTAAATTTAATATATTTTAATTTCTGGGTCGTTCGATTTTGTTTCATTTATCAGTGTGATTCGCACAGAACATCAAGAGGGCACAGAGAACGGGGAAGAATTTTTTTTTTCCATCTCTTTTTATGTATTTGTTGGTATGTCTCTGTGACCCATTTATCAATTTTTGATGTTAATTTTTTGATTTTGTTAATACACACTGGATGGGATCCACCTATGTGGGTGTGGGAGTTTGGCCGCTCCCTATGAAGATTTAAGACTTGCCTTCTAGAGCGCCTATGAATATCTAGGACGAGTGCATGGCCGATAAAACGCGCCAAACAGCTGGAGTTGCTGAGATTTGGAGTTTAATACCGGAAAGAAGGGAAAGGAGGCTAGAATACCGAAGAGCAATTAGAACATTCAACGAGAAAGAGAGAAATTAGAAAGATCTTACAAAACGGTGATATCGCGCTGTGGTAAATGCCACTGTCCTAAAAGACGATTTCGTCGCTACTCCGGTGCACACTGTATAACCGGTGGCCGTCCTCCAGGATTAACGCGATCCGACTCTTAACTTGCACTCGTTAATTGCCCGGTAGGAGTGCTTAAGAACTTTGCCCAAAATCTTTAAGAATGAAGAATTAGAAACCCTGATAATGGAACTTGGGAGATTACGAAGAGATTTTGCTGAGCGTTTGCTGAAATTGCATACAGATTGAGAGAGAGAGAGGTTGTAATAGTGGGAATTCACAATTCTAGTGAAGAGTGCGTGTGAGTTAAATACAATGGGACATGGGGTTGTGGGGTTTTAATTACAATGGTAAAATAACGAACGTAATAAATTGCAACGGCTATATTGTTAATGACTTATGAATCTGTAACAATCATATTTTAATGACATTAAACGGCTACAGGTAAACGGCTAGAAAATAGGCACGGTTAAAATATTTTTTCCATAACACTTAAGTTTAGCTTGTATTATTTTTCCAACACTTAATATTTTAAATTAGATTAGATTTAGGCAACTCTGAGAGATTTGATTGAGAGTTGTGTGATGATTGTTAGTTGAAAGAATTTCTATAGCTTCATTTATCTAACACTATGTTATAAAGAGTGTTGGCAGCTCGCCATATAGAAGCTACATTATGAAAGGGTTGGTGACTCATTGTGCAATAGTTACGTTGTGAGGGTTGGCGACTTATCGTGCATCACATTGATGATTGATGATGATTGTAATATGAGGTTCGGGGGGTTATAGCAAGAGATTGTAATTCTTTAAATTTCATAGTGGATGAGGCACCCGTTTGGGTTCCGTGGTTTTTTCCTCCAGTTGGGAGAGAGTTTCTAAGTAAATGTTGGTGTTATTGTTGTCACAAACCTAGGGTTTGTGACATGAAGTTGTGGCGGATTAGAGTGTAGATGACAAAGAAGTATTTGGGATGAGAAAATATAGAATTAGAGATAAGAAAGTAAGAAAATTATTTTAATCTTTGAATATGTTTGATTGTATGATTATAAGAGGTTATGACATGCCTGTTCATAGAAAATATCTAGCTAATATATCAACCGACTTCCTGACCTCCTAAAAACTGAGCTTTAGTAATATTCCCTAGTGGCGAGCGTATGTAGTGTGACAACGTTAAGGCCAGTCACTATCCATTCATGTCAATTGTTGCGACAAGCCATGTGCCTCGGCAACGTAATGTCTGATAGGTCATGAATCATGTTCGTAACAATTGTTTTGATGCTTTTTGATGGTTTTTCGCTTCCGTTATGCTTGAATGAGTGATTATCCCCGGCATTAATTTATATTATTAAATTATTTTCTATGATTATAATAGAAATTTTCTTTTTTAAACTTGTATCAAAAAAGTTTGGTATATATAAAAAATATTTCGGCGCTATATAACCAAATAATTTACTATAATAGATATTAAAACAAATGAGCGAAGCAAAGATAAGTTAAAATAAGGTCAATTAAACGGACCTTTTAAACAAGCTTTGGGTGGGTGGGTGTTACACATGCTTTAATCGAATAGAATGGGCCCATAAACATGCTTACACGAATGAGCGAGCCCCACCTTGTTCTAGCGTTGTTCATTTATAATGAAATAAACAAAAAGGTAAATTATATATTAGTACCCTAAGATTTAATGTATTAATTTCCTTTATTCTATAAATTTTGTGAATAATTTTTAATCCCAAAAGTTACGTGTATTTAATAAAATAGTCCAAATAACGATATGAAAGAAAGAAAGAGGGGCCTGGTAAATTCCCGTAACGTTTTGGATTAAAAATTATTTCACCAAGTTTGTGGATTAAAAAATTTATACACTAAACTTGAAGTACTAATACGTAATTTACCCTAAAAAAAGATAGTGGAAATATTATCTAGATTTGTGCATTCATCTCACTAAAGATCTTGAAATAAACTTTGACCAAACTCGGAGGGTTGAAGTATTCAAATATTTTGTAGTATTACATAAAAGTAATCCAAGAAAAGAACCGCAATCCATTAAACTATTTTCGAGCCCTCTATACTCAATAAGCTCCAAGCTGAGTTTGAGTCAATCCTCAACCCTGAAAAAGCTACGATTGGACTCAACCATTTACGTCCGTATCTACAAGATAAAAGTAGAAGTAAAACCTTTACACAAGAAAGAACAAGGAGAGGAATATATGTAGAGCGTATTGCTCATACAATAAAGGGTTATTCACCCCAAAGATTCTTGTATTTTACTCATGGCATCAATTAATTGTGCCAATTTAGTCCATGTTTAATTGATACCGTGTCAATTTGGTCCTTAGAGTAAAATTTATGTTGAGTTCTTAACGGAATTTGTAATAGTGCTGCCATAAGTTAGGTTAAATTGACTCAAACGGTGGATATGTAATAGATTACTGGCATCGAACGTGATTGTGTCATTAAAAAAAGGTCAATAATTTTAATTTGAACTTGACCAAATGACTAAATTGTCACGATTAAAACGTATAAGGACTAAATTGACATAATAAAAAAATACAATAATATTTGATGTAAATAACCCTAGAGTAAAGAAAGAAGAATTAGAATTAGGAAGGCAATTTAATGGGCTTGTTGTCAATAATGGAAGAAGAAGCATTATGACGAGAGGGAGTGTAACAACTGGTGGCACCATGAATCATGTTTCGTAGGGATATTGATCTTCCTCCTGGTAGCACTCTTCTCAACCTGCCTCCTAATTTCTTCCTTCTTTTGTTTGTTGATTTCTCCATTCCTTTCTGCCAAATAACACCAAGAATAATTAAATTTAAAAAAAAAAAAATTGTTTTTGTTTTTTTTTTGTTGTTGAATATGAGGAGATATCGTGTCTTTTCAATTACAACATTGTTAATGCAATGTAAATAAAAAAGATTGAAATACAAAATCCAAGGAAATCAGAGAAGGTACAAGTTATGAAATTATAAGGGTCCTTGAGATTGTTTTCGGACATCAAAAATTTAGTAATTATAGAAGCAATAGTTCCAACAACTTATATTGTTAGATTAAGAATAATAAGAGAAGTAGTCAGATAAGGACGCATAAATTAATTAGCTCCTTAATATAAAGTGGTGGTATATTTATTTAGCACATATTGGTTCTAAGAAGGTAGTAAAACCTTGTAGCATACGTAGGAGCGAAAAACAAAAAAAAGGCAATTTTTGCTATATACATATTCTATTAAATTTTTATGGGTTTGGCCAACGTCACCTTTAAATGATAAAGGAATCTAATTTTTTTGGGTTTTAGAAAGAAGTCGAAAATATAGGACTCCTTGCTTAAAGTAGCAGAACTATATAAAAATATAATTATAGAAATTTCAAGCCAAAAACGCCGCCCATTTATAATTAAACGTTAAAAATGATGAGCAAATAATCATAATAATGCCAAAATAGCTTCTTAGATAATTTAGCAAAACAGTAAAATGAATCTTTGTAGATGCTATCCTTATGAAAAACTAATTTTTAAAAGTGTTCTTAAAAAGAGGAAATTTGCCATAAAATCACCTACAGACATGCTCAATTTTCACATAATCGTCCCAACTTTTATATTTTCTAAGAAAGCATCAGTTATTGTGTAAATTTTGAATTAATGACCTTTCGTTAATTGTCATTTTTTTTTAAATATAGTGTGCCATGGGCAAGTGAAAAATGCAACGATAGGATGCTCAAAGTGAAAAATAACGACTTTAAAAGTGATTCTATGAAAAAAATAGTTAAAATCTTATAATAGTTGTTTCCGTAATTGTATGAAGAAAAAGGTTTAATACCTCATTTGAAGTACCAGAGGATTTGACGGAGTCTTCAATATGAAGTTGTTCTTGAGTTTCTATTCTTCCTCTGTCTTTACTAGTTGAACGTTGTTCAATCAAACATTGTTCTTTCCCTACATTCTTTACCAACTTCACTTCATTGTTGCTCCCTATGTACACAAATTCATCATTCATTAGTTACAGTTGTCTTTATTTTGACAAAATATATTTTGTCGACAATTAGCAACAGAATTTGCTATTCAAATAAGGTGCACTCGTGAAAGCAAGGCTTAAGTTAACACGCAAAATATATAGTGCAAAAGATGAAATAAAGTAAAAGAAACATATCCCAAAATACAAGAAACACCCCGTCAAAAATGGACATTGGTAGATGAGATAAAGAACCCATTTGCAAAATCGATCATACCCACATTCTATCTTGCACGCCAAAAAACAAGTTAATAGACCTATCACGTCCATCTCCATGTTACATCATCCACCTTCCTCTTTTATTAATGTTGACATCTATTGTACATACAATAAAAAACTCGGTTGCCTAATATATTTATCTTGCTATCTCCAAAAAAATCCCACAAATCAACTAATAATCGTAAAAATATAAGAAAAGTGCTTTATATTTTTATTCTTATTCATTTCTTTTTTATAATTAGAGTACAAGCTCTAAAAGCACAACAGTGCAGTGTATGGCAATGTCAGAACATAGAAAACAAATCACAGCTAACCATGCCAACAGAAAATCACTACCTAACCAACACAACACCACTTGAAATCATAAAAAACCACCCACGAACTACAACTACACGATAAGAAACCTAAAAACAAAAGCATCCAATAACCAAAAAAAAAAAAAAAAAAAAGCTAGACTAACCTGAAAACACAAACCCCAAGCCAAACTCCAAAAACAAGGACGATTTCAAAGTATGCTATAACAACAATGCCCTTATTATTTTCCCCAAACCCTTAATCCATTTCACTTATTTATAAAGGATGACAATATTATCTGTTCTCTTCTAACATGATATTTCACTAGTATATAACCATGACTCATAAAAGAGAAATATTTACCATCACATTTCAAGTTCTTAGCTTGTTGCATGTTAACATAAACCTTGAAGCTAGGCGACCGAGAAAACACAGTGCAGCAATCATCATCTTCCACACCACATTTTCCTCCATCACCATCACCATCACCATCGCGATTGTCTTCATCATTAACCTTACTTGTCTTCATAATTCTACGACCGTCTTTGCCTAACACAACACCCTTCTTATTCCTCTCCACCAGCAGCGTTGTTTCTTCAACAAAAGACGAAACGCTACGCCTATTCATATCGCTATTGTACAAGTCCTCTTCCCCATCCTGTGTTCTAAGTAGCCGGTGTTGCGAAAGCCGAAAATCAACTTGTGTCATGTGAGAAGAGATATCTTCAATTTTGTTGCAATTGAGGGGCAAAAGCCTATAAGGAGGCCCTTCCTTTCCTATCGCATTCCCATTTTTAGATGATGCACAACCCATTTTTTTTTTTTCAACAATTAGCGAGAGAACTCACAGTGCATATTTCAAACGCACTTGTTATCAATTTGGATGCATGAGAGGAGAGAAAAAAAATAAAAGGGTGCTTTGTTAAAGGGGTAACTAAGTAGATAGAAAATTGGAGAGAGAGCTTATTGGGTTCTAAATATCGATATGGACAGGGTGTAAAAGGGAGAAGGTATTTCTTTCTTTTTATGTCTAACAATAGTATGTTTCGACATTGTTTCTTTGTTGGAATTTAAAATTTGTTAGCAAACACTCTGGGTTAGCTATTGAATGACGGTGTTTGTAATTTTTTTTATTTTTTTTATTTTTTATGACGGTGTTTGTATGGTATGTCATGCTTGTAAATTGTAAGACAACTGTTGTCATAACCAACTAGGTAATGTCCAATATGGTGGTTTTATTACCTATGTTCTTAGAAGATGGTTCTATTATTATGTTTGTTTCTGTCAAAACTAGACTTCAAAGGGTTGAATTAGGGCAATTCCCTCTCCAGTTTTCTTATTCATTTATTTATTTATTTATTTATTTATTTATTTATTTATTTATTATTATTATTATTATTATTATTATTATTATTGTTGTTGTTGTTGTTGTTGTTGTTGTTATTGTTGTTGTTATTTTGTTTTGTATCAATTTTATGGTACTTATGTAGTCGTGAGTTAATTATAAGATTGTAGATCCCGATACCTAAATGGGTGCCATGTCATCATGTGACACAATAGCAAATCGGGACACATCAGCAGCAGACAATTAGTGGAGTATTAGTTTGGCTTAACTGAGTAAGCCTAGGCATGTTTATGCGCAATTATATTTATTACAATTAAGGATCTTGGGTTAGGAGAGAGAATGTCATTATGCATTTGCTCAAATTGCTCTCTCTCTCTTTCTCTGTCCTTCTACCAATCCTCTTTCCCTTTCTAACTTCTTGATGCATGCAAAAGTGACCACCAGGGGGTACAGGGCCCGGGATCCACCACCACCTCTCAACATAACCGCCACCAGGCGGCATAGGGCTCAGGAGCCGCTACCGCCTCCCAACATAACCGCCACCAGGCGGTACAGGGCCCAGGAGCCGCTACTGCCTCCCAGCATAACCGCCACCAGGTGGTACAGGGCCCAGGAGCCACTATCACCCCCCAGCACAGCCGCCATCAGGCACCACGGGGCCTAGGGGCCATTGCCGCCTCCTTAAACACCCCACCTAGATAACCTCACCTCTAGAAATCATCAATGCCCCCATTGGCTGAAGAGGCAGGCGGTACCCAACCCCCATTACTTTCTGCCTAAGCATACATTCCCCTATAAATAAGGGAAGGGACCTCACAAGATAGACAAGGAACTTGAGCCTCGTTCCACCCTCAAGAACCCAACCAAAAAATCCCGAAACAATAGGCGCCGTCTGTGGCAAGGGCAGTACTAACTTTTCCCATGTCAAACACCAGTCGATCTACCGCTCACAGGGGACGCCATCACCCCGAATATGTAAAACGAGGCCAGTTTGAGCAGCTCCAACAACAAATCCACCAGTTCTTCTCACATACACTAGCCAATACCGAATACATGCCAGAGCCTGATCATTCCACCACGGCATCCCCTCGGACGCAAGCTCAAGACATGAGCGGGGCCACCGCCTCTACGCCAAGCGCCCGCCTCATGCAAACCAGGAGGGAATCCAGGGGAACCCCCAAACTGGCCACCTCTTGTGGTGCCGGGAACTCACTCGCCCTTCTCGTCCCGGATTTTGTCAGCCCCAGCAGGGAAGGTAAAAGTTCCGAACATCGATTTATTTGATGGAACACAGGATCCTGAAGATCACTTGGCCGGCTTTATGGCCCGGATGTATCTACAGGATGTGGGGGAGGACATTTGGTGCAAATGTTTTCCCGCTACCTTGAAGGGGGTTGCCCAAAACTGGTTCGCCTCCTTTCCAAACTCTTCTGTGGATAGCTTCACGGACCTCTCCGAAAGGTTCGTTCGTCACTTTGTTATAATAAGAGAAGGAGGAGGACGGCGGCGCATCTCCTCAAGTTGCAATAGTATGAGATTGAGCCCTTGAGGAGTTATGTGAAACGGTTTACACGGGCCATGATCGACGTCGCCACCTTGTCTGACAAAACGGCCATTACCGCCTTTATTAACAGATTGCAGAACTCCAACTTTAAGTTCGCGTTGGCAAAGGGGCCACCCCCCACCATCGACGAATTATGGAGAAAGGCCAATAAGTATATTCTGGCAGAGGACGTTATGCAGATAACGCCCCGAACCGAAATGACTCAGGTGTCTCCAGGGCCAAGAGACCGCCCCAGGGTAATGCCCGACAGGTCAGAAAACCGAACGCGCCTGCCTTCCGAACTCAGAATTAGCAGCCCGCGCCTCGCTAGCACTTAGAAGTAGAAAGGAAGGGACCATCCAAGGGCCAGGACCCCACTCCGCCTGATGGTGGTGGGGCGGTCTGGTGTGCATATCACCAAGTTTCTACCCATGACACGGCCAAGTGTCGGGGCTTGGACTTCCGCCTCAAGGAAGCCAAGCATACCGGCCAGTGGGAGGAATACGCAGTGTTAAAAAAGATGAAGACTGGAAGGGCCCGAGCCACAAGTGGTAGCGAAAAAGGTTCCAAGAACGCAATGGCTAAAGTCATCGCCACCGTCGCCTCAAAGGTAGTTACCCCCACATCAGGGGAGAGGACGGAAACTCTAAGCTGGGAAAGGGGCGCGTCTATGTATTAGCTTCACCAGAGAAGACGCCTGAGGTGTGGACGCTTGGCAAGAGGACCCCCTTGTGATTTCGGCCGATATCAACAAACACACGGTACGTAGAATACTGGTGGATCAGGGCAGTTCTACAGATATCCTATTTTTGGACTGCTATAACAAAATGGGGATGCCGCTCAGTACGCTGTCACCGGCACCGTACTCTGTCGTGGGCTTCACTGGAGCTCCCATCCTGCCACGGGGCAGGATAACGCTGTCCACCATTTTCAGAAACAAAGAGGAGCGACGGACAGTCAAGATAGAGTTCCTTGTTATTGGCGCTCCCTCTTCTTACAACATGATCTTAGGGAGGCCCTCCCTGAACCGTTTGAAGGCAGTAGTGTCTACCTATCACCTGGCAATGAAGTTTGAATCAGACACCGTAAATGTCATGACAATACGAGGGTGGCACGGCGCGATCTCAGAATATTATCATACCTTTTCCAGCCTGGCAGTCATGACAGCCGAACCACTCGAACTGGGCTCTCCTCCTGAGGCGCGCCCTTCCCCTCCGCCCTTAGAGAAATATGAGCTGGGATCGGGATGTTACACCTACTTGGGCACCTCCCTCCCCAGACATCTGTGTGAAGAAATTGGGGAACTCTTGAGGCAATTCCGGGATGTTTTCACTTTTGCTGCCAGTGAAATGCCTGGAATACCGCCCGAAGTAATCACTCATCGACTCAACTTACGAGATGATAAGACACCCGTTAAACAGCGGAGGCGCAGCTTTTGCACCGAGCGCAACGAGATCATCAAAGCTGAGGTTAAAAAGCTATCTCAAGCTGGGTTTAGACGGGAAGTGTTATACCCCGAATGGTTGGCCAATGTGGTGTTAGTAAAGAAATCTAAAGGAAGCTGGAGGATGTGTGTGGATTTTACAGATCTCAACGAAGCCTGCCCTAAGGACTCTTACCTTCTACCTAAAATAGACAGGTTAGTGGACTCCACGGCAGGCTGCGAGCTATTTGGCTTCATGGACGCCTTTTCCGGATACCACCAGATTCAACTGCATTCCGCTGACAAAGAAAAAAACGGCTTTCATCATGGCAGAAGGCACGTACTGCTACAAAGTAATGCCATTTGGGCTTAAAAACACAGGAGCTACTTACCAAAGGCTGGTTAACAAAGTCTTCGCCCCCTGGGTAGGGCGCAACATGGAGGTCTATGTGGACGATATGATAGTTAAGTCGAAGCGTAAGTTGGACCATGTTTCAGATCTGAGAGAGGGTTTGTAGGCCCTTCGGAAGTACCGCATGAAGCTGAACCCGAAAAAGGTTCGTTTGCCGTACCCGACGGGAAATTCTTGGGCTTCATCGTAAATTCTAGAGGGATCGAGGCAAACCCCAAAAAGGTACAGGCCATACTCGATCTGAGGCCACTACGTTGCCCCAAAGATGTACAAAGGCTGGCCGGCTGCATGGCCTCACTCAATCAATTCATCAGCCAAGCTGCGGAAAAGGCTCTGCCATTCTTTAAAGTGTTACGAGGGAAACGGCCTTTTTCCTGGGATGAGGAATGCACGCACGCCTTTGAACAACTGAAGCAGCATTTGGCACACCTCCCGGTGATCACCTCTCCTGAGCCGGGCTAGAAGCTGAGTCTCTACCTGGCCATCTCAGAAAACGCCACGAGTGCAGTGTTAATCGCTGACCGACAAGGACGGCAACTCCCGGTATACTTTGTAAGTCAAACCCTCAAAGACCCGGAAAAGAGGTACCCTGCAATCGAAAAAACCGCCTTGGCCCTAGTCACCGCGGCACGTAAGCTAAGGCCCTACTTCTAGTCTCACAATATCACGGTACTCACCGACCTGCCTCTCAAAAAGCTGCTCTCCAAGTTGGATTGCTCAGGACCCCTGCTCAAGTGGGCGGTAGAACTCTCTGAATACGATATACACTATCAGCCTCGTAAAGCCATTAAAGCCCAAGCTTTGGCCGATTTCCTAGTAGAATGTGACTTCGAGATTGGGGCACCTGGACCGGCAGACCCTCTGGGAAAGATAGCCGCCTGGAAAATGTTTGTGGATGGGTCTGTAAATTCAGAAGGCCGAGGCGTGGGCATAGCACTAATCAACCCCGACGGGGAGCAGGTGGAACATGCAATAAGGTTACATTTTTATGCAACTCACAATGAAATCGAGTACGAAGCACTGCTGTTGGGCATGGACCTAGCCAAAGCCGCCGGAGCAACTTACCTAGAAGCGCGAAGCGACTCGGAATTGGTAGTGAACCAAGTCACGGGCAGTTATGGAGTAAAGGAGCCGCACCTATCCCGATACTTGGAGCTGGTTAGAGCTAAGGCCTCCGAATTTCAAGGCTTTAACATATAGGGCATTTCTCGAGAAAGCAATCATCGCGCTGACGAACTCAGCCTCCTGGCTAGTACTGGAGGAAGGGACCTCGATGGGCGCATCTGTATGCACGAATCCCAGGTTAAATATGTGGACAAGCCCACAACCCTAGATGTAATGCAGGTACAACATGAGACTAATTGGATGCGTCCAATTTTGGACTTCATCCTTCACAACGCGAAACCCTCAGATCAGGTGGAAGCACGAAGGCTGAAAAGGCGCGCGGTGCATTTTACAGTCATTGGCCAGCAGCTATACAAAAGGTCATTCACGCATCCCTTATTAAAATGTTTAACGCCGGAAGAAGGGGATTACGTCCTAAGGGAAATCCACGAGGGAATATGTGGAATCCACATTGGAAAACGAACTTTAGCCAGGATGTGCTAAGGGCCGGGTATTTTTGGCCCACCCTGAGAAAGGATGTTGGCACCCTTGTACGGAAATGCAACAAATGCTAGAGGTTTCCGCTGCTCATCCATGCTCCTGCTGTGCCGCTACAACCCATCGTTGACCCCATACCTTTCGATCAATGGGGAATGGACATCCTGGGACCTTTCCCCTTAGCCAGCGGACAGAGAAAATTCTTGATCGTCGCCGTAGATTATTTCAGCAAGTGGGTGGAGGCCGAGGCGGTGGCTCGGATCACAGACAGCGCAACGCGGCAGTTTCTCTGGAAGAACATCATAACATGTTTTGGAATCCCTGGAGCCATTATCACTGAAAACGGAACGCAGTTCGCATCACCACGATTCCGAGCATACTACCAACGCATGAACATCGCTCTTCATTTTACCACCGTTGCATATCCTCAGAGCAACGGGCAAGCAGAGTCGGAGAACAAGCAGATACTAAACGGGCTTCGAAGAAGGCTGGATGAAGCTAAGGGAAGATGGGTGGAAGAATTGCCCAGTGTACTATGGGCACACCGGACGGTCTACCGTGCGGCTACAGGGGAAACCCCATTCATGCCAACTTACGGGGCCGAAGCCGTTATCCCAGTGGAGGTGGGAGAACCCAGTTGCCGCATACAACATTATAATTGTCTGCGCAATGAAGATCAGAGAAGGTGCGCTCTGGACTTAGTAGACAAGGTTAGGGAGGATTCCCTTCTTCGAATTGTGGCCCAAAAGCAACGAATGTCTCAATACTACAATAAGCGTCTAAGGATGAGAAATTTAGAGGTAGGGGACTTAGCCCTACGACGGGCAAATACCCCGGCCCAGGGGGTCAGAACCGGCATGGTTACTGCAAATTGGGAAGGGCCCTACCGTGTGGTTCATAAGCTAGGAGAAGGAAGTTACAAACTAGAGCGCCTGGGCGGTTCCTCGGTGCCCCGAGTATGGAACATCAAGAATCTTAAAAGGTACTATGTTTAGTTAGGTAATTCCGGTAATAAGTATGTAAAATATCAAACGTGTACTGATGTTGTGTAAGTCATATTTTAGGGAACCTGGGGTGGTACCCCCAGTATATAAATAAACGATGCTTCCTTAGAGATCGCGTCAATATCATCGATAGGAAGCCAAGTTAAACAAAAGGAAGTATGTACATATATATATATATAAGGCAATATACAACAAAATGCCATTGTGCTTGCTAAAATATACATTCGACAAGGCTACAGGCGAACTATCGCCTCTAAACACTACTACACATAAGTAAATACATTGGCCAAAAAATAATGGGGGGCATGACAAAAAGGGGTATTCCCCTCCCCCCGACTCTCTCTTCACATATACAAGAAGAAATAGGAGAAAGTGGGCATATAATTAACACAAAAAAAAAAAGAGAAGGAGAGGCCTAACTACATCCTGCACCTCCTCGAGAATGGATGATGTCTTGGCGGAGCTGGTCCGCCACCTGCTGAAGGGCTTCTCTACTAAGCTGAGGATAAAGGCGTGATAAGCGTCGAGCGAGGGTCGATAGGCTTGAGGCGAAGCCCTCCCAGTAATGGGCGCTCGTCAAGGAACGGAACTCGGGGCTCTCTTTAAAGCAAGAGACCTCCTCCGCAGCCTCGGTCCGAGCATGCTGAGCTTCGATTAGGATTTCCTCTGAATGCGCTCGCTGAGAAGACAACTCCTCCCTCAACCTTTGGGCCTCAGCATCCGACACTTCCTTCTCCCTTCTCATCCTTGCCGCGAGCTCGACTTGTCCCAGTCTTTCCCTTTCGGATCTCTCGGAGGTCTCTACCACCTTCCTTTTCTCTTCTCGTAATAGAGACAATTCCTGCGCAGCAACTTCTTGGTCGCGAAGCCACCCCGAGACCAGGGCAGCAGAAAGGGAACTAACTTGAAAGGCAAAACACCAAAGTATGTGATTAATATAATAACAACTTAAAAGTATAACATATAATGGTTACCTGGGCAATGTAATCGACTGCCGTGTCCCGGGTCACGACCTGAGGACCCCCAGACGGAAGAGCCGGCGAAACCACATGTTGGATGTCGTTGAGGAGCTGGTAAGGAGAGGGACGGGTAGAACACTCAGGCGTTGCTCCATCGTCAGTAGAAGCTCTATCTTCCCTAGGGATCTCCCCTTGTGGCTCAGGAGGGACGTCAGCGGGGGTCCCCGGAGCTGATGAATCGACACAGAAGGAGGGGAGAAGACTGTCCTCTACCTGTATGCCGGGGCGGACGTCCGCCACGGCCTCCTGCAGCAATTCTGGCGGCTGAGGCGAGATCCTGGTAGAACCTCCTCTCTGGGGTGGGGACACTAACCCTGCTGTCTCTACTAAGGGCAGCTTTGGCACCTCGACCGGCACCTCTAAGGGCCCTCTCCCTTCCCTCCTTCCTTCAGGCGGTGGACCTACCTCTATCCCTCGCAGAGAGGCGCCTGACGGTATGACGGGAGGAGCTTCGGCCACGGTAACCTCAGCCTCAACCACGGTAGTCCCAGGTGCAGCCACGGTAACGATTGGCGTAGTCCTGGGTTCCCCTTCCGCAATGACCGAGGTTATCGGAACCGCTTCAGAACGGGGTACGGCTGAGGTTCCCCTGTCACCTTGCTGAGATACAGAGGTAGGTGGTCCCCTATCACTTGAAGGTGAAGAGGATCTCTCAGCAGCGGGAGACGCCTGCACTATAGGCGTCTCAAGAGCGACCCCGGATGGATGAGGCACCTCCAAGTCACCGCCTAGTGCAAGAGCCTCTGCTCGGGACTTCCTTGATCGAGTGACCTTCTTGGGAGGTCCTTCTCCTTCTTCGGTGACCACCCTCTTACCCCTTCTAGTGGCTCTTTCACCCTTACTCTCATCCTTCTCTCTCCTCTTCCTCTGCCCCTCATGGCAGGATTCGGTGAAGGCCACGATGTCTATATCAGCCTCTGATCCTGAAAAGAAACAGTTAAGCAGCCAAGGTAAAATTATTAAATCACAAATAACTTTAATAAAAACTTAGCTGTCCCAAAGAATTACTCACCACTAACTGGTCGGGCACACAAGCCTGCCCGGATCAACACTTTCTCCTGGCATAATACCTCCTTAGTAGCCAGGTACCGCGATCCTAAATCCCTCTCAAAATACCGAACCACCTCTCTATCTAAGGCAGACAATTCATCCTCCGAGGGGATACTGCACTTGTTCAATGAAGTCCAATAATGAGGGATGCCTAAAGGACTAGGAGGTCGGACCCAAACAAACCTAGTTTGCCAAAAATTTACCTTCGAGGGATTAAGCTCCACAAATTTAACCCCGCTTTTTCCTTCGAAACTGACAACACCTTTAGCTTATTTGGCCCTAAATAAATAATCGAAGCTACGGGTGGAAGGGGTCAGACCGGCCACATGACAAGTAAGGAGGTAGCTGTAAATATTATGAAAACCATTGGGGGTGACCTGACTAGGGCACACGAAATATTGCCTAAAAACCCACTCCAGGATAGGCGGTAAGGGGAAGCATAAGCTGGCCTCCAAAGCGTCTACGCTAACGGCAAATAATTCAAGGGAGCAAGGGTATAAAATGTTGTAGCCCTCTCGGGGGCCGATAACTTCGTAGCCATTTGGGAGAAAATAGTTTTCACGAAATTTCCTCATCCCTTCTACCATGGCCAATGACGATACGAGGTTTCCCAGGGGAAGAGCCGCGGCTGTATTGGGATACTGAGCACGCACGACCATTTCCTCAGGTGACGTCGGCGATGAGGGGGCCAGTTGGGATAACGGCTCCACCATCAGTCCCTCATCCGAAGACGCTCCTCCAGCACGGTCTGAACGTCCAGGTCCCTTCTGCACACGTTTTGGAGCCATTTAACTAATTCACAAAATATAAGGAGAATTAGAAAGGGATCTTACCCTGAAAAATAGTAGACTCACCACCGGAGCTTCCCGAGGGTAAAACGGGGGCGCTGGTGTCTGGTGAGGCAGGCACCACCTGAGGATCAGGCCAACACATGGAAGCGGAGAATCCCTGGTCATAACACGCCCCCACCTCACCTGGGCGGACGGCAGGATGGCCGGCGAGAATCGCGGCAAGTTCATTTATAAGCTAGGGGCTTAGTTTGAGAACCCCATCAAGTTCGTCCATGGGAACCCCAAGTTCCTTCATGGGGTCCTTAGGATCAGCCATGGAAGCCCCAACAAGGAAGCTTCCACAGGTTTAAAATAAATAAAAAAAAAAAGAGAGGAAAAAAGGGCGAAAGGCAAACAGGGGAAAAACCCTAAAAAACGCTTCAAAAATCCGTAAAGCACAAGCAAAATACCTTTCAATTGTCACAAAAATGAGTATGGGTGAGGGGCAAAAAGGGGTTAGGGCGAAATTCGCTGAAACAGGACCAGTTATGCTGAGAAATCGAAGAGAAAGGGAGCTAGGGTTTTTCGAGTGGTTTATGAAGAACGAAAGGGGGTTTTAAAGAGAAAGAGAATAAAAGGGGCGTGAGGAGAGAAAAATCGTCACGTGGGGGGACCCCTTTGGGTGCCATAAGTACGGGGTGGTTACACTTCACCTCAAGTGAAGGAACCGCCGGGCTTTCACCTAATGTGAAGGCTTTGGTATGCTAAGTCCCTTAAACAATAGGGGCTTGGTCTTCTTGCTCAAATAGAAGTAAGGCAGCAAGAAGAGGTGAGGTGGTCATCCTTCACCTAAAGTGAAGGTACCGCCTGGCTTTCACCTAATGTGAAGGCTTTGGTATGCTAAGTCTCTTGAACAACAGGGGCTTGGTCTTCTTGCTCAAATGGAAGTAAGGAAGCAAGAAGAGGTGGGGCGGTCATCCTTCACCAAAAGTGAAGGAACCGCCTGGCTTTCACCTAATGTGAAGGCTTTGGTATGCTAAGTCCTTCGAACAATGGGGGCTTGATCTTCTTGCTCAAATGGAAGTAAGGGAGCAAGAAGAGGTGGAGCGGTCATCCTTCACCTAAAGTGAAGGAACCGCCCGGCTTTCACCTAATGTGAAGGCTTTGGTATTCTAAGTCCCTTGAACAATGGGGGCTTGGTCTTCTTGCTCAAATGGAAGTCAGGGAGCAAGAAAAGGTGGGACGGTCATCCTTCACCTAAAGTGAAGGAACCGCCTGGCTTTCACCAATTGTGAAGGCTTTGGTATGCTAAGTCCCTAAAACAATGGGGGCACGGTCTTCTTGCTCAAGTGGAAGTAAGAGAGCAAGAAGAGGTGCAGCGGTTACCCTTCACCTAAAGTGAAGGTGTCGCCTGCCTTTCACCTAGTGTGCAGGCTTTTGTATGCTAAGTCCCTTAAACAATGGGGGCTCGATTTTCTTGCTCAAATGGAAGTAAGAGAGCAAGAAGAAGTGGGGCGGTCATCCTTCACCTAAAGTGAAGGAACCGCCCGGCATTCACCTAATGTGAAAGCTTTGGTATGCTAAGTCCCACGAACAATGGGGGCTTGGTATTCTTGCTCAAATGGAAGTCAGGGAGCAAGAAGAGGTGGGGCGGTCATCCTTCACCTAAAGTGAAGGAACCTCCTGGCTTTCACCTAATGCGAAGGCTTTGGTATGCTAAGTCCCTTAAACAATGGGGGCTCGGTCTTCTTGCTCAGGTGGAAGCAAGAGAGCAAGAAGAGGTGGGGCGGTTGCCCTTCACCTAAAGTGAAGGTACCGCCTGCCTTTCACCTAATGTGAAGGCTTTGGTATGCTAAGTCCCTTTCACAATGGGGGCTCGATTTCCTTGCTTAAATGGAAGTAAGAGAGCAAGAAGAGGTGGGGCAGTGATCCTTCACCTAAAGTGAAGAAACCGTCTGGCTTTCACCTAATGTGAAGGCTTTGGTATGCTAAGTCCCTTGAACAATGGGGGCTCGGTTATCTTACACAAATGGAAGTAAGAGAGCAAGAAGAGGTGGGGCGGTAATCCTTCACCTAAAGTGAAGGAACCCCCTGACTTTTACCTAATGTGAAGGCTTTGGTATGCTAAGTCCCTTGAACAATGAGGGCTTGGTCTTCTTGCTCAAATGGAAGTAAGGGAGCAAGAAGAGGTGGGGCGGTCATCCTTCACCTAAAGTGAAGGAACCCCATGCCTTTTACCTAATGTAAAGGCTTTGGTATGCTAAGTCCCTTAAACAATGGGGGCTCGGTTTTCTTGCTCAAATGGAAGTAAGAGAGCAAGAAGAGGTGGGGCGGTCATCCTTCACCTAAAGTGAAGGAACCTCTTGGCTTTCACCTAATGACAAGGCTTTGGTATGCTAAGTCCCTTGAACAATGGGGGCTTGGTCTTCTTGCTCAAATGGAAGTAAGGGAGCACGAAGAGGTAGGGCGGTCATCCTTCACCTAAAGTAAAGGAACCACCTGGCTTTAACCTACTGTGAAAGCTTTGGAATGCTAAGCCCCTTGAACAATTGTGGCTTGGTCTTCTTGCTCAAATGGAAGTAAGGGAGCAAGAAGAGGTGGGGAGGTCATCCTTCACCTAAAGTGAAGGAGCCGCCTGGCTTTCACCTAACGTGAAGGCTTTGGTATGCCAAGTCCCTTGAACAATGGGGGCTTGGTCTTCTTGCTCAAATGGAAATAAGGCAGCAAGAAGAGGTGGGGCGGTCATCCTTCACCTAAAGTGAAGGAACCGCCAGGCTTTCACCTATTGTAAATGCTTTGGTATGCTAAGTTCCTAAAACAATGGAGGCTCGGTCTTCTTACTTAGGTGGAAGTAAGAGAGCAAGAAGAGGTGGGGCGGTTACCCTTCACCTCAAGTGAAGGTATCGCTTGCCTTTCACCTAATGTGAAGGCTTTGGTATGCTAAGTCCCTTCAACAATGGGGGCTCGATTTTCTTGCCCAAATGGAAGTAAGAGAGTAAGAAGAGGTGGGGCGGTAATCCTTCACCTAAAGTGAAGGAACCGCCTGGCTTTCACCTAATGTGAAGGCTTTGGTATGCTAAGTCCCTTGAACAATGAGGGCTTGGCCTTCTTGCTCAAATGGAAGTAAGGGAGTAAGAAGAGGTGGGGCGGTCATCCTTCACCTAAAGTGAAGGAACCGAATGGCTTTCACCAAATGTAAAGGCTTTGGAATGGTAAGTCCCTTAAACAATGGCGGCTCGATTTTCTTGCTCAAATGAAAGTAAGAGAGCAAGAAGAGGTGGGGCGGTCATCCTTCACCTAAAGTGAAGGAACCTCTTGGCTTTCACCTAATGACAAGGCTTTGGTATGCTAAGTCCCTTAAACAATGGGGGCTCGGTGTTCTTGATTAAATGGAAGTAAGAGAGCAAGAAGAGGTGGGGCGGTCATCCTAAACCTAAAGTGAAGGAACCGCCTGGCTTTCACCTAATGTGAAGGCTTTGGTATGCTAAGTCCCTTGAACAATGGGGGCTTGGTCTTCTTGCTCAATTAGAAATAAGGGAGCAAGAAGAGGTGGGGCGGTCATCCTTCACCTAAAGTGAAGGAAGCGCATGGCTTTCACCTAATGTGAAGGCTTTGGTATGCTAAATCCCTAAAACAATGGAGGCTCGGTCTCCTTGCTCAGGTGGAAGTAAGAAAGCAAGAAGAGGTGGGGCGGTTACCCTTCACCTAAAGTGAAGGTATTGCCTGCCTTTCACCTAATGTGAAGGCTTTGGTATGCCAAGTCCCTTGAACAATGGGGGCTCGATTTTCTTGCTCAAATGGAAGTAAGAGAGCAAGAAGAGGTGGGGCGGTCATCCTTCACCTAAAGTGAAGGAACAGCCTGGCTTTCACCTAATGTGAAAGCTTTGGTATGCTAAGTCCCTTTGAAAAATGGGGTCTCGGTTATCTTGCTCAAATGGAATTAAGAGAGCAAGAAGAGATGGGGCGGTCATCCTTCCCCTAAAGTGAAGGAACAGGATGGCTTTCACCGAATGCGAAGGCTTTGGTATGCTAAGTCCCTTAAACAATGGGGGCTCGGCCTTCTTTCTTTGGTGGAAATAAGAGAGCAAGAAGAGGTTTGGCGGTTACCCTTCACCGAAAGTGATGGTACCACCTGCCTTTCACCTAATGTGAAGGCTTTGGTACGCTAAGTCCTTCAACAATGGGAGCTCGATTTCTTGCTCAAATGGAAGTAACAGAGCAAGAGGAGGTGGGGCGGTCATCCTTCAACTAAAGTGAAGGAACCGCCTGGCTTTCACCTAATGTGAAGGCTTTGGTATGCTAAGTCCCTTGAACAATGGAGGCTCGGTTTTCTTGCTCAAATGGAAGTAAGAGAGCTAGAAGAGGTGGGGCGGTCATCCTTCACCTAAAGTGAAGTAACCGCCTGGCTTTCACGTAATGCGAAGGCTTTGCTATGCTAAGTCCCTTGAACAATGAGGGCTTGGTCTTCTTGCTCAAATGGAAGTAAGGGGGCAAGAAGAGGTGGGGCGGTCATCCTTCGCCTAAAGTGAACGAACCGCCTGGCTTTCCCATAATGTGAAGGCTTTGGTATGCTATGTCCCTTGAACAATGGGGGCTTGGTCTTCTTGCTCAAATGGAAGCAAGGGAGCAAGAAGAGGTGGGGCGGTCATCCTTCACCTAAAGTGAAGGTACCGCCTGGCTTTCACCTTATGTGAAGGCTTTGGTATGCTAAGTCCCTTGAACAATGGAGGCTTGGTCTTCTTGCTCAAATGGAAGTAAGGAAGCAAGAAGAGGTGGGGCGGTCATCCTTCACCTAAAGTTAAGGAACCGCCTGGCTTTCACCAAATGTGAGGGCTTTGGTATGCTAAGTCCCTTGAACAATGGGGGCTTGGTTTTCTTGCTCAAATGGAAGTAAGGGAGCAAGAAGATGTGGGGCGGTCATCCTTCTCTTAAAGTGAAGGAACCGCCTGGCTTTCACCAAATGTGAGTGCTTTGGTATGCTAACTCCCTTGAACAATGGGGGCTTGGCCTTCTTGCTCAAATGGAAGTAAGGGAGCAAGAAGAGGTGAACAATGGGGGCTCGGTCTTCTTGCTCAAGTGGAAGTAAGAGAGCAAGAAGATGTGGGGCGGTCATCCTTCACCAAAAGTGAAGGAACCGCCTGTCTTTCACCTAATGTGAAGGCTTTGGTATGCTAAGTCCCTTGAATAATGGGGGCCCGGTTTTCTTGCTCAAGTGGAAGTAAGAGAGCTAGAAAATGTGGGGCGGTCATCCTTCACCTAAAGTGAAGGAACCGCCTGGCTTTCACCTAATTTGAAGGCTTTGGTATGCTAAGTCCCTTGAACAATGAGGGCTTAGTCTTCTTTGCTCAAATGGAAGTAAGGGAGCAAGAAGAGGTGGGGCGGTCATCCTTCACCTAAAGTGAAGGAACCGCATGGCTTTCACCTAATGTGAAGGCTTTGGTATGCTAAGTCCCTTGAACATTGGGGGCTCGGTTTTCTTGCTCAAATGGGAGTGAGAGAGCAAGAAGAGGTGGGGCGGTCGTCCTTCACCTAAAGTGAAGGAACCGCCTGGCTTTCACCTAATGTGAAGGTTTTGGTATGCTAAGTCCCTTGAACAATGGGGGCTTGGTCTTGCTCAAATGGAAGTAAGGGAGCAAAAAGAGGTGGGGCGGTCATCCTTCACCTAAAGTGAAGGAACCGCCTTGCTTTAACCTAATGTGAAAGCTTTGGTATGCTAAGTCCCTTGAACAATGGGGGCTTGGTCTTCTTGCTCAAATGGAAGTAATGGAGCAAGAAGAGGTGGGGCGGCCATCCTTCACCTAAAGTGAAGGAACCGCCTGGCTTTCCCCTAATGTGCGGGCTTTGCTATGCTAAGTCCCTTGAATAAGGGGGGCTTGGTCTTCTTACTCGAATGGAAGTAAGGGAGCAAGAAGAGGTGGGGCGGTCATCCTTCACCTAAAGTGAAGGAACCGCATGGCTTTCACCTAATGTGAAGGCTTTGGTATGCTAAGTCCCTTAAACAATGGAGGCTCGGTCTTCTTGCTCAGGCGAAAGTAAGAGAGCAAGAAGAGGTGGGGCGGTTACCCTTCACCTAAAGTGAGGGTACTGCCTGCCTTTTACCTAATGTGAAGGCTTTGGTATGCTAAGTCCCTTAAACAATGGGGGCTCGGTGTTCTTGATTAAATGGAAGTAAGAGAGCAAGAAGAGGTGGGGCGGTCATCCTAAACCTAAAGTGAAGGAACTGCCTGGCTTTCACCTAATGTGAAGGCTTTGGTATGCTAAGTCCCTTGAACAATGGGGGCTCGGTTTTCTTGCTCAAATGGAAGTGAGAGAGCAAGAAGAGGTGGGGCGGTCATCCTTCACCTAAAGTGAAGGAACAGCCTAGCTTTCACCTAATGTGAAGACTTTGGTATGCTAAATCTCTTGAACAATGGGGGCTTGGTCTTCTTGCTCAAATGGAAGTAAGGGAGCAAGAAGAGGCGGGGCGGTCATCCTTCACCTAAAGTGAAGGAACCGCCTAGCTTTCACCTAATGTGAAGGCTTTGGTATGCTAAGTCCCTTAAACAATTGGGGCTCGGTCTTCTTGCTCAGGTGGAAGTAATAGAGCAAGAAGGGGTGGGGCAGTTACCCTTCACCTAAAGTGAATGTACCGCCTGCCTTTCACCTAATGTGAAGGCTTTGGTATGCTAAGTCCCTTAAACAGTGGGGGCTCGGTTTTCTTGCTCAAATGGAAGTGAGAGACCAAAAAGTGGTGGGGCGGTCATCCTTCACCTAAAGTGAAGGAACCGCCTGGCTTTCTCCTAATGTGAAGGCTTTGGTATGCTAAGCCCCTTGAACAATGGGGGCTTGGTTTTCTTGCTCAAATGGAAGTAAGGGAGCAAGAAGAGGTGGGGCGGTCATCCTTCATCTAAAGTGAAGGAACCGCCTGGCTTTCTCCTAATGTGAAGGCTTTGGTATGCTAAGTCCCTTAAACAATGGGTTCGGTTTTCTTGCTCAAATGGCAGTAAGAGAGCAAGAAGAGGTGGGGCGGTTACCCTTCACCTAAAGTGAAGGTACCGCCTGCCTTTCACCTAATGTGAAGGCTTTGGTATGCTAAGTCTCTTATACAATGGGGGCTCGGTTTTCTTGCTCAAATGGAAGTAAGGGAGCAAGAAGAGGTGAGGCGGTCATCCTTCACCTAATGTGAAGGCTTTGGTATGCTAAGTCCCTTAATCAATGGGGGCTCGGTTTTCTTGCTCAAATGGAAGTAAGAAAGCTAGAAGAGGTGGGGCGGTCATCCTTCACCTAAAGTGAAGGAACCACCTGGCTTTCACCTAATGTAAAGAACATGCCTGGGGTAAACTCTCACCGGTTTGAGAGCCCGCGGTTTTTTTGGCCCCATCTAACACGGGGGCGGTTGTGTGTCCCATCTAACATCAGGGACGGGCGGTAAACTCTCACCGGTTTGGGAGCCCAGAGAAAGTGAAAGGGTATGGTTGAGAAAGAAGAGAAAAAATAGAGAAGAAATTGAGGAAATAAACAGTGAGCTTCACTGTATGAATTTTAGTTATAATTCTAAATTTATAATGAAAGTTTAATACCCCATCTAATACGGGGGCGGTTGTGTGTCCCATCTAACATCAGGGACGGGCGGTAAACTCTCACCAGTTTGAGAGCCTGTGGTTTTTTGGCCCCATCTAACACGGTGGCGGTTGTGTGTCTCACCTAACATCAGGGACGGGCGGTAAACTCTCACCGGTTTTAGAGCCCGCGGTTTTTTGGCCCCATCTAACACAGTGGCGGTTGTGTGTCCCACCTAACATCAGGGACAGGCGGTAAACTCTCACCGGTTTGAGAGCCCGCGATTTTTTGGCCCCATCTAACACGGGGGCGGTTGTGTGTCCCACCTAACATCAAGGACGGGCGGTAAACTCTCATCGGTTTGAGAGCCCGCGATTTTTTGGCCCCATCTAACACGGGGGCGGTTGTGTGTCCCACCTAACATCATGGACGGGCGGTAAACTCTCACCGATTTGAGAGCCCGCGGTTTTTTGGCCCCATCTAACACGGGGGCGGTTGTGTGTCCCACCTAACATTAGGGACGGGCGGTAAACTCTCACCGGTTTGAGAGCCCGCGGTTTTTTGGCCCCAGCTAACACGGGGGCGGTTGTGTGTCCCACCTAACATCAGGGACGGGCGGTAAACTCTCACCGGTTTGAGAGCCCGCGGTTTTTTGGCCCCATCTAACACGGGGGCGGTTGTGTGTCCCATCTAACATCAGGGACGGGCGGTAAACTCTCACCGGTTTGAGAGCCCGCGATTTTTTGGCCCCATCTAACACGGGGGCGGTTGTGTGTCCCATCTAACATCAGGGACGGGCGGTAAACTCTCACCGGTTTGAGAGCCCGCGGTTTTTTTGGCCCCATCTAACACGGGGGCGGTTGTGTGTCCCATCTAACATTAGGGATGGGCGGTAAACTCTCACCGGTTTGAGAGCCCGCGGTTTTTTGGCCCCATCTAACACGGGGCCGGTTGTGTGTCCCAGTTAACATCAGGGACGGGCGGTAAACTCTCACCGGTTTGAAAGCCCGCGGTTTTTTGGCCCCATCTAACACGGGGGCGGTTATGTGTCCCACCTAACATCAGGAACTGGCGGTAAACTCTCACCGGTTTGAGAGCCCGCGGTTTTTTGGCCCAATCTAACACGGGGGAGGTTATGTGTCCCACCTAACATCAGGGACGGGCGGTGGACTCTCACCATCTTGAGAACCTGCAGGTTTTTGCCCCATCTAACACGGGGGCGGTTGTGTGTCCCATCTTACATCAGGGACGGGCGGTAGACTCTCACCAGTTTGAGAGCCCGCAGTTTTTGTCCTGTCTAACACCAGGACGGTTGTTTGCATCTCCGCCAAAGAGGTGCCGGTAATAAGGCCACTCAAACACAAGCAAGCAGAACAAAGTACCAAACTATAAGAGGAATACTGATGATTATATATAACAAGAGTATCCATACATATTGCAACAAAATTTCATCACACCGAGTTTTGATAATACAACCACATCACCAAAAGTAATGTACAATAAAAACTTAAAACACCTTCCTACCATTACCACGACCTACCCAAACGGGGGATGAAGAATCATGCGATCATCATTCCCACAACGAAACAAAGAGCTCGAATATGGAAACAGCTGCATATGGTATTCCCCCTGGTAGTGTCCCAAGAAAACCGGACGGCCACTATGGTCTCCACGAAGGGTGCACGGGAACACCTGATTGCGTGCGGTAAACGTCAGGTGTTCTTTTGACACAGCGAAGCTTGTAATAGCTGGATCCCATCTACCTCCAGATTAAGGCAGCCGAACGAATAACCGCTCCCGCCTGATCCAAGAAGAAGGATCTTCCACATTAGTCAGCGTCCAGATGGTAAGCAGTGGACTCCGAAGCGTTATCAGGCATAGTGAAGGGGGCCCGGTGGTCACCTCCCACCACCTCGAAATCTTTGCATCTCGACTCGAGGACAGATTGTCCCAAACCACTCTCGGAAGGGTCATGTTATGAATGGCCCCTGTCTCGGTATTGCAACGAACTACATATGGGCGGTTATATCTACCGTTAATATAATGGCCCCAGTCAGACGAAAAGAAAGGCTCCCCATGCAAGCAAACGTGGTCCATAAGAAAAACATTTCGGGGACCTACGTCTACGCTTCCCCAAAAACTCCAATCGCCCTGCCAATGATAAACCTGGTACGCGGTAGGCCAAAAGCTGTTGCAGGGGTAGGGCAAGTCCATCATCATAAGGAAAAGGTAGAACCCGAACTCAGAAGTAGAGTCAAAACACCCAAACATCAAGTTTAAAGGGGCATCCAGACAGCTCTTCAAAATACCGTCAGGCAACGCCACCAACTGGCGTATGCCTAAGGCGGGGTTACACACAAATAATTTGGAGAGATTATAGTCTCGGTACAATATCAAACCACCCTGAACACCAAGAACTCTGATATTGTCCGTCAGCACCTCCGTTACCTCGGGCGGCATAACTGCAGAAAAATCCCTAGCAGAGGAAAAGGCCCCTAGATTATCGCGAGAATACTCGCTTTCTGGTTGTAACAAAACCCCATCAACATCACGCTCAAGAGCGCGGAAAGACTGTTTCTTAACAAAGTCACCATCGGTAAGTAAACCATAAAATTCAGAGGAGGTACAACAAAACCTTAAAAGAGATTTGGCAGGAAGCCAAGATAACATTTCACGAGTTATATCCTCCATAATCAACTCTCAAGGTACTACTTAGAGAATGAAAGTGACAGGGAATACCCAAAGGATGAGAGTATGAAGGGGTATTTATACACTTTGAAGTCAAAGAAACTTTGACCTCAAAGTGGGGGGCTAACTGATACATACAAAATTGACCGCCAGGCGGTACAGGGCCCAGGAGCCACCACCGCCTCTCAACATAACCGCCACCAGGCGGTACAGTGCCCAGGAGCCACCACCGCCTCCCAACATAACCGCCACCAGGCGGTACAGGGCCCAGGAGCCGCCACCGCCTCCCAGCACAACCGCCACCAGGCGGTACAGGGCCCAGGAGCCGCTACCGCCTCCCAGCACAACCGCCATCAGGCAACACGGGGCCTAGGGCCCATTGCCGCCTCCTTAAACACCCCACCTAGATAACCTCACTTCTAGAAATCATCAATGCCCCCATTGGCTGAAGAGGCAGGCGGTACCCAACCCCCATTACTTGCTGCCTAAGCATACATTCCCCTATAAATAAGGGAAGGGACCTCACAAGATAGACAAGGAACTTGAGCCTCGTTCCACCCTCAAGAACCCAACCAAAAAATCCCGAAACACTTCTGTTATCTTCTTCCTCTCTCTACCCTAATTTCTCTTATTATACTCCCTATTACTTGTATTAGCCATACTTTACGGTGAAATACTTGATACATTATGCTCTAATTTCATTGATTTGTTTGTGTTGGAATTGATCACTTGGTGTGAATTAAAGTTGAATCACAATAATTGGAATCAAAGCAAGGCTATCCTCGGATCTGAGCTTCAATTACGGATAACACATGTTCACAGGCAGCTATCCGCAAGATGGAGGACGGGTTATGTGTGACATTCACGACTTAACAGGATGAGCTACGTTCTTCCTTTAATTCCCGACAAGATGAGCTGAATCAACAGTTCAATCAATTGAATGTGCAGTTCAATCAGGCTATGGCACAAATGAATCAGACCTTGAGTGGATTCCATAAGATGATTGACAGAATGTTGATCCAAATGGGTACAACCATGGGTTCTCTCCATGAGCTGCATCCTAGCTTGTCTTAACATTGAAGTAATTGGGAAGAACACATTCCAATTCAACCCGAGCAGAACTTATCTCCGATCGAGTGTCCACTTGAAACATCGATTCGAGATCCAACCACCAGTGTACAATTGGCCCCTGCTTGAATTCCATAGGACCAATCAGAGTAGCGCATGCTTGCAAACACTGATCATAGAGATGGTAACTATCGGTACCCTACTCGTTTAACAAAAATTGACTTCCCGATGTTTAATGGAGATAATGTGAAGGGTGGTGGTATAAATGGCAACAATACTTTCTGTTGGATGGGATCCCAGAGTCGGGCAAGGTTATGCTCGTGAGCATAGCCCTTGAGGGCGAAGCCAAAGCTTGGCATGATGCCTTTAAAGGCTCACAGCTGATCGGCACTGTAATACCATGGGATGTATATGCGACTAAAATACGAGCCCGATTTTCTGACAAAACCAAGGATCCAGTGGCTTATTTAAGTAGACTGAAACAGACTGGCAAATTGAATAAGTAGTTGAATGCCTTTAAATCATTAATTAGCAGATGCAGGTTGAGTAAGCCATAGAAGATAAGGAGGTTTAAAGGATGAGTTAGCAGGGTGGCTTAGATTGTTTAAGCCATCAAGTCTTCACGATGTGGTAGTGTTAGCACGATTACAAGAGCATAATTGTGCCTACCTAGTGAGAATTGCACGTAAAAATACCAATAAAATGGCCCCCATCCTTTCTACAGCTGTGAGTTAGTTCCGTGCTAGATTAACACCAATAAATTGACATCCTCCCCCCCAACCCACCCCAATGTCTAGCCCTATTGTAACCTATCGGCTCCATAGCTCAAACACATCCCTAGTCCACATAAAAATACCCAAATAAGAGTTAAAATCCACTAACTCCTGCCTAAGTGGAAGAACATTGAGCTAATAACCTTTTTTTTTTTTTTTGTCACGAGCGTTTTACTATTATCCAATGTAGAAGAAATATCAAGTATTTTTGATTGAGACAGATGATGAGGGGTAGGTGGCTGCAGGCAGTGAGCCAAAGGCTATTACTGAGCCCAACCTTGACCCGGATCCTCATATTGCGATCCATGCCTGAGAGGGGATTGCGTAGTGTCACACCATCGTAGTCCGCGGGTCTTATGATAAACGAATTGTTAGCATACTCATTGGCAGTGGAAGCACACACAACTTCATCAACTCAGCTACAAATCAACAATTGAAATGTGCGATAGATAAATTCAAAAGGCCCTCCGTGATAGTTGCTGATGGGAAACAGTTGATTTGTACCAGGTTATGTCGCGGTGTTTAGTGGCAAATGCAAGACATTACTTTTTTGTTTGATTTTCTTCTCACCCACTCTCGGGATGCCACATGGTGCTCGGCATATGGTGGCTTTAGAACTTAAGGAAGGTAGAATGGGACTTTAAAGAGCTAGTTATGTACTTCTGTTGGCAAGGGCACACAGTGAGCCTCCAAGGATCAGCTAATGAGCATCTTAAAATGACTTCTGGGACTTCCCTGTGCCGCATACAAAGCTTTGCAGCCTCACTGTTTGCGGTGCAGCTATCAGTTCTTGCAGTGCCCGATTTATTCGCCTCGCAACTATCAACTTTGGTTGACAGTGAAGCCAACTCAGAGCTGGATAGATTATTGCTTGAGTTTGATGATTTATTTGTTGAATCCCAGCACCTCCCTCCCTCTAGATCGAGTTTTGATCACAAAGTTTGGCTTAGAAAGGAGAGTATTCCAATGAATCATCACCCCTACAGTTACCCGACCTTCAAAAAAGATGTTATTAAGAAGCCGACTCAAGAGATGTTTGAGGCAGGAGTAATTTAAAATAGTTTATTGCCTTTTGGCTTACCTGTTTTCCTTGTGCAAAAGAAAGACGGAACATGGAGATTGTGTATAAATTACCGACAACTCAACAAAATGTCAGGCAAGGACAAGACTCCAATTCCCATTATCGAAGAGCTACTTGATGAGCTTGGAGGCACCACATATTTTTTTGAAGCATGATCTTCGTTTGGGGTATTGGCGAATTCAAATGTCACCATAAGATGTGTACAAGACGACTTTCCACGCGCACTCCAGTCACTTTGAATTTACGGTGATGCCATTCGAGCTCACGAATACGCCATCTACGTTTCAAAGTATCATGAATAATATCGTCCGGGCCTACTTGCCCGAATTTATGTTGGGATTTTTCGATGATATTCTCATTTATAGTGCTTTTTGGGTCGATCATATGCATCATCTCCGAGCCGTGTTTGTGGTGCTGCATGACAACCAATTTTTGGTTAAACGCTCCAAATGCTCTTTCGCAAAATGCAAAATAAAATACTCGGGACACTTTGTATAGAGTCAGGGGATAGCTGCTGACCCCAAGAAGCTCCGGGCCATCCATGACTGGCCACATCCCATAAATGTTAAACAACTCCGTGGGTTTTTGAGGTTAAGGGCCACTATCGCATTTTATTGAGAGGTATGGCAAATTGGCACGCTATTGACAGAGTTACTCAAAAGGGGGCATTCGATTGTTCACTTGAGGCAGAGGCAGCTTTTGGTAGTCTCAAACAAGCCCTGGCATTAACTCCCGTTCTCGATTTACCTGATTTTTCTAAGGATTTTGTGGTTGAGACTGATGCCTTGGGAATTGGTGTTGGAGTTATTTTGATGCAAGAAGGCCATCCCTTAGCTTACATCAGTTGAGTGCTCGCTCCAAAACACCCAACATGGTCCGTATATGAGCACGAATTGGTAGCAGTTATCTTTGCCATGACAAGTGGCAATAGTATCCGACCGGCCGCCACTTCATTATTCATATCGACAAACAAAGCCTGAAATATTTACTAGAGCAGAAATTTTCCACACCTTTTCAACACTTTTTGTACGACATTGTTAATAAGCACGGTAAAAAGAATCACACAGCCGATGCTCCGTCACATTTTAGTGGTACCAAGGTCTTATGTATGGGTGTATTTGTCATCTCCTTTGATTTTTTCGCTCAGTTGTACCGTTCACGGAAAATCGACCCATATTTAACTTAGATTATACGTGATAAAGAGGGTGATTTGCTATCTCACCCTAAATTTTCTTGGCAACGAGGACAGCTTTGGAAACAAGGCGGCTTGGTAGTGGGGAATGACCTTGACCTGCACTTATTCATTTTGTTGTGGCTACGCGACTTCGCGGTTGGAGGCTGTTGAGCAAAAATTTAAAATTTGCAAAACATGAATTTTCCCATATACGATGTGTACATAGGTTTTATTAATTTAGGAAACGACCCTATTCAAGGTGATATACGTCCTTAATTACATCTTCCTTAGGAGAATACCCTTTGATTCTGACGGATGATATGTTTGTATTTTAACCAATCGACGAGTTGACTAGCCAATTAATTGATTTAAGTCAATGGGAGGCATTTTAGGTTGGTTTGTATTTTGGAAGGTTCAACTTGAAGGTTACTTTGGTTTAGTTTTGGTTTAGAAGTCATTTGTGCTTAGGTTTGACTCGAAAGGTATTTCAAATTTAGGCTCGACTTGGAAGTCTTTTTTGGACAGGAGTTTAACGTAGGTTTATGTTTGACTTAAAAATCATGTTAGGCTTGATTTGGCTTTGATTTGGATTTGACTTGGAAATTTGGACTTGATTTCGAAACTCGGATTTTTGGTCAAGTCTGGAAGTAATTTAAATTTAGGTTTGGGTTGGAAGCAATCCCCGTTTATTGACTTGAAATTAGTCTCGAGTTTTGGTTTGACCACGAGGTAATTGTTTTGTATCAGGATTTGACATGGAATTCATTTGGATCGAAGTTTGACTTGAAATTTATTTAAATTGGGGTTTGACTTGGAATTAATTTTGATTTGGGGTTTGACTCAGGCTTAAAATTGATTGAAATGTCATTTAAATTTGAGTTTACTTTGGAAGACATCTTGACTTAGGTTTGTCATTTAGGATTTGAAATTGACATGGGATTTACTTTGAATTTAGACTTGACATAAAAGTCAGCTCGGCTTAGGAATTTGATTTTGAGTTTAAATTTGGTTTGGCATGGAAGCTCTTTTGAATTTGGATTTGACATAAAGTTGGGTTTAAGTATGACATGGAAGTTAATTTAGGTTTAATTGTGACACTGAAGTCAATTTGAGGTTTAAGTGTGACATGGAAGTCAATTTGAGGTTTAGGTTATTTTGAATTTGAGTTTGAGCTCGAAGGAGTTCATTTTGGATTCGGGTACAAAATGAAACTTAATTTGGGTTTAGGTTTGGCGTGGAAACCATCCCCCCTTTGTTTGGAATCTAATTTGACGCGGATGTCTCTTTTTTTGGATTTGGTTTTGACATGGAAGTTACTTTGAATTTGGACCAGACATAGAGATATTTTGTATTGGATTGAATATGGAAGCCATTTGGTTTAGGTTGCCTGAGTCAAATCGAATTGAGCCAATTAATTAGAATATCAATTTAATATTAATCCTACGAGAGAAAAAGAATTTACTTTATTATTCGGGCTGCACCTAAACTTGGTTGCCTGCGTACCCTTTTAGGGATCAAGCCATTCATAGTTTAGCTTAATGTTGGATTTAATTTAGAGATGTTCAATCTCATTTGGCTAATTAAAGCATATTCTATCCAACTCCTTTATATTTCCTCTTTTTTTTTTTTTTTTTTTTTTGGGAGGGAACTTCGAGCTCAAGCCCTTTTATATCATTTTGTACCCTTGGTCAAATCAACCTTAATTTTTAGGTCATCGTTGGTCAAATCACTTGAGTCAGGCATTTCATGTTTGATATATTTTTTTTCCATATTGCAACTGCACCCGCCTCTTCTGGTTCAGTAAGTCCTTAATGAACTTCGCATAGGTCGGGATCTGTTTAATCACATTAAGAAGGGGAATGTTTATCTTTACTTGCCTAAAAATATCCAAAATATCTTCCCACTTCTTATCCTTCCCATTTAGATGTGGTGCAACTAAAGCTTGGGAAAAGGGCACTCTAGGTACATATGAGGAAGGAAGATCAGATGTACTAAAAATGAGAGAAGGGTGCGTGGCCTCATTGGTCTCCTTCTTTTTTTCCTTGCTCTTTTCTTCTTCCTTGCCACTTATGGGTACTTTATTCTCAGCACTCACCCCCATTGTCAACCTCCTTCCCACTTTTCAACATTGTAATGGGCTTTACTTATTCTTGATGGGGAGGATAGTCGTCTTGCCTCATACAGTTCCTAGGATTCTCTACAATTTGGCTAGGGAGTCTTTCCTCATCTCTCCTACTCAAACTGTTAGCTAGTTGACCTATTTGGATTTCTAGCGTTGAGATCGATTGTGTATGGGAGTGGAGGAGTTGGGAATTAGCTTCTAAACCTTTCAACTCACTCAAGACCTTCTCTTCAAAATTCGAATTAGAGCTCAAATTAGAAGGTTGAGAGTAGTTAGAAGCATACCCTTGCGGTTGAAAACCAAGAGGTCGTGGCATACCAGATTGTTAAGTTTGTGAATTTTGTTGCTGTGGCACGAATTGTCCTTTTCTTCCTTGTCTCTAAGAGAAGTTTGGATGGGTTCTCCTGCCCGGATTGTATGTGGTCGAGTATGGATCGATCCTCGAGGATCCTTGGGCTGCATTAACCTGTTCCTTCGACCACTCAACAAAAGGTGAAGCAGAGGGGCAATCAAGTGTAGAATGAGAGACGCTAGAGCATGAAGAACAAGCACTATGCATGGTTTGAACATTAGACGCATAAGGCATAGTAGAGGGAGTCAATGTCATCTTAAATAAGGAAGTCAACTATTCTACAAAAGAGGCAAGAGAGTCTTCTTTCTTATCTAAGATGGAGGTGTGAGCAATTTCATTTACTCCTCTGTTTAACCTAGTAGCATCTAAATGTGCATGTGCGGCATTCTATTGTGAATTCTCATTCAAATGTTCGAACAATTCCCATGCTTCATCCTCATTCTTCCTAAGAAACTAACTACCACAAGGGGCATCAACAGTTCGTTGACCCTTTTTATTCAACCCATAATAAAAATTCTGGACTAGTTGCTATTTAGGGATAGCATGATATAGATAAGCTCTCAGTAGTTTCCTAAACCTATCCCAACTCTCATGAAACTCTTCACTCGGAAGTTGGGCAAAAGTGTTAATGGTTCTCCTAGCAGTGTTGGTCTTACTAATGGCATAGAATTTCTTAAGAAATTCTTGTTACATTTGAGTCCAAGTACTAATTGTCCCATAAGATAAGGTGCCTAACCAATACTTAGCCTTATCCTTCAATGAGAAAGGAAAAAGCCGAAGTAAGATGGCATCATCACTAATATTAGGAATCCTGAAGGTTGAACAAACCTCCATGAAATTGTCCAAGTGTGTGTACAGGTTCTTACTGCCTAAGCTATGGAATGAAGGAAACATTTGCATGGTATGTGGCTTAAGCTCGAAATGATGGGATACAGGTGGCAATCTAATGCATGAAGGTGAGGTGTATGTGGTGGGAGTAAAATACTCTATAAGTGGACATGGTTGTTGCTCGTTAGCCATTGCAGTTTGTGTTCGTTGTTAGGCTCTAAGATCTCTTAAGGTCCTTTGAATTTCAGGGTCGTATCAAGTAAGGTCAAGAGATAAAAAGCAACGACCGTGCATGAATAAACAACCACGAGAAGCATGTCAAACTCAAAACTAAAACTACCAACAACAACAAAAAAAAAACAAAAAAAAAAAACAAATAATGAACTATCCTAAAATCTACTTATGCATGAAAATCACAAGATAAAGAATGCCTTAAAATAAATAAATAAGAATAAATAAATAACATTTTTTTAAAGAAAAGTAAAGAAATATTTTTTTATTTTTTATTTTTTTAAAGAAAGAGACAATAACAATAAAAAACAATTAAAGAAAATCACGAACGTTGTCTAGTCCCCGGCAACGGTGCCAAAATCTTGATGTGCTTTTTCTACTTCTATCAAAATTTAATATTTAACCCTAATAACTAAACACAGGCGAGAGAGTGTCGAACCACAGGGACTAAGAGTACGTGAAATTATTCTATGGCCTAAATTGATTTGAATAAAATTGAGAGGTGTTAATTAATCTAGAAAATAACAATTAAACTAAAATAATCTACTTCTAATCGAAAAATTGTATTAAATTGGATCATAGTGTTTCAAATCCATCATTAGCCAATTATTTTTGCGTTAACCTTTAGATTGTGATTATAAATTTTCACACGGGTAGTGGTTTAGGCTACAAGTTTCAATCTGCTAAGGAGATGTTGTTAGTATTGCATATTGACTCTATCTAACTGAAGCATAAAGAAAATAGGCTTTGCCTAATGTATTGTTAATTATTACATATTGACCCTATCTAACTAAATCATAGGGAAGATAGGCTTTAATTAAAAATTTGGTTAATACTATTGCCTGATTAATTAATCCTAATGCTACAAGCACAAAGAATTAATTTATAAATATTAATATCAACGATCAAAGGTTACAAACTCAATAATCATATTAATTGAATAAACAATTAAAGCACAATACTTCATAGTATTTCTCACAATCAAACAATTCATGTAACAAACAAGTTATCCCGAAATTAAAGCAATACAAAATAAAAAGCCTAAGACTTCATCTAACCGCGGAGAGCAAGTTAGCTCTCCATCAAAGATGATCTGGTGAAGGAGGAGATGAACGAACTCATGTCAGTATTCACGCTAATTTTGCTTTTGTTCCAATTTAACGAAAGAAAAGAAAAAGAGAACCAAGAAAGGTAGAGAAAAAGCTGAGCGATAGAGAGAGAAATTCAGAGAGAGACAGTCGTCCTCAAAAACCCCCCTAAACAGAGAACCAAGCTGCTTTTTTATCGCCTCTCCAAACTGACTTTCCCTTTCAATGAACCTTACGTGCACTGCTGTGGGCCTGGATCATGATGGGCTTGAGCTGGTGTCGGTTGAACGGGGATGCAGGTGGTGATGGAGGTTTGTGGGCCTGACGATGGTGGCTGAGCAACTGTTGTACACGGGCTAGACTAGAGCTAGTGTCGATGGTTGCGCTGGTGAGCTGGTGAACGTAGGTGTTGGGCCGAGCTAGACAGAGGAGGACGCAGGTCTGGGCTGGGCCGGGCCTTGGTGGTTGACAGTGATGACGATGGGCTTGCACTGGGCTGCGTTGAGTCGCTACTAGTGGGCCGAAGCTGAGATCAAAGATGAAGGCGGGCCTGGTTTGCGTGGGCTGAACAGGGGATATTAATGTAGGGTTGCTGGTGTTGGGTCTGACAGTGCGGGTTCGGGTAGGAGCAGATGCAGGTCAGATTTGAGCTGAGTGGGCTAAAAGTTTATGATAGTGCCGGTAAAGAATTGGATGGAGGTCTGGACGTGGGTCGGTCTTTGATCATATGATTTTGTCCCAATCTCCAATTGACTTGATTTAATTGTTTACGCATCGAATTTGTCTTATTTGCACCGGATTTGATAATTTCTCGGATTTTAATCTTCAAGCGTATAAACATTAAAATTGTCAAAGTTAGTATAAATTTATAAGTAAACAGGCACAAAATAACTAAAATAGCAATTAAATGATGCATAAATATGAGACGCATCAGTTGGCCAATAATAACCTAACCTCTTGACTTGATTTGCGAGCTTTGGTCCCGCTTGGTGAGTAGCGCATACGCTAGAATGTGTTTTTTAAGAGAAAAGGCGGTCTCTTCTTTTGAAAAACACTGCTGTAAGATTCCATCAAAGGACCTCCAATATAAAGTGTCATTTTTCACCACAAATTTGGGTGCTCATCTCCTTATCTCCGCCCTCTTCTTTTAATTAGTAGGTAGAATGCCGTGTCGCAAATTCGATCAAAGTCTGTCACCAATCTGGCTCTTCTTTACTATCGGCTCCTTATCTGCTTTTCTCATATGAGACTATAGGCTTTATTTGACTATTTTATTCCCGTTACATTTCATGCAATCACTCAACATGTGTAGACTATTGGCCACTTTACAAGACCTCACTTTGAGTACATTAAAGTGGCAAAAACTATGTGCTTGAGTTCAAGACAATCACAGGATATAGAGCTATTGCCTAATCACAAAGAACTATTTATTTCTGGTTCCAGTTAAGAAATAAACAATTGCAGTTGTCTGGCTCAATGTTGCAATTTTATTGACGAACACTAACTATTATATTTCTAGATCCCTATCCACATGACCTAGACAAGCCACCTAAGGCATCATGTTATAGTCTTATCAGACAAGTTGTCTGGAACTCGTCACCGACTATGAACTTACATAGACAACATGTCACGATTCGATTTATGTCGATCCGTGGCTCAAACTCATTAACCTCTTAAACCGAACTATGACATATCGTATCGAACTATGTCCATCTCATGGGAATATTTTAGAAATAATCACATGCATATTTGACCCGTAAACCATAATCAAATATAAAATAAATAAATAAATTTTATTTTTTAATATTTAAACACAAATAATTGGTTTTTCAGGACATTAGTTCCAACATCAAAATCCTTGATCGAGTTGGATTCATGGCATACAAGCTCGATCTTCCACCTCATGCTCATACACACCATACCGTCCATGCCTCCTTGTTGAAGCATTGTTTCTCCACCCCGGCTCATAGTACACCGATGCCCGACATTTGGCCTCCAGCCTCATCACCTCCGCACCCTGCACACATCATTGACTGATGACTTGTCAAGCACTAACGCGTCATTGCTATTCAGATTCTAATTCAATGGTCGACCATCCACCTGACGAGGCCATGTGGGAGTTCCTTTACGACATAGATTCCCTGATTTTGAGCCTTGGGGACAAGCGTCACCTCACAGGGGCACCGTAGATCCTGATACCTCAGCGGGTGCAACGTCATCACGTGACACGTCAGAAAATTAGTACACATAAGCATCCAATAATTAGTGGAGTATTAGTTTGGCTTAATTATGTATGTTTAGGAGTGTTTACACCCAATTATTTTTAGTATAAATAAGGGTCTTGGGCTAGAAGAGAGAATCTGATTATATATTTGCTCCCCCCCCCCCCCCCCCCCAAAAAAAAATTCCTCTTCCCCTCTCTAACTTCTATTATCTTCTTCCTTTATCTACCCTAACTTCTCTTGTTTTAGTCCCTATTACTTGTGTATGCCAAATTTTACAGTGAAATACATGATACATTATGCTCTAATTTCATTGATTCGATTGAGTTGGGATTGATCAATTGGTGTGAATTAAAGTTGAATCACAACAATTAAACAAATAAACCTTGCATCAAATCCTTATTATCAAACAGAGGAAAAGGAAATAAGATGAGATTCTTATCAAATAAAATTCTCCCCAAGTAATGGATTATAATTTCTAAGATTCTTATTTATACGTCAAATCCAATAAATTAAAATTACATAAGAATTCCAAAAATATGAACCCAAGCATAGTATGAGTGACATAGAATGAGGAGTATTTTTGTATATAATTTAGGACATGACTTTTAGGAGAATACATGAGGTGATTCTCCAAGGAAATAAGAAACATAACAAAGGAAAAAAGAAAAGGAAAGAAGGGAAAAGAAAAGGCAAAAGGTATGAACATTAAGGAAAACGAAACAGCGAGAAGTACTTGAAAGCACAAAGAGACTAATTTATATATCAGCAATTGTATGCATGAAATTCATGTGTATACTTATATTTTAAAAATATTGATCACCAAGCCGATGGAGCTTCTTTGAAGTTTTGGAGGTCCTTTCTTGGGCAATATCTGTTAAGAACTCTACATATGAGTCTTGTAAAATTCTCATATAGGAGTTATGAAAGTGAAGAGATTAATTTATAAGCCTGGTAGGTTACTCCACTTAATGTCAATTGGTTTTAGGACAGAACCCCACTTTGGCTTATATGTGGACCTTGTATATTCCAACTTCACAGGTCGGGCCCAAAAAGACTATGTGAAATTTAACATCCATGACTAGGGTGACAATTTGATGTTGAGGGATTGTGTTAGAAGAACCAACTTTAGAAGTTTAAGCTAATGAACAAACATTCAGGAATGAATTTGTACTCTAACTTGTTTGTCATGTGTATACTCATTAGGCTTGAGTTGGAGACAATGCCACTTTCCATTGCATATTGTGTTGTAATCATATTAATATATATAAAGGGTAAAAAGATACCAAAGAAAATAAAATATTAGAGAGAATAGGATTACCCTAATATGTCTAGAAGAAATAGAACTACTTTAATAGAGTTTTGCATCTAAAATTATGTGTACTCCCTCAGCCTATGAGGGAGAAACCATGGATAAAATGTCACAAAAATACACAAAATGACTGATTGAGAAACCCTTACTGAAGATGTCGGTAAGCTTATCTTGGTTGGGACCTATTGGACGTGAATATCACCTTAAACTTGTTTTTCACGAACAGAGTGGAAATCATGTTAGCAATGGGTTTCACGGAGAGGTATGTGGCCGAGATGTTGTCACAGCGGAAATCAATCGAGTGGCAAAGGAGCATGACAATGTCATGCAAAAGGGGGCGAGACAAGTGTGTCTCAACAACACAATAGCCCAAGGCTCGATACTCCAACTAGGCAATGGATTTGGACATGGTAGTCTATTTTCTGGCCCTCTAGGAGACATGAGTCAACTCGAGAAATACTACATAGCAAAAAGTGGAGCGTTTACTACTGGGACAACCCCCAATTGGCATCAATATACATCATGATCTTAACCTTGTGCCTCGACCGATATACAACAACAACAACAAACCCAGAGCCTCCAAGGGCTCCCGTCTAAGTAGGGTCGGGGGGTAGATGTACGCAGCCTTCCCCTTCAGTGGACTACCCTGAAGAGAGGCTGTTACTGAGGACCCCCAACCTGAGAAGCAGGTTCGCCTCAATGAGCATGTGACCTGGCAGCAGTAGAGTAACAAATGAGTAGGGCAAACACATGGCGACAAAAACAACAACATAAAGCAACCAACATCAGCAGAGATCAAAGATAAGATGGAGATAAGGATAGAGCTAAAGATAAAGACGAAGATAGGATAAAGACACGTAGGCAAGTGGCAGCTCATGAAGCAAGTACACTACCTACGGGCGCCAAGAGGATGACGAGGCCTAGCCCTAGTAAGCTCGACTACCCTAGTCGAACTGGAGCCTCTATTACCCCTATGCTAGCCCTCTATTGGGCCCTATCTACGGCCATCTTCTCATGAAGGTTTAGGTGGGTAAGGTCTTGTCGGATCGTCTCCATCCATATCATTTTCGGCCTGCCTCTTCCTCTTCTGCCTAGCGTAGTAAGGGGCTGTTTGCATCTCCTTATTGGAGCGTTGTCCGGTCTCCTTCTGAAATGTTCAAACCACCTTAAATGTTGCTCTCTCAATTTATCTTCAATGGAGGCTATGCCCAATTTGCCTGTTATGACGTCGTTTCTGATCCTATCCTTCCTTGTGTGTCCGCACATCCACCACAGCATTCGCATCTCCGCCACCTTCATCTTCTGTGTGTGCTATTGTTTCATCGCCCTACACTTCGCCCCATATGTCATGGCTGGCCTCACAACCGTCTTATACTTCTCTTCCTTCAAATCCCTCCAACGGGTATGCGTCTGTGCGGGTTTGCCGATTCTTTTGGCCCTCTTCTTTGCATTTATATCCGCCCACAGCACCATATGTTGCATAGACAGGTCTTCTCCTGGGGTAGCCTTGCAATCCATGCAGTCTCCTTGCACCCTTTTCCTTAATAGTATGTAGTCAATCTGTGCCTCGGCCGATATAAGAGTCAAAAAGCCATAGTGCCTTCCACGTAGTGAAGGATCTACTTTATCACCTTCTAGTGTGATTTTTCTAGGACATGCATGAATTAACTCGCAAGGATAGTAGTAAATGAAATGCCCGATTGAGTAGATGCAAGCTCCTGAAGCACTTCAACAAATGGTTGAGTCAGCTCATAACTTTCCTTCATGCAGGTACGAGAGATTGGTTCTAGGAGGTTGAGATATTTGAAGAGGTTTTCCAAGCTCCATGTCCAAACAAGCCTCCAAGTCAATGGCATATTGTGTCGAGAAAGAAGATGGAGGTAAAGCCATAGTGTACCACAATCTTGAGGAAACATTGTATATTACCTAGGTTTTTGGTTGCAAACTAAGCAAAAAAGGCCTCTAGAAGGGACATGACGAGGCATAGGGAGTCACTAGTGACAAATAATGTCGTCAATATATAGAAGTAGCAGCTTGATACCCTAATGTGTGTGAAAAAGTGAGGGATTGGCCCATGACCATTGAAAGCCAAATTAAAGTAAGACAGTGCTAAAGCAGTGAAACCATGCTTGAGGTTTCTACTCACATGACTGAAGAAGCTGGGTAAACAAATCTAAGAGGATGCTTTACATAAACCTCTGCACTAAGGAAGCCATGTAGGAAGGCATTTTAAACATCTAGCTGACTAATGGACCGTGAAAGAAGGGGGCAAGTGAAAGGATAAGACATATTGTGATGGGCTTGGTGATGAGATTGGAAGTCGCATGATAGTCCATTCTCAATTTTTCGATGAACCCTTGCACCAAAGCGGTCAAACTTATACTTAATTTTAAATGTCCAGTTTTTATGTAAAAGCTCTTAAAAGAGTCATAATGATGCACATCAGTCTAAAGACCCGATCTACAGCCTCGAATCTCAACGATGCATGGAGGGAAGGGATAGGTGCCTCTAACCGTTGACCGTATCCAACGATACCTAATTAAGGGATCAACTTAAACTCATTGATTTTATGAATATCTGAGTAATAACTTAAAGCACTATGTAATTTTAATGAACTCTTTCTAAATAAAATTACAGCTATCAACTCAAAACACAAAACTATCTACATTATTTCAATTCATTAAAAGTTCTCTAAAATAAATAATTAATGACCTATTTATAGGACATCTCCTACTCCCATTTCAAATTAAAATATAAAAACAATTTTATTCTAACTCTAATTAAACCTATTATAATCCTAACATGACTCAATGATCATACTCATAATTACATAATTCAATAAAATAAATCCTAATAACTAAAACATTAAGCAAGCAAAAGACTTAAGTCTAATTAAGCTAAATGTACTCATGTTCCTACCTAGCTGGTTATAATTCGAATTATTTTCGAGCTCCTTTTTCTTCCTTTCTTCATCTCAATCTTGTTCTTTTCATCCTTATTTACATCACTCTCGCCCATTTTAACAGATTTCGTCCTTGGATTTGACCTGTTAATCTTGTAAGCAGATGAAGATGGCCATTGGGAAAATCAAAGGCTCCTAACTTACATGTTAAAATGATCAAATGCGGGGTTATATTAATTTGTTCATGTGATTGTGGTTTAGTGGATGATGTTTCTGGTGGAGCTAGTGGTGTTGGTTGTGGTTGGATTGGTGATGGTTCGTGGATGGCAAGTATGGTCATTGTTGTTGAGATTATAGGTGATGGTGGAATTGGGTCTTGGATTTTAACATCCTGAAGTTTCTCCTCGTCATGGATGGGCTCATCGTATATGGGCTTATCAAAGATTGGCGGAGAAGAAAATTCATGAAGAGGTTCATCACCCATTTTGTTGGTGGCTGAAACGGAGTTTTTGGATTAGGGTGGATTGATGTTAGAGGTGATCATGGTTGGTGGTTGGGGCTGGTATTTGGGGTTTCGGGTGATGGATAAAGTTTTGGGGTGAGTTTAGCTGGTGGACAATGATTTTTGGTGGTGACGTGGATAGTGTCTTGATAAGTGAGGCCAAAAAGGTATTGGTGGTGGTCAAAGCAATCCGGTAGAGTAGTTGTAAAGCGATGACTCTCTAGTCTTGATGATAGTGGTGGTGGAGCAATTTTGGAGGACGATCTATGGTGACATAGCAAGGACACTTCCACTTCAAAGGCTATCATCTTTTGCATCAACTGCTCTTTCCTCTCCTCAAGCCTCTTGAATCTCTCATCTACTGTGAGTCTACAATCCATTGTCCACCTCCCAGGTGTCATGACTTAGGAACGTGTTTTCACTTTGATACAAGCTAATGCAAATAGCTCTAAATATTCGACCTGCGCCTTTGAATCTCAATGAAGCATGGTAGGAAGGGTTAGGGTAGGGATGGCAATGGGGCGGGGGCGGGTACGAGGGGTGTCTCCTCCATACCTGAACCCGCCATCCAAATTCTATACCCGTACCCGCCCCATTACCTGCCATGAGTATGAAGTGGATACCCGTACCGCCCCGGCGGGTACAAACTCATACTCGTGCCACGGGTATGCATTACCCGCCCCGTACCCTCTCTAATGTGCGTAGAAAATGATTATCTATATCGGGTCATATTAGTTATTTAATACTACTTTTAAAAATCAATTATATTTTTTTATAACATTGATAAACAATTTGGGTTATTGAATTTAAACACGTATTTTTTTAATTTGAAGGTTAATTATGTACAAAATAAAGCGGGTATGGCGGGTCTGAGGTGGAGCGGGGCGGGTATGGAGTGGAACGGGGCGGGGCGGGTACAAAACTCTACCCGTACACGCCCCATACCCGTGATGGGTACGAGGCAGGTACACCAAACCAATACCCACTACCCGCCCCACTTATACCCGTACCAGCCCCAAACGGGGCGGGTACCCGCGGGTGGCGGGCTTTACCCGTCCCATTGCCATCCCTAGGTTAGGGTGCTTCTGACCCATTGATCATACCCAATGATACCGAATTAAGAGGGAGTGACTAAAACTCGTTGATTCTACAAATACCCTAACAATAACCTAAAGAAGAGCTATGTAATTTTATTGAACTCTTTAAAATAAAATTAGAAAGATCAACTGAAAACATAAAAGTATCTTAATTATTTAAATTCATCAAAAGCTTTTAAAATGAACAACTTATGGCTTATATATGGGTGCTTTCTTGCTCCTATTTCAAATTAAAATCTTAAAATAATTATATTGTAACTCTAACTAAATCTAATATGATCTTAACATAACTTAAAATTCATAATCCTAGTTACATAATTCAGTGAAATGAATCCTAATAACTAAAAACATTAACCAAGCAAGAGACTTAAACTGTGGCCTTGTACTACCATGGATCTTTAGTATTAAATTCAATAAAATAAATCCAATGTGTTGTATAATTGGTCCCTATATGACTTAACTATGTCAAGTAATGTTCAAATATTACAGATCAAAGGATGTAAATGTTTTAGTGGCATGTGTTGTAATTTTTTGATGTAAAAAATTGGTAAAGCTGCAGGGTTAAAATATTCATTAAAATCTGGTCAGTTGGTAAAATGACCTGGCAACCCCTGCCCGTGTGATGTATTTACTACCCGTGCCACTGCCCGTTGCCCGAAGCTTCTCGCGCAAGCTTCCTTAGTCTGTTAATAGATGGCTGACACGCGTCAGCCATCCAGCGACCCAGATTGTGTTTGTTGAGGGAGATTATGGGTCGTTGATTTGCTTGTTTTGAACGGCCGAGATTGACTCTGGAGCATTGCCATGGATCTCGACCCAGTTATCTATATAAAGGGACCCTTTTAGGGTTCACTGTGCGCTTTTCTCATTTTTTTCCCAAATCTTCATGAGCCACCGCTTCTCTCTTCCTTTCTCTGGCCATTTTGAGGCGATTGTGAGGCGATCGACAGCAATCTTGTAGATCCGTGGGTGTGAAGGCTCCTTTGTTCAATCCTTGTTAGTTTGGAGCACTTATGAAGCCTTGTTGGCTTCGGTTGTGAGCTTTCTTTTCCCTTACTCTTTATTTTCGTTCGGTTAGGGTTTCTATCTTAGAAGCCTTGAAGGATCTGTATGTTTTGAGTTGTATATTGTCGATCTTTGGTCTGTAATACTTGAACTTGACATAATAGTGGATAGACTTCCCTAGAAATAGCGAGCCGTGGAGTAGGTCCTTATTAGAAGGCTGAACCATGTAAATCTTGTTGTTGTCGTTGTGTGTTTTGTGCGTTCTTGTTGGATGATATTTTGCTTTACTGAGGACACAGGTTTCTAGAACTAGATCTGATATTTTTGGTTGGTCATTGAAGTTATCTTTAAGGAACTAAAGATAATAAGTTTAAAACCCTAGAAATATAACTAAACCTTAACAATTGGTATCAGAGCATCAGGTTCTTTACCTTAAAAAATAGTATGGCGTCTACTAGGGTTGATATTGAAAGGTTTGACGGTAGGAATGATTTCAATCTATGGAAACTAAAAATGAAAGCAATCCTTATGGCACAAGGTGCTGGAACAGCACTTTTGCCTGAAAAAGATCAACCCACTTATCTAACTGAAAAGGAGAAATTGGAAATTGAACATAAAGCTTATGCTTCTTTATTACTTAGTCTTGATAATTCAGTACTTAATTAGATCCGCTCTTAAAAGACTGTAGCAGATATTTGGGCTAAGTTAGAGGAAATTTATAAGTCTGAGTCATTGTCCAATAGAATGTTGTGCATGGAAGCCCTTTTCACCTTTAAGGTGAGTGAGACTAAACCCCTAGAGGACTCTATAGATGAGTTCCATAAAATCTGTCAAGATATGAAAAACGTTAAAGTTACTGTTGCTGATGAATTGTTGGCCGTATTGTTGCTATGTGCCTTACCTAAATATCTTAGGTCCTTTAAAGACACACAAAGATATGGACGTGATACTGTAGCACTGAAAGACATTACAAAGGCCCTAAGATCCAAGATCCTAGAACTTAGGAAGGAAGGGAAGTACCCACCAATCAGTAACAGTGGGGAAGGGCTGACATTTAGGGGCAGGACAAAGACCCGTGACAACCATAACAACCATAACAACCATAATAATTACAATAATAGAGATAGGAGAAGAAGTAAGAATAGAAACAGATCTAGCTCAAGACCTAGAAGGGATTGTAGTAAAGTAAAATGCTATGAGTGTGGTAAACTAGGACACATTAAAAGATACTGTCCAGACTACCAAAGAAAATTTAACGGCACAACTGACAACACTGAATTTACTGACGGATATGATTCCGTTGAAATGTTAGTAGCATCTATAGACCTAACTACACATTAGTGAGTTTTAGACTCAGGGTGTAGCTTCCACCTGACCTTAGACAGATCTTTCATTGCTGCATACCGAACTGTAGCTGGGGGGAAGGTGCTGTTGGGAAATAACCACAAATGCCAAGTAGTAGGGACAGGGTCAGTTAGGGTTAGAGGGTCAAATGGCGTTTGACTTCACCCTAGAAGGAGTTAGGCATGTGCCTGAACTTAGAAGGAACCTGATCTCTCTAGGACAATTAGACCTAGCTGGTATGACCTTAAAAGCACAACATGGGGTAATGAATGTCCTTAAGGGTTCCCTTGTAATGCTAAGTGGGGAGGTCAAGAATGGTTTATATGTACTTAGAGGTGACGTAGTTCCTGCTGGCTGCTCTGTTGCAGAAAAAGCCGACCTCACTAACCTTTGGCACAAAAGATTAGGACATGTTTCAGAGAAAGGCCTAAATGAATTGAACAAAAGGGGGCTGTTGAGGGGTGGTTATGCGTCTAAACCTGATTTCTGTGAGTCATGCATATTTGGAAACATCATAAACTATCTTTTAAATCTGGAATCCATATAACTAAGTCACCGGTAGATTACATCCACTCTGACCTGTGGGGACCAGCAAGGGTACCCACTTTAGGTGGAGCATACTAATTCCTATCTATGGTAGATGACTTTTCTAGGAAGGTTTGGGTTTACTTACTTAAAACAAAAGATGAATATTTTAATGCTTTTGTTAGGTGGAAGAACCTTATAGAAAATCAAACAGGTAGGAAGATTAAGGTGCTTAGAACTGATAATAGACTCGAATATATGAACTCTGAATTTGATAGTTTATGTGCTCAAACTGGCATTAAAAGACACAACACTGTTAGGAAAACACCCCAACAAAATGGACTGGCTGAGAGAATGAATCGTACGCTCTTAGATAGGGTAAGATGCATGTTATTTGCATCAGGACTTGGTAAGAACTTTTGGGGGGAGGCTGTAGTTACTGCATGTTATCTAATCAATAGAAATCCCTCCTCTGCAATTGACTTTATAACCCCTGAAGAAAAATGGACACGAAAAACAAGCGACTATTCTAATTTAAAATTTTTTGGATGTGCTGCGTATGCACATCAATCAGAAGGAAAGCTTGAACCTAGGGCTGTAAAAGGTGTTTTTCTAGGTTATCCGGATGGTGTAAAGGGGTATAGGGTGGGTGTTAGGGATGGAAACAGGACCAAAATCATAATTAGTAGAGATGTGACCTTTAATGAAGAGGAAATGCCCTACTTGGATAGCAGCCACTTCCACCAACCCTAGGAAGTTTGATCCTGAACTCTATGAGTTCGAGATCAGCCCACCAGAGCCTACATACCGGGAAAAACAGACCTTAGATCCTGAAGAAGAGGTAACTGACAGTGCTGAAGGGAGCACTGAACCTCAAGAAACCATTGAACATATGGACCTATCAAACTACCAACTAGCAAGGGATAGGGAGAGGAGAGAAACTAGGGCACCAGTTAGGTTTGGGACTGCTGATCATATTGCATATACTCTAAACACTGCCCTAGAGTATGTAGAGTCAGAACCTCTCACCTATACACAAGCCATTAGAGGGGCTGCCTCTGAACAGTGGCTCAGAGCCATGACAGAGGAAATGGAGAGCCTAAAAAGGAACAAAACTTGGGTTTTGGTTCCTAAACTTATGGGTAGGAAGTTGGTAGGTTCTAAGTGGATCTATAAGGTAAAAGAACCCAATACATCATCTGGACAGCCAAGGTTCAAGGCTAGACTAGTTGCAAAAGGTTTTTCACAAAAGGAAGGGGTAGATTATAATGAGATTTTTTCTCCCGTTGTTAAACACACAACTATAAGAATACTTATGGCCCTAACGGCGAAGTTTAGCCTATTTCTAGAACAAATGGATGTTACAACAGCGTTTCTACATGGTGAGCTGGATGAAGAAATTTTCATGGCCCAACCTGAGGGTTTTATTGAACCAAACCGTGAAAATCATGTTTGTATACTTAAGAGGCCTTTGTATGGCCTTAAACAATCCCCTAGGCAGTGGTACAAAAGTTTTGACCAATTTATGAGAAGTAGGGGCTTTAGTAGATCAATACATGACACTTGTTTTTACTTTAAACATGCTAATACTGTTGATGCACTGTATTTACTGATCTATGTTGATGATGTGCTCCTAGCTAGTAGATCTATGAACTACATTAATGATTTAAAGCTAATGCTTTCTGCTGAGTTTGACATGAAAGATCTAGGGAAGGCCAAGAAAATACTTGGTATGGAAATCACCAGGGGCATTGCTGCTGGAACAGTGCATCTATAACAACAAAGGTATTTGGAAAAGGTATTATAGGTTTAACATGTCTGATTGTAAACTTGTGAAGTTGCCCTTAGCAAGTCAGTACAAATACTCAGTTGAACAATGTCCTTCGAAAGAAAATGATAAGAAACAGATGGAAAGAGTCCCATATGCTAATGTTATAGGTTCTTTAATGTATGCTATGACTTGTACGCGTCCAGACTTAGCTTTCCCTTTAAGTGTTTTGTCTAGGTTTATGAGTAACCCAGGAAGGAACATTGGGATGGGGTTAAGTGGCTGTTAAGGTATATTAAACAGACCTATAAACTGCGATTTACTTTTGGTAGGTCAGAAACAGACTTTAGGCTGATAGGTTACACCGATTCTGATTTTTGGGGAGACTTAGATAAAAGAAGGTCAACTAGTGCTTACCTTTATACTCTAAATGGTGGAGCCATCTGTTGGAAGTCTAAGTTGCAGCCTATGACAGCTCTGTCAACAACAGAGGCTGAATTCGAGGCCCTAAAAGAAGCCATCAAAGAGGATGTCTGGTTGAGGGGCCTGCTGTCAGAAATTAACCTTGATTATGGGCCTCCCTTGCTGTTTTCAGATAGTCAATCAGCCCTTGCTTTGTGTAAAAACCATGTTTTTCATGATAGGACTAAACACTTAGCTGTTAAGAGGAATTTTGTTAACGATATGCTTGAAAAGAACATTGTTGAACTGCGAAAAATTTGTACTGCTGAAAATCCAGTGTATATGGGCACGAAAATTGTGACTTTGGACAAGTTACTCAAATGTATTAACTTGGTTCAAAGTGATTGGTATCATGGATCACCAATCAAGTGAGTTTGCTCCTTATTACTAGGGAATGATTAGAAGTTGGCTCATATAGGTACCAAAGTGGAGAATTGTTGTATAATTGGTCCCTATATGACTTAACTATGTCAAGTAATGTTCAAATATTATAGATCAAAGGATGTAAATGTTTTAGTGGCATGTGTTGTAATTTTTTGATGTAAAAAATTAGTAAAGCTGCAGGGTTAAAATATTCATTAAAATCTGGTCAGTTGGTAAAATGACCTGGCAGCCCCTGCCCGTGTGATGTATTTACTGCCCGTGCCACTGCCCGTTGCCCGAAGCTTCTTGCGTAAGCTTCCTTAGTCTGTTAATAGATGGCTGACACGCGTCAGCCATCCAGCGACCCAGATTGTGTTTGTTGAGGGAGATTATGGACCGTTGATTTGCTTGTTTTGAACGGCTGAGATTGACTCTGGAGCATTGCCACGGATCTCGACCCAGTTGTCTATATAAAGGGACCCTTTTAGGGTTCACTGTGCGCTTTTCTCATTTTTTCCCAAATCTTCATCAACCACCGCCTCTCTCTTCCTTTCTCTGGCGATTTTGAGGCGATTGTGAGGCGATTGACGGCGATCTTGTAGATCCGTGGGTTTGAAGGCTCCTTTGTTCAATCCTTGGCAGTTTGGAGCACTTATGAAGCCTTGTTGGCTTCGGTTGTGAGCTTTCTTTACCCTTACTCTTTATTTTCGTTCGGTTAGGGTTTTTGTCTTAGAAGCCTTGAAGGATCTGTATGTTTTGAGTTGTATATTGTTGATCTTTGGCCTGTAATACTTGAACTTGACATAATAGTGGATAGACTTCCCTAGAAATAGGGAGCCGTAGAATAGGTCCTTATTATAAGGCTGAACCACGTAAATCTTGTTGTTGTCGTTGTGTGTTTTGTGCGTTCTTGTTGGATGATATTTTCCTTTACTGAGGACACAGGTTTCTTGAACTAGATCTGATATTTTTGCTTGGTCACTGAAGTTATCTTTAAGGAACTAAAGATAATAAGTTTAAAACCCTAGAAATACAACTAAACCTTAACACAACGCAAATCATTAAATTGATCAACCATGGCGTCATACTTCTATGGATCTTTAGCCATCTATGAATAACAATTGTGTTCTAGACTAGTGGTTATAGCTGATAAGGAAGGTAGGTAGAGAGGTTTATGAACAATGGATACGAGGTGATGTGCTGCGGAGGATAGAGGAGGCAACATATCCAGGTGTGAGGTGTTCCGTTGCTAGTTATAGTGTCTTCGTTGGTGATTCATTAATTTCTTAGAAGTCTACGAAACAACCAATAGTTTATCGTTCCTCCATTGAAGTTTGCTCCTGTAGCATCGCCACTACTACGTGTGAGGTCATTTGGTAGTAAGTTTTACTGGTTGATATGTCTGTTTCTCATACATGTCTTGCTCATCTTTTTTTTTTTTTTTTTTTTTAATAATAATCCTGTTATTTCACATTGCTCATAGCCTAATATCCATGGATGCATTCAACGCATGTTAAGATGGACTGTCATTATGTCATGGAGAAAAATCAAGATGGGATGTTAAAAGTTCTGCACCTATCTGCAAGCCGCCACCTTGCTGATAGTCTCACAAAATTGGTTCATGTTTTGTCGTTCATTTCTTTACTGTCCATGTCAAGTACAAAAATATTTGCACTCTGATTAAAGGGGCGTACTATAATTATATTATGTACATTTTTCTTCATTGCCCATTTTGCCCCTAATTAATTTTCCTTTATTGTTATCTAACGAATGGGTTGGGCCTTAGCCACCAGTCAATTTTGTTACTTTCTTTGTTTTCGTTTCCTTTGTGTCTGGTTGAGTTTTTCGGTGTCTCTTTGTCATATTCTGAGGCTTCTATTTTGCTTGTTGTTTCTTGCTTGTTTGTTGTGTTGTCCTGCCTTCTTGCTCCTATTCTAGTTGTTTTGGTCCCCGTTTTTTCTTTCGATTGGGCTCAGGGCTCGCTTGGCGAGTAGCCTACTTGTAATGCGATTATGTCACTAATTATTGGGAAAAAAAAAATGTAAGTTGTGTATTTCTTATTAAGTCATTAATGCATTTAACAGAAAGAGCTAGACCCGCTATCATTTCCTCTATTAAAATTCTAAAATGTAACATTTTTATTACTAAAAACAAATAGAATTCTCAGCAGAATAAGCTATTCTCGTAAGATCCTTGTACTTTGCCTATTACATCAACTTCGTCCTTATACTTCTAATCATGCGAATTTAATTCTTACCGTTTTAGTCCTAAAGTAAAATTGACATTAAGTTGGTGACAAAATTTCTCATGCCTGGGCGACAATTTAGTTTAAATTATGTAAATGGGTGGATTTATATTGACTTATTTGTATTTCATATTTCTAAAGAACTTCAGTGAAAGAAACCCTAGAGAGGGTTGAAGTGTGAGCAAGAGAGGCAGAAGAGGAAAAAGGCTCTTGAATTAATGAAAATAACAAATACAATACTTTAAATATAAAGGCTAGAGTGGGCTAAAACAGATAAGCCCAAAAATACATATAAGGCCCAAAAACAATACAAGAGGCCCAATAAAGCTAAACATCAACAACAAAACCAAAAATGTAGAAAATAAACTGTAATACGCCCCCTCAAATTGGGAGGTAGATAATGCAAAGTCCCAACTTGCCCAAAACTGAAGAAAACTGACAAGTAGGCAATGGCTTGGTAAAATGATCCATTAGTTGAAAGTGATTTTAGATATGAAGTACTTTGATGATGTCCTATTGAGCATTATCACGAACAAGGTGATAATCAATCTTGATGTGCATTGTGCACTGTGCACTCATGGAACACGAGATTTTGAACTATATGAATGGCAGCTTGGTTGTCACAGAATACTAACATCGGAGCACGAGAATAAACAAGAAAGTCAAGAAGTAAACCAATAAGCCATAATACCTCACAAGTCGCAGAGGCCATGCTTCTATATTCAACCTCTGCAGAAGACCTCGAGATGGTATTGTTGGGAAAAAAATAACTTTTGTTGGAAAAATAAACTATGATGCCGACTATTGGGTTCACAGTTCTCAACTATGGTCACAACAATAGGAACATATAGAGTAGGAGACTCTTCTCTCTACCTAAGCCCCCGGTCGGAGAGTTACGCTTCGTGACATCTCACGTGCGAGAGTTCTCAGGAATAGGTTTATCTCTATAAACCATTTGCCCTAATACCAGTTATTGGGACAAATTTCTAAAATTCTCCCTAATTTTATAAAGTTTACGCAGTGGAAGGGGTTGAGAATTCATAATTCTAAACCCATAGTTGATTTAAAATTCATAATTTTAAATCTATAGATTTAAATTCATAATTTAAATCTACATATCTAAATTCTTAATTTAGATTTACAGACCTTTTACTCTAATACATTCATAACAATACATAAACTCAAACATGTATAATAACAAATACTGTAAATAAATAGAAAAGAGAAAACTAAAAGTGAAGGAAAGAAGACATACCTGGAATTGCTCCAAATAAAAAAAACAAGAAAGAAATAATAATCTTCAAATATTTGAAATTGAGACCCTGCGATCTTCTACGAATTACCTCGAACTGCCTGGAGGGTGGGCTCCAAAAAATATTTAAACTAGGAAAAAAAAATTTTAATGGAAATTTTTTTCTCTAATTAGGTCTATGAAACAATTTCCAAAAACCCAAAATAATTTGTTTGATTGAATGTCAAACCCTTGAAATAGGTACCTTTATTTATAGTAGTATACCGCAGCCAAAAAATCTCAATTTTTCGATGTGGGATGCGTTGATATCAAAATCAGTTTAAAACTAAATGCATCGTTTTATCCAAAAACCAGAGAAAATGTTGCATTTCGTGAACATTACACGCGTCCCTTTGGCTTATCATCGCGTGCCACGTGGCGGCACGCGATTGGTCCGTGCCTGAAGGTGTGGATCGTGCCCTGGCAAAGCTGATATGCTTAGACATGGATACCGCCTGGGATTTTCGCGATTGTCCCTTCGTTTTTTTTTTTTTGCTTAATTTTTTATATGTAAAAATTCATCTTATAAATTTTAATTTTTCAAAATTATTTTATTTTATAATTTTTAATTTTTATATGTCTCATGAATAAAGTTTGGAAAATTAATTTATCCATCTCATGGATAAATAATTCATCTCATAAATTCTTTAATATTTTTTCGATGGCAATAAATACAGAGGCTTGTGCAAGGATCTTAGGGACAATTTAAATCTAGCTCCACATGGGTTAAATTAATCATCTCATGAAATAATTTAATTATTATTTAATGAGACTTAATTCCACTAAACAAATCTCACTGCACTCTAGACTTAAACCATTTATTCGATATTTTCCTAATAAACTATACTGATGACAACAACCCTCCATTAAATATCCATGACGAAGAATAAATATAACTACTACCATTATCCTTCTCATAGCTTCTCAATTAATTACCGACTTGCCCTTCACTAAATAATTCATTTATACTTGAACATATTCCAAGTATAAATTTCAAATGTCAAACACTTGAAATTCTTTGGCCAAAGTTTCCGAACTATTCAAATATTTGCGAATCAACTAAGGGGACATCTGTATCTCATAAGAGGTTATAAATTCCCTATTAAATACTTGATCCTTGTCACATTTCACGCCGCTACCCAGTGTACGTGGGAATTCAGCCATGCGTTTAGACCTTACTTATAGTACCCCAAAGTAATTAACGCTTCACGTACAAGTCCAGAATATCCTCGGGATTTAGAGTCGCCGTTTACACAGTACAACGTGAATCGTTCATCTCCGATAGTAGTCTAGAAATAAGTAACTCACATGGTCTAACTCAGTGTGTTAATCTTATTAAACATACCAACCCAATACTTTTGAATTTCCATCCACATGACACAAGTCATCTAAAGTGTTAGGTCATGGTCTTAACAGACAAGTGGTCCAAGCTAATCATTGACCACGAGTTATTCAAATAACATTCCATGCCAGTTGTTCCAAGTCTATCTGTGAGTAAATCTCATTATCCACTTAGAACAAACATGTAAACTATAATCTGAGGACTGCATCCATCTCATGGATGTCTCACAAAAGAAAATCACATGTAGTATAAATGCTCGCTTACACAAATTCAACTGGAAAACGACTGGGACTTCAATTTTATTTATTAATTAAAATAATATATCCAAAATAAATCTGGATTTCAGGACACTATTCCTAGCAGATATGTTGCTTTTTAGAATGCCAAGAGATCAGAGATGAGCCCAAAAAATTAGCAAAACTAGTAATGGAATGTCAAGAATCAACACAAGCAACCCAATCGACGTCGGGGAAGGCTTTAAGATGCAGTAATGAATTGGCCAAATAACAAAAACCTTGACTCAGGGAACCTTTAATGTAACATAAAACCTGATAAGTAGCAAGGAGATGGGGTTGATGTGGGGATGATAAAAATTGACTCAGTTTGTGCATAGCAAAAGTGATATTTGGATGTGTGAGAGTCAAGTATAATAACTTCCCAATTGGTCGCCATTACACTGTCGGGTCAGATAATAATGCACCATCATCTTTACTTTACTTGAGTATAGGATCAATAGGGCAAGAAAGAGGTTTACTACCCAAGTGTCCAAAATCCTCTAGAAGTGTCAAAGCGCAATGATGTTGGCAAACGGATATGCCAGAGGAGGTGCGGGTGACCTCAAGCCCAAGAAAGTACCGCAAGTTACCAAGGTCTTTAAGACAAAAGCGCTCATGTAATGGATTCTTGATCTCAGTAACCGCAACCAAATCCTTGCTAGCAACAATGTCATTAACATATACAAGTATAGCTATAAAAGAGGAACTACGGGAATGAATGAACAAACTATAATTGTGGCAAGACTGAGAGAAACCAAGTTGGAAAAGAATACATGATAACTTGGCAAACCACTGATGGTTTGGCCTGACGAAGACTATAAAAGCTCTTATGAAGTCAATAAACAAGTGGGCCCAGTGCTTCCTTGACACAAACCCTGAGGGAAGAGACATATATACCTCCTCATGTAGGTCACCATGTAAAAATGTAATATTAATGTCCAATTGAAGAAGATGCCACTTATTTGCAATAAGAAGAGCTAGGAGAGTCTAATCATAGTCATCTTGACCACAGGTGAGAAAGCTTCGGTGAAATCAATGCCCTCTTGTTTTGTGAAACCCTTGGCTACCAAACTAGCTTTGTCATTCTCGACGGATCCCTCAGAGTAAAGCTTCACTTTGTTAACCCACTTGAATCCTATGGGCTTTTATTTGGAGGGAGGGGAACAATGGACCACTTATTGTTTAACTAAAGGGCATTCAATTCACTATTCATGGCGTTACACCGATAAGCAAAGCAAACAGCCTCATGATAAAACTGAGGTTGGCGCAAATAACAAAGGCTAACTGGCGTGAGCTAGAAGAGTGATCATAGGAAAGGACATCTGAAAGAGGATGTTGTGTTGGACATGGGGAAGACATGATAGAACTGTTTACGGCATTGCAATGATAGTTTTGGAGATATAAAGATGGCATAACAAACCTTTGACTGTGGTGTAGTTGGGGGGGGGAAGTGGTATTTAGTGCTGCAGAAGGGATAAGGTATGCAAAAAGATGGATATTTGGTTCATTTGATGAAGGGGATGAATTTTGGTGGTTCTATTGAGAATGGAATTTTGGAGAGGATGGATTAGGTACTGTGGAAATGGGGGTTGGGAAAACAGAAGGAAGTGGGGAGGTGGGAGAGGTGTAGATATTATACTAGAAGCTTGTGATCCAGATCCAAAAGGAATCATCGAGAATTGGTTGGGGTAGACAAATGGAGTCAAATGGGTTGTCATAGGTAGGGTGATTACGAAAAGGAGACATATTTTCATGAAAGACCACATGTCGAGAAACAAAAATCTATTTAGTATGTGAGTCAAACAACTTAAAACCATTCATGCCATATGCATAACCAACAAAAACAGTAGCACGAGCGTGGGAGGAAAACTTATTGCGATGAGCACATAATGTGGATACAAAAGAAAGATAACCAAAAGTACGAAGGTACATATATGAGGGTTTTCAATGGAACAATAGCTCATACGGGCATTTGTTTTGGAGAAGGGGGGAAGGTAAGCAACTAATGAGATAAATGGTAGGTAGTATGTATTCATTCCAAAGATAAGTGGGTACCTTTAATTAGAACCTTAATGCCTGGGCATTGTTAAGGATATGTTGATGTTTTCATTCTACCACAACATTTTGTTTAGGTGTATCGACACAACTTAATTGATGTATAATCTCCTTGGCGCAAAAAAATCATGGAGAAGGAACTTGACACTAGTATCACTAACATCATAATGAAACTATCATTGAATATGAGTATGGAAAACGGTAATTAATTGAGCAACTTCTGATTTGAACTTCATCATGAAAACCCAAGAAAGCCAGGTATTACTACAAGAAAACTGGCTTTTAATGACCAAAAATAATGACGGGAATTTTTTTTGTCGTTAAAAGTGTATGTGCAGTGCCTAGTTGCAACGGGATTAAAACACTGTCATTAAATGGTGGTACATTTTGGGCTTAGAACGACAGACACTAAATAAGGTCATTAATTCTACTAACAAACCATAGTTAATATGCTCAAGTAAGTAGTAAAATTTTGATCAAAAAAGTTAAAATTCTTTAATTTTAAAAATTAGGCCTTTTTTAAAATTTATTATTGCCAATTTTTTTATTCTCCTAAATTTTCTAATTGACATTTCACCCATATATACTGTAATTCAAGTTCGAAAATTAAATAATATTCCAACTAATACTTAATTCGATATTTTATTCTCTCAGTATATTTCAATTATACTTGATAATTTTTTTATTTTATATACTAAAATCTAATTTTTTTTAATTAATTAAAAATATAATAAGTGAAATAATTTAACAAAAAAGACATCAAATCAATTTTGGACAAAATTATTTCACTCCTCCTTCCCTCCATTACACACATACAATCCCTGCTACCCGACAAAACCCTAACAGTTCTTGCATCTCCCCTAGTTCGAACACCACGAGCAGCGTTGAAGCAACCAGCGAACGATCTTCACCGGTAGTTCGTGAACTAGTGCATAGCAGCGCAATCGAATAGCGATTCTAATTCGAACACCACTAGCAGCAGTGAAGCAACCATCGAACTATTCTTCACTGGTAGTTCGTGAACTAGCGCATAGCAGTGAAATCGGATAACAGGTGATTAATTAACAACCCTGATTTCTTTCTTTACTGTATTTACCTATTGTACCAAGATTTCAAACGATTTTTTACTAGAATGACAAAGCTTAAAGCGAATTTGTCTTGTTCTTTAGTAGTTCGTGTTGTGTCCACTGAATTAATAAATTAGTTGGTAGTTCATTTTTTTAATAAGCCCATGTCTATTGTTCATTGATAATTAACAATCCTAATTCGATTCTTCACTGAATTGACCCACTTACCCAGAATTTGTACGACTTTTTGCTAGATTGACAAAGCTTCAAAGCGAATTTGTCCCTTTTATGTTGGTAGTTCGTGTTATGTTTGCTGAATTAACAAATTAGTTGGTAGTTCGTATTTGTTATAAGCCCATATTTGTTGTTTGTTGGCGATTAATAGCCCTAATTCAGTTCTTCACTGTATTGACACATTGTATCCAGATTTTGAATTATTTTTTGCTAGATTGTCAAAACTTCAAAGAGAATCTATCCCTTTTATATTGTTAGTTCATGTTATGTTGGCCGAATTAACAAATGCGTTGGTAGTTCGTGTTTATTATAAGCCCTTGTCTATTGTTCGTTGGCGATTAGCAGCCCTAATTCGTTACTTTTCAATGCAAATGACTAATTCGAACACTAATATGTTTGGCATTGATTGTGTGATAAGTTATATATTAGGGTTTATAATTTATAGAGATATTAATTTTGAGATTGTTTTTGACATTGGTCTTGTTGTTAAGGCTCAACCGCATGGCTTATACAAAGTCGAACAAAATGCTGATTAAAATGATGTAGATCCTTGTGAAGCATATTAACAAGGCAAACTCTTCAAGCCCAATTTGATCTCATCCACCTCTTTAACTTTGGATGATACAGTTAATTGGATGAGGATGGATACAGAGCCAATGACTATTGATCTATCTGAGACTAGTGAGACTAGAAAGAGAAAGAAAAAGAAAAGAACATGACCTTATTTTCTTGCTTCATAGTTTATAATTTTGATTTTTCCCTTTGTTTTATAGTTTAATTAAGAATAAAAATATGACGTTTCTGTTACTTGTGATTTTAGTATAGTTTATTATTTTTATTGTAACACTTGAATTAATCTTGACACTCTTTTAACCCTTTCCCGATATTTTTTTATTATTTTCTTGAGTTTCTATCAGATCGGCTAACTTGTGTTCTTGAATTTCTTTTATTGGTGAACCAGTTTGCTAATAGTGTAAAATAAAAGGTAACGAGATCAAATGCTTGCCAAATTGTTGGGATGTTCTTATTGTTGTTGTATTAACTTGTCTTCTTATGTGATAGGATAATGTTTCAAAGTGCAATTATTAAAAAAATCCTTCTTCTTCGAAAGCTAATAACCAGTTCCTACCAAGGGGGTTAAAGGCTTATATTAACACGAGGAATAGGCTTATTAAGTTCAATTCAATTGGGGCTTTTCATATGCCTTCTCCCTCTATAATCAACAACCATAATACACAGGTTGGAGAAGCCAATATGATGTCTTCACCAATTAGATCACGTGAAGCTTCATTTGATGCTCCTGATCTAACATCTAATCATATTAACTCCACAAATGCTTTGCAAATTGAAATGGAGTTGGAGAATCATGAAACTGAAGATGAAATTAATGTTGATAACCAATGTAATTGTTTTTCGTACTCCTCTTTTTAGAAAGGGTAAGGTTTTGATTTCTTATTAGCATGTAATCACTTTTTCATTATTTATAGGTTTTGCTAAAAGTGACGACAAAAGGAAGAGAAAAAAACGTGGAAAGCGCAAATGCAAAAAAGTGGCAACTCTCAAACCTGGAAGTAAGTTGCCTATTGAAATTTTCTATAATCGCGGTGTTGGGGAAAATACAAATGAATTTTCTCAACACTTAGGCAAAATCGTACGTTATAGAAATATTGTTCCAAGGAGGAAGCACTCGTGGGAAGAAATTGATGCGAGAGAGAAATCCCACATGTTTGTAGTAATCCTGGTAACTTAACTATGTAATATAGTTTATATTTTCATTTGTAAATAATTATGCGATGATTATTAGATGTCTAATTTGTGATGGCAAAATTTGATTAGCATGACAAGAAATTGGGTTTACTTATTTGAATTAGGACAAATTTCATGATGAGAATGTTGACTTGAAGGAGTATCGCAAAGTGATCTTAGATCATATGTGGTACTTGTGGAAAAATTGGAGTGGGGACTTGTATCGGTTTGAGATTTTGAAAAGGCCAAAAACAAAAAAACAAAAAAAAAAAAAAAACCAACCTTTGCCGTTGTCCTGACCTTGACGTGACAACACAAACGCATAATCTAGTATTTTAATTATAATTATTTTATGTTTTAATTTTACCTGGAATATTCTAGAATTTACTTAGTTATTTTTGAAAGTTATATGAAGAGCTTCCCCTTGAATTCTTCCATCCTCATCCATCCGACCTTGGGAATACAAGCTAGAGTAATTGTGTTCATGAACTTAGAAGAAATATTCCATTATGCCTTCTTGTTTTCCCCATCCGGTTTTGGGACCCCAAAAACGTGCCCTTGGAATTGAAATGCATTAAAGTAGATTCATGTACTTAGAAAAAAGCTATGTAAGTGTTGAGCTCTATAAATAGTGAGCTAAGTTTTGAGTTGTAAGCATCCAAAAAATTATATGAATGAAATTCTATCTTTCTCATCTTAAAAATTCTTGTTTTCTCATCTTAATATTTCACTTCTTTTCTCATCTCATACTCTAATTTCTTTCTCATTCCATATTCTAAGTTTATTTCTCTTACTCATCTAACGTCTATTTCACCATCACGAGCCTAGGTTCATGAATATCTCGTCACCGACTCGCGGGTCCATGACAGCTGCCTCCCAACTTCACTGTGGAACAAGCTTTGAAAAAGGCCTTGACAGATCTGCCTCCAAAAGGGTGAGATAAGAAGGATTGGGTATGGATTGTAAAAAATTATTATGCATCTGAGGAGTTCCAAGTACAAATTCTCTTCTTTTTTTTTTCTTTTTTTTTTCTGTTTTACTGTTTGTACTTCTATTTATGGACATATTAACTTTTTAACATTTGAAACATTGGCAAGCAGTACTAGGAACTCCAAAAATAGGGCTGAGCTTTGGAAAGAACTACTTCATTGTACTAGTAGCATAGCTCATAAGCAGATTTTTAAAGATATGATATGCAATTGATAATTTCAATATTTTGGTTTTAATTTGACAATCTAACTATTGTTTGATAGTAAAAACTCAACAAAATAAGAAAGGTTCGGATCTTGAGGAGATGTTTCTGGTTACACATTCAAAGGGTGATAAGCTGGCGACACCTGAACTATGTATGTAGAATTTAAAATTTTAAATAAATAATTACTTGTTATCAAATGTGCTTCATTCTTATTCTACCACATTTTATAGGAAAAAAATTGTTGATGCCTTTAAAGAGGATCCCTCGTTATCTAACATTAAAGTTGCTGAGAAGGTCTTCAACAAGCGTCAAACTTATGTGCATGTGTTTAGTTATGGGGGAGGGGTAAGGCCTAGTGATTTTAGAGGACCCTCTTCTACCAAAGCTGAGTTTCTTGAAAAACTTCATCATTCTCAGAAGGAAAAGCAAGCACTTCTGAAGAAGAATAAGGAATTTGTTAATTTGGCAGTTAGAGTAAAAGCACTAGAAGATGGAGCTCATAACAATGGGTCAAGTATTCCATCCCTATCTATTGAGATAGACGACTATATTGATTAAGTATAATGAGGCATATGGTAATTTTCTTCTTTTTCTTTCTCTCTCTCTCTCTCTCTCTTTTTTCCTCCTTAGTTTTCGCTTATCTATGCTGAGATATTCATTAAGAATTCATTATTGAATTATTTGGAATTATTGTGGATTTAGACTTTGTGATTGAGTTCTATATGGAGTTTGAGAATGTTATGGATTTATGACTCAGAATGTGTATTGTAGAGTTTGAGTTTGTGATTATTTTGTATTCATTAATAATATACTGTATGATTGAGTTTTATGTGAGTTTGAGATTTCTGGATTTAGGATTTTGTGTTTCAATATGGAGTTGAGAGCTTGCAATTATTTTGGTATTCATTAAAAATACATTATTGAGTTATTTGGAATTGTTGTTTAGTTTGAACTATGTGATTGAATTCTAGGTGGAGTTTAAGAATGTTTTAAATTTATGACACTGTGATTGAGTCTGTAATGTGGAGATTGGGTTTGCGATTATAATGTAAAGCATATGAATTTCATTTTTGGTCAATTTTGTGCTGATTACTCTATTATAGTTTTTATTTCTTTTTTTTTTTTTTTTTATTGCTCGGTCTATTGTGTGTACCTATTATTGATACTCAGATGATAAGAATTTTCTAACATGAGTATTGTATTTACTTTTTTCAAGTTTTGGAAAACTGCACTGCAAATTTTTGTTTTTGTTGGAACTTTTATTTGTGAACTTTTGTTGGATTTGTAGCTTTTGATCAGTTTTTTAGGTGACAAATTTAACAATGTACACTTTTAGTATTTTTTGTATATAAATTGGCTTTTGCGAGGACTTGGATATTTAAGTTTCAATAATATCTTTATTTTTTATTAAAATTCGTTGCTACATTGAATGATATGTAAGAGTTATTTCTGTATGGTTATACTGTACTATTCTATAAATGTTACAACTGAAATGAAATGTTATTATACTACATTTATGTACAGATGCTATAAACAACCCAAAAATTATCCTTTTATGGATGTACAAGTGTTGTAAACAATTAAAAAATTATCTTTATATTGCATAAATATATAGGTATTTATGAATGTATACATTATATTATATGAATTTACAAGGGTTTTTACGCCGATAAATTTTTCTGTTAGAATTGTCTATGATGGGGAAGCATTTTTAATGACGGCTTTTGTTGTCATTAATTGATGGAAAGCGTGGTTTATTGTTGTTGATATTTTTTTAAAAATGACAATCTATTTTGTCGTTGCTATTTTCAATTAGTGGCACGAAAATTTTTAATGATGGTGTTTGTCGTCATGAAAACTTTTTCCTATATGGCGGTATATATTGGTAACAATGACAATTGTTGTCGTTATTAATCAACCCTTTAACGATGGTGCCATCTGACATTAAAGACTTTACTTTTAACGACAACTTGTGTCGTCAATATTGATTTCACATTTAATGATAGACATAATATACTGTCATAGATATTTTTAACTGTAGCTCATTTTAGTGGTCATTGATCCCAGATAGTATTAACATCGAAAGCAACAACGACGATGAACGACGAGATGTTTCCCCTGTCATTAATAGTATTAACAACGGTAAACTAGGCTTTTAACGATGATAATCATTGTCATTAATGACCCTTTTTGTTGTAGTGCATCAACAATAGTAAAAAGAAAAAGCACTCTTTATTAATAGACGGAATAGGGAATGGCCCCCAAATGTCACAATGAATCAACTCGAAGGGAGTGGTAGACAACATATTATTACTATGGAAAGGTAGGCTTCGTTGCTTAGCTAATGGACACATCAAACAAGACTTACTCAAGTCATCATGTGACAAATCTAATGAGAATTGTTGTAGATGAGACCTAGATGGATGTCCAAGGCAATAATGCCACAAACTATGGGATTTTGGGATGGAAACATGTGGTTTAGAGAGCTTACTGTTGACCATGACTTACAATCAACAGCAACATTGGCTGAATTCGTGCCATACCTCAAAAAATAGAGGTTGCTAACTTTAACACCCGTCCCAATCGTGGTTGACTGGGTGAGATCCTGCATACAACAAGTGCTGGGTGAAAAAACATGTGTACAATTGAGGTGTGAAAGCAATTAACTAACTGAGATCAGGTTAAAATGAAACATAGGAAAAAAGAGCACATCATTAAGAATTAAGTGAGGAGTAATACACACGGTCCCCTTATGTGTTACCAACACACTATTTCCATTAGATAAAGTAACAGTGGATTTATTACATGATTGTAAAGAGGTGAATAATTTTGGATTACCACATATGTGACAAGTAGCACCAGAATCAACTATCCAAGAGTTGGAAACCAAAGATAAACCATTTAAGGGAGGAACAATGCAGCATATCAAGGAGAAGGGAATGAGGTAGTATACTAGATGAGTTGAGACTAGCGGTATGGGTGGGCAAGGATGCAAGTTGGTAACTCAGATAGGCTAGCAACTGTTGGCATTGAGACCTTGTGAACTTGGTTGACTCAGGCATCAAACATCCCTTAATAGCACCTACATCAGCCATGACCCCATTCACATGTCCAACAATATCATTATTTGCCAAGAATTATGGAGAGTTTGGATCATTTGTCTGATCCATAGTAGTTGACAAAGAATTTGGCACTGGAACAGGCAAAGTAGAAGATGCACCATCCTTGCCCTGAGCTACATTCAGATTGTCAGCCATTATTAACGAAAAATCAAATATTAGAGCAGATAATGAACAAACCCTAGCTTTAAAGAAAGCAACACAAACAGCGAGAAAAATTCCATTAAGATTGAATCGAAGGACACAACAAAAAGATTTGTTTGATATGATACAGTATAAAATATAGTAGTTAAAAGAGCGGTAATTTAGTTATAAATAAATACAGGCTCAATTTTTAATCATAGTAATACCCCTCCTCTAACTCTATATATTAATGGTTAGAGGTATAAGAGAGACATGATTATCAATGTGTTAAATACACTCTCTCTGTTACACCAATTTAAGGTATAATCTAGAAATTAGGGTTAGGGTTGATAGAATTGAGAAAGAAAGTGAGATGAGAGAGGGATGAGAGAGAGAGAGAGAGAGAGAGAGAGAGTTAGAGTTAGAAGAAGGGGATGAGAAGTAGAGATTTTAGGAGAGAAGATATTTTCTTTGATTAACCTCCAAATGAACTACACTTTGCTCTTTTATACTACAAGGCAAGAACTCACAATCCCTTATTAAGTACATTATTGAACTAATGAATTATTATATTACGTATTATTATACGTAACAATACCCCCCCCACATAAGAACTTCCTTGTCCTCAAGGAAGAATGGTCAGGAACGTAGCTGTAAGTCATAGTAATCCTCCCACGTCGCCTCCTCCACAGCATGATCCTTCCATTTGACGAGTATCTAAGTGGCCACGGTATTGCGACGCTTAACGAGGCGACGGACCAAAATTGCTCTGGGTTTCCACTGTTGCCCGAGCAGGTACGGTAATATGCTCTGGTGCCCCTCCGTCACGGCCCCTATGTGCCGACGCAACTGCAATAGAGACCAAAGAGGGTTGACCACGCAACACACACTGCGCCCCTTGCCATTGGAAGGACATTTGAAGTTTCTAGAAGTTCCAAACAGTGGCCCCGAGCGGAGCTAACCACTAAATCCCGAGTACCATGTCACACCCACCAAGATCAATGATGAGAACATCACAAACAAAATCAGTACCCTGTGCACGCCATTTAAAATCACGGCACATGACACGGCACGGAAGTCGATTTCCATCAGCCACCACAATAGAGGTCGTAGCGATGGGTGTGAGAACACATCCCAACTAACGTGCTTTCCCGAAATCAAGAAAGCTATGTGTGCTACCGCTGTCTACAAGAATGTGGAGTGGTTTACGGTTGTGGTAACCTGTGACTCTCATAGTACTAGAAGCAAAAAGGCCAGCCAATGCATTACATGAGATATGGGGAACATCCCTGGTCTCGGTCTCAAAAGAATCCATAAGGTACTCCTCAGTAACCTCATCGGGTGGATCATCCGGATCACCATAGAGCATGCATAATTGCGGATTCTTCGTTTTACAAACCTTCATATGCCCGGGAACAAAAGGTTCATTACAAAAGAAACACAATCCTTGTTCACGCCTATCCTCAATTTTAGCTGCGGTAATTGTTCGTCCCTCCCGTTTTTGTGAGCGAGGACCAAATCCCGAATCCGAGGAAGAACGCACCACAAACCCAACCGGCGGTGCCGAAGATGAGAATGGCACCCATGAGGCAGGGTTTCTTGAAGGGCCGGAGAACGAAGGACGGTGCCCAGTAAGCAAATTATCCTCTTGCAATCGGGCTAATCTCATGGCATGATGTAAAGAATTCGGCTGAAGCATCAAAACCGGATATCTAATGGAATCCTTAAGTCCCGTGACAAAACACGAAACTAGATATTCCTCGAATAGATTTAGGCACGGTACTAGGCGCTCAAATTGGGCCTGATAGTTTGATACACTATTGTTTTGACGCAATTTCATTAATTCTGACATAGGATCTTCATGACTAAGGCCAAAACATTGTATCATCAAAGAAGAGTACTCATACATCCTCAATCGGTCGACCTACGGCCTTAAGGAATGTACAATGCCACTCAAGAGCATCGCCCTCAAGGTGCATAGAAGCAAGTTTTACTTGTGCCGAAATATGTGTTTGACCAATTGCAAAGAATTGATCCACCTTCCACGCCCAATTTTTTACATCAACACTACCACCGAAGCAAGGGAAATCGATTTTTGATAAACGAGTATGAAATTGATATGTAGAAGAAGCAGAGGATGCAATAACGGAGTCCGGAACCGAATCGATTACCTGATTTTGTGGCGGATCGGACGGTCGAGCAAGAAGTCCGTTTCCTTGATGTTGTTGCTGCTGCACATCATGCAAGATTTCCAAAATTGATGCAATCTCATCATGAACGGTCTGGAATCGAGCATCAATCCTGCTTTCAGTCTCCTCCAACCGAGCCTCGAGGCGGCGCAAGTCCGAAACGCTTCATGTTCCTTCCGCCATTGACGTCGAACGCAGCACCAGTCCTGAATCTGATACCAATTGGTATACCAATTTAAGATGCAACATAGAAATTAGGGTTAGGGTTGATAGAATTGTGAAAGAGAGTGAGGTGAGAAAGAGAGTTAGAAGAAGGGGACGAGAAGTATAGAGTTTAGGAGGGAAGATATTTTCTTTGATTAACCTTCAAATGAACTACACTTTTCTCTTTTATACTACTACAAGGCAAGAACTCACAATCTCTTATTAAGTACATCATTGAACTAATGAATTATTATACTACGTATTATTATACGTAACACTCTCTCTCCCTAATTTCTCTCTAATTCTTCCCCCTTTCTATCTTCTTCTACTTCTCCCCCTTTTCTCTTATAATATCTATGTAAATCCTCCTTTTTAAGAGAATTATCAATATAAATCGAAGTACTTGATGAGTTGAGGGTCTGATCGGGTTTTGGGTCAGTATCAGTGGTATCAGAGCTCAGCGATCCTCTCGGCCTGTGCAGAAGACTTGCCAAGGCTTTGAGTTTGGTGCAAAAGGATCAAATAATCGTAGATCTGAAACGTAGAACTACCACTCTGAGTTCGGAGCGGAAAAATCTAGCCTATATTTATTTATATCTAAATTACCCCTCTCTTAATTACTATATTTTATACTGTATCATGATACTATAACAAGATTGAATTCATCTGAGAGAAAGAACTTTAGTGAAAGAAACCCTGGATAGGGTGAAGTGCGAGCAAGAGACGCAGAAGAGGAAAAATGCACTTAAAATAATGAAAATAACGAGTATAGGACTTTAAATATAAGGGCTAGAGTGGGCTAAAATAGAGAATCCCAAAAGTTTATACAAATAAGGCCCAAAGACAATACAAGAGGCCCAATAAAGGTAAACAGCAACACCAAAACCAAAAACGCAGAAAATAAATTGTAATACTATTCTCATATTATGTTATATTATTTTAAATGTTATTTACGCAAAAAATTCTTATACTTTGCCCAGTATCAACTTCATCCTTATATTTTTAATTATGCAAATTCAATCCTCGTACTATTTAATTTATGACAATTAAGTCGTAGAGTTTTTTTTTTTTTTTTTTTTTGATAAATATCAGCATAGCCGAAGGAAAAATAGGGTACTTAAAAAGACAAGCCCTTAGTCACCCCATAAAATGGAAGTGGGAACAAAAAGAGAACAGAAGAAACAGGGACCAAACCGGAACCAAAAGCAAAACACCCAAACAGCACACAACAGATACCAAGCATAGGCCTGACAAGACATGCAGGAACAAGCTCAGACATGAGCCCCAAATAAAGAAAAACCAGACGAACAACACGGGAAACAAGAGCAGGACTGACGCCTCAACCACAAGCCCACCCACCTCAATTAGCAAGCAAATCTGCCACCCTAGATGGGTCAAAACCATCGAAATTGAAACCTACTATTTTCCCCATCTCTATTACTCGCTCCGCTTTCATGATCATCTCATCGTAAAATTGACATTAAGTTGGTGATAAAATTTCTCATGCTCGGGTGACGATTTAGTTTAAATTATGTAAACGAGTGGATTTATATTGACTTATTTGTATTTTATGTAGCCAAATTATTCAAAATTACGTTATTAATTTAAGTTAAGGATGTATGATAACAAGAAAAATGATGCAAAGTGTAGATGAAAAATTGGGGAACGGGAAGATTCAAAGGCCTTCCCTTAATTTCTTATTACGAAAATAATAAAAATAAAGAGAAAAATAAGATTTATTCTAATTCTCATACCCGAGAATACAAAGAACACATAAAAAGGATAAAAATCTCTAAACACTTGAACTAACTAAACCCTAGACTTCCTCTTATTTAAATAGAAGAACTAATTCAACTAAACTAAAAGACTTAAAAATTAAAAGATCAATATAAAAATAACTATTAGTTATCTAAACAATTAATAATTATCTCTTAATTTAATCTAAGCTAAATTCTTCTAATTGATGTTAACTTTCTCAATCCGATTCATCATTTTGCATCTGTCTCCTCTATCCATGTCTCTCTTCCATACCGCCAAGTAACCCATCTCACCAAGAATCCGATCCAACAAGATACGGATTGCATCAGAAAAGTTTCATAAGGAAGATCTTTTCCAGTGTTTTGAGAGGACGTCATATTCTTTTTTATGGTGTGAAATATTTCCTTAGCATCCTTCCATTTGTTCTTCTACTCTCTTAAGCTTGCTCTCTTGAAACTAGGGTTATAAAAGAACCGAATATTTTGTGAATTATTTATGTTCGAATCGATTACAACTCATCTGTTTTTGTTATGTGGGCTCAATAACTTATTAAGCTAATTCCAAGAAGGCCCGACAAGCTTAATGCGCATAGTCGAACAAGGGCTGCTTGGCTCGTTAACCTCCATGAATAATCCGTTGAAGGTACAATAAGAGCTTGTTAACAACTAGACAAGAGCTCCTTGATAGTTGATATTAGCTAAAAAATGGTTCGATAAAGGTTCAATAATAACACGAATAGCTTAGCTTGGTAGCAAGCCTGACTCGATGATGACAAGCTTGGCTCAGCTCGATAACGTGCTCAAATTGACTCTATTTAGCTATTGAGTTGAGTTGACCCAAGTATCGAACTCACTAAATTCTATTTAATCAGACTCGGAGAAAAGGTTCAAAAGTTTGATAGACATAATAGCTCGACTTGAACTCGAGTTTGATATCGCATAAGGAGGTACTTAACTTGACTTACCAGAGCACCACAACCACTAAGGTCGACAAAACCAACAATCATTTATCAATGTGAATTCCTAACCATATACCTCAATAAGCAAATAGGACTCAATCCTAGCCATTTCATTTCTACTTGAGGATGCTAATAACTTGGAGGTTCCCATGTGATCATTGTCTTACTATATGGCCATAACTTGACAAATTACCAAAGAAAGGTACAAATGTCATGTCCCTCCAAAATTACACCCTCCTATCATACTTTAGGACATATTTAATATCGTTTTAGTTAAAATATTAAAATTATATAATTTAGAAACTATATCGAAGTTATTTTTCTACTAATTAGTTTCTTATTTTGATCGAAAACTAAAACATGAACTAAATCTAAGAGAAGATAATGGGTTAGCTTCACCACATATTTGGGCCAAAACTGGGGATTGTCATATTCATAATCTCTATAAACGTGCCAACTGACTTTTTTTGTATACCTACAAAAGATATCAACATCAATTAAATGGGATAGTGGGATGATGTAACGCAGAGATTGGTGTGAAGATCCATCCTAGCTGTGATTATTAGGAAACTCTTTTTGGTGTAGGAAGTTGGAATACAGGTATGATCGGTGTTGCAAATGCACGCTTACCTCGTTTAGCGGTGTCTAATTTTGATAAGAGTGTTTCATGTATTTTCAAATACTTTTATTTTACTTGTCTTTTTCTTCTTTTGCGCTATATGCTTTGTACGTTAGCTCGGGCCTCGCTTCTGCATATATGCTTGGTTCGTACTATGAGTTCTCTCACTTATTATTGAAAAAAAATCGGAAATATAAACTAAAAAAGCAACATTCCCAATGCCCCAAGGGCATGTTGCTTTTTTTAGTTTATATTTTCAATTAAATTAAAAAAAAAGTTTCAAAACCTAATTTTTAATTTCTTATAAAATTAAAAATTATAAATAAAAAATAGGGTAAATTAGATATTAGTACCAAGTGGTTTGATGTATTACCATTTTTTTTTTTTTTTTTTTTTTTTTAGAAAACTTATAAATAACTTTGGTCCAAAAGTTATATGTATTTAATAAAATAGTCCAAACAACAATGTGTAAGGGTGTAAAATAGGCTTCCTATCCAACTATTATTCATTAGCAGTATTACAACTTTATGGTTATGTGTAAGATAAGGGAATAGAAGGGGGGTTATAAGTACCAACAAAGAATGACAAGTTTCCTATCCAATTTAGACTATTTTATCAAATATATGTAACGATGGATTAAAAAATTATTTCAAAATATTTGTGAATAGAAATATTAGTATATTACACCAGACTTAAGAGGGTACCAATACACAAACATCAGATCCCATTAGAATTCCGGAGTTAAGCGTGCTCGGCGAGAGTAATACCAAGATGGGTGACCTCCTAGGAAGTCTGCGTGTTGCACCCCTCAGATTGAGAATTTTTGGAAGCAGCCTCCCTCTGCCTACATTCACCCTCCCTTCCCCCGATCCTGCTTAGGCGGGAGCCCTTGAGGCACGGAGAATGTTGCATTTAGTATATTACACTATAGAAGATACTGCAAAAGGTGCCCTTAGTAAAATGGGTAGGGACTAGTGCCCTGGAACATCTGCCCTCTTTAATTGCACTTAACTTGTTCAAGGCAAGGAATCTAATGTCCTACCATAGGGTTGTTGCCTTACCCAAAGTGTGGAGCCTTTTGTGCTTTGTGCCCAAATCCTTCCAAAACTAACCATTTTTATTTGAGTTTTTTACAAAAAAAACATCTTATAATATTATCACTTTTCACTTAATTACCATAAGAGGGCACCAACACGCCATCACCGGATCCCATTAGAACTCCGAAGTTAAGCGTGCTTGGGCAAGAGTAGCACCAGGATGGGTGACCTCCTAGGAAGTCATCACCCTCAGGTTGGGGGCAATGGAAAACAGCCTCTCTTCAGGTTAACACCCTGAAGGGGGAAGGCTGCATACATCCGCCCCCCCACAGACCCTGCGTAGGCGGAAGCTCTTAAGGCATTGGGTATGTTCCTACTTAATTACCATAATTTTTATATTTTAAAAAAATTACCTTTAAAAGTTCGAAAATTTTCAATCAAGCACCTTGAAATGTGAAGTCATGTTGCTTTGTGCCAAGTCCTTCCAAAAGACCAAAATTACCCGTTTTTATTTATAGTGATCAAATTAATAAAGAGAAAACAATTGTAGACTCATTAATTGTAGTCCTGAATTATATTATAAAACCAAAAAAAAAATGTCACCTAATAGCTAGGAGGATGCATGAAGGAATCTTTCACATTGTTTAAATCTACAAGCAACCAATTTTTATACATGAGAATATAGCATATGATATCGAATCTGATTTCTTTTTTTAATCCAGTTTTCATTTTTAAAAGGCGAGTTTTGGTACCATGTATTTAGTTGCTTCGTTATGTCAAGAAACTCATAGTTAAATATGTAAAAAAGGAAAAAAAAAGTTATTATTTAATATAATAGCCATCACATAAGGTATGTTAGTTATTGCCACATAATAGTTTTTTTTTTTTGGAAAGGAAAATACACTAGGCTGTCTATACACAGTTAGTACAGTCTAGTAACCTAAAAAAAAATCTATACAGATATAACGGATGATTGACATCAGCCTCTGACAAAGAGCACATAATAGATATGTATCATATATTATTTATCGAAGCATATTTATAATGTGTGTAGATATTGAAAACTAGCAAAGAAAATTGAATTTGTGGTTGTACGAATTTTTATTCAAATTTTAACAACTGTAAGGGCTAAAACCAACTTATACTTCCTAAAAACCCCATTGTGATCATCACCAATCCAGTGTATCAATTTCCATTTGTTTCTCCACTGAGCTCAATAATTAATGATTAGGGTCAAGCATCACATGACCCAAATCAAAAATGACTTAAACCTAAAATGATCCTAACCCGAAATGATCAACCTCAAGCCAACTTGACCCACCCAATTGCTTGGTCTAAATCTTGTTGGGAAAATGGAAGAAGTAAGGTCAACTCAGGAAAACTTAGAGTGAACAAAAAACTCAAAGAAGTGGAAAGGCATTACCAAGTTGTAGAGTAACCGCTGCCTTCAAGCCGAATTTGCCCCAACACCAGTACACACTAGCCTTTTGATAATCTACTCCCAAGGTTAACGTGGCGACCGTAGCACCTATGTATTTGAGGGTTATGGTATGGGAAAGCCTCGAACAATTCTCAACAGGAGAACAAAAATAAAGAGAAATGATGGTTTTTTTTTTTTCTCTGTGATTTGAGAGTCACCTGCCAAATCCTTTATATAGCCAGATGGAGAAGCCACTAAATTTATTGGGCGGATCTAAAAGTTCTATAAATGCCCAGACCTTATGACTGCATTAGCCTGCTAGTCACAAGAGCATTAATCTTGCCAACAGCTAGGAATATTCCGGCGAGTTTATTCTTCCAACGACTAGTAAATTCCAACTGAAATAATATCTCTCGGAAGCAAAACATACCAACGGCCACGATTGTGTTCCACCTTAGCTCCAATAGGAGCTTAACAACTTACCAAGCATAGTAGGCGCTAGGATATTTATACAAGGTTTAATGTTCTCTCCAAATCAATGTGGGACATGATAAACAAGGAAAAATGTTAGGTGTGAGGCTCATTTTTCCATGTGGGATATGCTATTACATAAAACTTAAATAGATGGGTTATTTTGAGCAGGCTCTTTCCACATTCTTTCGATGTAGGATGTGGAATGAAGTGTTGGAAAAATCAACTTAGGAAAGTCTCAAGCCTCTTCTTTCAATGTGAGACAAGAAATAAGAGGAGCTAAAGCTACCCTATCAATGTTTCGAAGCATATTTCTATTAAATCTGACACTGCCTCCAAACCTTAACTTAGTGAAAGACTTATGCATTTGCCGTTTACTTTTCAGTCAAGTTTTCTAGTGTAATTATTTTTTTTTTCGATAATTAACGGCAAAGCAGTAGTACATACCGGGCCTCGACGCGGCGAGACCTAAACCATCCCGTAAATGGAGATGGGTACAAAATTCCAGATCAAAACTGAAAAAATCAGACACCAAAAACAAACAGGGCAACATTATGCAAACAGGAAAGGACCAGAGGCTAACAAGGCACCAATTAAATTCGAAGCAAGCACACAGCCACACATCCCAGTCAAAGACGAACAACCTCAATAGGGTGGAAAATAGGAGAGGGAAATCCCCACTCACGCGCATTGCAAGCAAGGTACCAGACATGAGACCGGACAGGGAGGGTACCAAGCCCGCAATACAAGGAAGGGGAAGGAAAATCCAGAATGGCAGGAGAAGTAAGGAAGCCTCTTGAGCAATTACATTGTCAGAGAGACCTAGGTGTAGCGGGTGGTTCACATCAGCGAAAACACAACCAGATCCTATTAGACTAGTCCTGAAAACAAAATTGATGCTGGTACAGGAGTGGCGCTGACACATGGATGTTTTGATTGGACTGGCAACGGTACTTGGGTGATTATTTTCTAGGGTAATTATTATTTAGTTATCCTGTGATTTGATCATTTATCACCTAATATCTAACGTTTCAATATATATAATGAGGTACCTTAAGGTTTGAACATTTTATCACTTATGTACCCTGAAGTTTCAAAATTTTATCAATTATGTACTATTTTGTCGAAGTTTGATAGATTTTCGTTGAAAAATGCTAAAATAAACATAATTTCGACAATATATTAATACGCTTATTAAAATTTGATGATTGTTTACTAAAAAATGCTAAATACCATATGACTCAGGCAAATATTAGATACAACAACAACAGGCCTAGTGCTTCAAGGGCTCCCCGAATAAGCAGGGTCTATGAGGGGTCGGACGTACGCAACCTTACCCTTCAGGATGATACCCTAACGAGAGGTTATATCTGATGACCCCCAAACTTAGAAGCATGAGAGCATCAGAGCATGGAGCATGGAGGAGAGCACGAAAAGCATGGCAGCATGGAAACAAGTTTGTCAGGGAAAGAGTCGACATCCGACACAAAGAAAGCACATAGGGAGTAAAAGCAGCGAGTAGCACTACATCACAAGATGTTAGACCATAGAAGCACTAAGCAACCGACATACGTCAAAACTGCGTAAAAACAAACAGGCATGCCGAAAGCCTCGTGGCACTAATATTAGCTAGAAGTGCTTGTCACTCCTAAACTGCCATATTGGTTACACCTATTCTAATCCTCCACGAAGCACTAATATCTTCTCATTTATGTTGAGATAGGCGTGGTCCTGTTGAATTGCCTCAATCCAACTTTTCTTTGGCCTGCCTTTTCCTCTCTTCCCGTCTGTAATATGGCGTTGCTCACATCTCCTGATCGAGACAGTGATCGGTCTCCTCTCAGCATACCCAAATCACCGCAACCGTTGCTCCCTCGACTTACCTATGATCGGGGCCACTCCTAATTTAGATAGTCTACATAAATGTTTGGTAAATTTTTTATTGTAATTTATTAGATAGTCTACATAAATATTTGGTAAATTTTTTATCTTAATTTATTGATTTTTTGTTGAAAAATTAGCATGACTTATATATATTATCGTAATCATATACTACATCAGCATTTTTTATATAAAATTAGTTTGATGCCTACAAAATATATCAATTTTCGATATAAGATACCTAAATAATAAAATATTCAAATCTCAAGATATCTCAATGCATTGGGATATGAAAATACCTAAGTAATAAATATTTAAATCTCATGTTACTTAATTAATACTTTTCCAATTTTAAATTGTCAAATAAGTGGAGTGGGTATATAGTTCTTCGCTTAAAAGATGCAAAAATTCAAGCACCATGTTCAGATCTCTCACGCCCACTATTATTGATATTATTCACATTCATATATTCTTATTGTATTCATATGTGTTCTTCCTGCATGGTATCTCCTTTTTTTCTTTTTCTTTTTCTTTTTCAATGTTCTGATGAGATAATGTATTCTGCAATACCCATAACTTCTTTCTTAGGATGCTTATCTTTTCTGTTCCAACCAAAAAAAAAAAAAAAATTAAAATAATAGTGACTTTGCATCATCCTTTTTGCCCTTCTCTTCATAATTATTTCACTTTAGGGCATCATTTTCTTCCTTGAAAAGCAAAAAGGATCATATCTTTTTCTTAAGCACATAAAAAAGCACCGGATACTGAGCAGCACCCAGAGCCACAAATGCTCACAGAAATGGCAAGTCAAAACATAAAAGAGAGTATAGAGGGGGAAAAAAAAAAAAAAGTGGTTTTGAGATTGCTTGCAAGTTACACACTCTAAGTAGTTAAGGTCGAATAATGATCACAATCATTTATCCCCTTTTCACCTTCATGGACATCCCCTCAATTTTGCTGAATGCCTGCTGCAATTTTGCCCAATTCTACCAAAATAAAGAGATCAACAAATCTATTTAGCAATTGGGTAAACTGGGGTAAAGAAGAGGAAGGAAAAGAGAAAAAGGATAAGGTATTAATTCTATCCTTTTTTTTTAATATGGTTAATAAAGAGGGATAAGGATAAAGAAGGATAAATAAAATATCCTTGTTTGACATTGGGATAAAGAAGTAAAGATAAAGATTTTATAGTTAAAATAAGGGAAAATTTGTCTAATTTTTTTTAAAAAATTTACCCTCTCCCTCTTTACTCTTTAAAAAGATTTGCCAAATAGGTAAGAGTTTATTCCAAGTGGTCCATACTCTTCTTTATGCCTCTTTACCCAGTTGTCAAACAGGAAGTAAAAAGGGAACCTAATTGGGCCCATCCTGATCTAATTCAATCTCAGGGATTCCACTTGAACACGGCGAAGAAATCGGTGGCGGCTCGAAACCCAAGCAATCATGAAGCTTAAAATCAATGTAACATGGCATTTCACTCCCTGGATTGTAACCTTTGTTGCTGCTGGAGGCACAAGATTCGAAAGAAATCCCAAGATTTTGAGGCCTCAATTTCCTCTGAAATATGCGGCAAACCACCCAATCTTGCATTTGCTCAGTTGGGTTCTGCAAAAATTATAAGTCAAAACATAAATTTCTTAATGGGCAGGAATCAAGTTTCACATCTACATTGAATAAGATTCTAAATTTTGAAATGGGTCATCCTATAGAAATTTTGGACTTTTTCAATATCATTTTATGTTTTCAATTATTTATTTTTGAGAAATAAAAAAGGTTCTTTTTCTATTTTACAGAAAACCACTTCCAAAAGTTATTATTTTTCACTTAGTCATTACAACTTTTCGAATTTTTAGAAAACCACATTCAAAAGTTCAATTTTTTTCAATCAATCACCTACATCGACGTTGTAAGTTGAGGATACATGTGTAACTATACATTTTCCTATACAGAAAAGGGAGATTAACACATATGTTGTTATAAGCTTACTTGGTCAAGCAATATACCTTTAAATGGTCTCTATGAGCATGTTCGAATCGCACTACATGCCTGTGTGTACAGAAATTGGAACCACATATAGAGCCAACTTAGAAGTATAATGTTTTACTAAGTAAATTAAAATGAACATGTGCTATGTTTTTCCAAGTTTTACACAAAAAGTAAGGAAAATCACAAATGTAACTCAAACCAAATATTAACCAAGTTAAATGATACCAAAGGAACGCTTAAAAATGGGTGTAGTGTGAATTTGTACCTGTGTTGAATCCACAAGGTGATATTCATGCAAGACCCAACGAGTCCTACACCCATGGAAGGTGTTGCCTTTGTAAAAAGCCCACATTTTTCTAGTCCCTATCACTTCTTTTTGCCTCCTTTGGCCAAAAACTTGCCTGCTCTTGCCAACTGCCTTCCAGTACCCTGAACAAGTGCCTATTCTTGCACATTTGCTATTCTTTTCTCCATTTTTGCAGAAGTAATACCTCTTTTCCCTCACATCACCTAATTCCAAAATAAAACATAAAAACACAAGCAAAAAATTGGGCAAAATTCAAAAACTCCTTCAAAAAATTGAACTCTATTGTTAAGAACTCCACAATGAGTAGTAAGAATCTTACATAGGAGTTTTGTGAGAGACGAGATCAATATATAAGTCCTATGGGTCCTCTTCCAAAAATGCCAATTGATCTTAAAAAGGAAGCCTACTTAGGCTAATATGTAAATCTTATACATGCCAACTCGATGCTTCGGGTCTAAAAGCCTGTTTGAATCTAAGACCTCCGGACATATGAACACACATCATGCTACAAACAGCAACATTTGATAAAAATTGAGCACAGATTCAGATACCCATTTTAGAATTCTACAAGATTAGAATGCAAAAAAAATTGAGGCACAGATTCAGATACCCATTACTTGAACGCCCATTTCCGCATTCCATTAGATCAGCAAATTGCTGGGTTCGGTGTAATGGGAGCATGAGGTTTCGCATTCGAGGCCCCGTTTCCTCCTTCCCCAATTGTTTGTGGCCCTTATTAGGTCATTATTGTGCTTCTAACCATCTTAAAGAAAATTCAATTAGATGAACAGCAACAGCAACAAAATTTCCAAAATAAAAGACACATTGCTATAAACCCATTTCAGCATTCACCAAGGAGAGCAGCAGAAACACAATTCCAGCACAAAAAAGATACAATCTCAACAGCGCAGCTCAAAGACTAAAATCAACTCCACAAAAAAAATATGATAATAATACTCATAAATCTTCAAAAAGCTAATTTATGATCAACATTTTTACCCTAATATTAACATTACTAGGAAAAAAAAAAAAAAAAGAAAATTAAAGGGAAACTAACCAGGCAAAGACCAAGGGTCAAAGAGGAAGACATCAAACTCAGGAATGACAGAAGCGGGAAGAGGGAGATCAAGAGCTTTGCGCTTCAAGTAGTGAACCAAAAGCTCTTCATCCGTTGGCCTAAACCTAAACCCAATTGGCAGTTTCACTTCTCTTTCATTGCTTAAAAAGTTGTTCTTTTCCTCCATGCCCACAAACTTTTTTATAAAAAAACACCCCAAAAAAAGGCTCCAATACTGAAATTTTGTCTTACCTCAAAGAATGGAGGCAAACCCAAGTTGAGATTTTTATAATGCAGACATTTTTGAGAAGAAAAGGAGAGGGAATCGAGGGAAAGAAAAAGGGGTTAAGGGACTTTGGGGGTTGTGCAGAAACGCACCGGTTTTTTTTCTATTTTTTGATCAGTGAAAACGCACCGGTTCTTTGTGAATATATAAAAGGCAATACAACGGAGCGTAGAAAAGTAGGAAATCGGAGATGAAAGGTTCAACGATCTTTTGTTTTAATTTTTGTTACTAAAGAAAGTAAGAAAACAAAAGAATATAAGGTTTCATTTATTTAGGGAGAAAACTATATTCTAAGAAGTGATTTTTCTCTTTTTTGTTGTTTCGCGTAAGATTGGTGACGCAAACGAAAATATTTTCCTTCAAATGGGGGAAAATGACTTACCTATTAAAAGAAGGGAAGCCATCATTGCGAGCGATCCAGAAACATGATTGCGACAATATATAAGTATTTTCATTAAATTTTTCCTAAAAAATGCTGACACGACATATGATTTTGGTCATATTTAATTAGTTCTTACACCAATATACGATGAACTTTTTTTTTTAATTTGCTAAAAATATTGACATAACTTGTAAATATTATCGTAATTATGTATTATATTAGCACTTTTATATTTGGTCAAATTTTTACAAAAATTCATCAAATTTTGATGTATGGTACCCAAGTGATCAAATATTCAACTTCAGGGTACGTCATTATATAGATTCAAATGTCATGATATGTAATAAATGTTCAAATCTTAGGGTATCCAAGTAATAATTCTACAATCATACAGAGTTTAAATAATTTCAAATATATTGTATTACTACTTATATTGTCCTGTAACTAGGTATAAGATGATTGGTAAAAAATAATTCTTTTAAAACAAGCAAGGAATATCAAAATATGAAAATATGTTTTCCGTTGAAACAAACAAGGGAAAACCTAAATGGGAATAGCATTTTCCATGGAAAACGTTTTCTAAAGAAAAACGTTTTCCTTGGGAAAAGTACTTCTGTTGAAACAAACGGAGCCTAAGTCTATTATTGATCCTCACAATCTAATAATTAAAAAGAATAGATACAGGAATAAAATCTACAAAAAATTGAGTCCTCAAAACCCTAATTCCTCTTCTTTAAATAAAGAAGCCAATTTATCTAAAATAAAAGACTAAAATAAAAGAAATAAATGCATGGATAAATAATAAAATCTATTGTTGGGTTTACCAGGGTTGGCAACAACCGGTTTACCCTATGCACCTGAGTGTGTTGGTAATTGTACCTGATCACGCCCACTGTTCTGGGAGCTTTAAGTATCACCAGTTTGACATCACTTCTGTTGCTTTCGGCCTTCAAAGCCCTCTGACTTGCTTCCAGAACTGAAAAGATGTTAAACATATTGAACTCCTCCATAGATTCCTTGAACTCGCCAATATACTTATCAACCAAATATTCCTTCAATTTTGCCAAGTCATTCTTGGCGTTTAGGGAGTAGAATTCTGCTGTGTATTCTTCCACTAACCGAGAACCCCGATGCAAGTTACGTAGGTACTGGCATATCTCCCTGGCTTGATTGTGGGGAAAGAAGGCGTTCCACATATGCTTGTTCATCTTTTTTTTTTTTTCATATTTTGATCTTTGATTTACCCTGCCTAAGCTAGGTATGTTTCAGCTATTGCCACTAGGTGGCGGCTCTACCCCTCAACCAAGTAGCTACTAGCAGCACCTACTTATGCTTCGGGACCTCCTTAAACTCAAGCACTTCTTCCATCACAGCCAACCAATCCCAGAACTCTTCTGGTTGTCTTCCATCGGCGAACTCCTGAATTTCAATCCAAAGCCTGGATTCTCACCTTCAATCTTCAGAGTAATCGAAAACACTGGAATTTGGTCAACTCTTCCTAACGTTCCATCCTTGATTGCTAACCTTCGGAAATGGATTATGGAAGCTATCTTTTGATTCATCCTCTCCTCCCACCTCTAGTGGTTGTTGAGGTTGAGCCGTAAGCGTTTGGTCGGGATTTGCAACCAATTACACAAAACACAGCTCAATTCGCTGGAATCTCTCTTTTATCTCCTCGAATCTCCTATTGGTTTGGTGTTGTTGGTCTCTTTCATAAACGTCTCCAATGGTGGTGTACCTTTGTCACTCACGGACCATCATGAGAAAAGCTCTAAGCTCTAGTACCAACTGATGCAGCGTAAGAAAGTTGAAAATTGGGAGCGGATGGTTCAACGGTTTTCCTTTAAATTCTTATTGGTAAAACAATTAAGAAAATAAAGGAAAATAAGTATATTCTTGATTCTCACAACCCGAGAATAAGAAAGAATACATAGAGGAATAACATCTACCAAAAATTGAGTGTTCAAAACCCTAATCATCATCTTTTTTAAATAGAGGAGATACTTTACCTGGAATAAAAGACTAAAATTAAAAGAAATCAATACATAGATAAATAATAAAATCTATTAATCTAAACTAGGCTTTCATAGTTGACATTAACTTCTCAAGCTCGTTCACATCCTAACCGCGCATCTCGCCATCCCGCTAAACTACCCATCTCGCCAAGACCCATCCGCCCAGTTATCCGCCAAGTATGAAGGCGCGGTTGCATCACAACAAGATTTTATAAATAGAGGGGAATATTATATTTTTAACTATAATATTGATAAACACTTTCGAAATATTGGTCAAAATTAAACTGATCTCTAAAATCTTAATTTCGTCAAAAACACCTCTGAACGGTCAAAATCAATATGACCATCCAACTTTTAATTTTATCAAGGACGCCTTTATTAGTGAAAATTTATATAACCTCGGAACTTCTAATTATATATCAACGACAGCCATTGAATTATTAATAAAGATCGATTTGATCCCTTAACTTCGAATTTTGTCAAAACAATAAATACCAATTTAATATTCTTAATTTTTAGATCTAAAGCTCTGACCTAATCAAATATTTAATTAAATTTAGATCTTACTCTAATAAGTTCATAATATGACAAATAAAAATATCGAATAAAACAAGTATAAACATAGTACGTACAATAAGTGAAATAAAGGAAAACAAATTAGATAACAAATACTTAATTTAGACATACCTGAAGGGTGAATCCCAATTCCCACTCGAATATATGAAATTAAAAGACTAACAGCTTAACACCTTAAGGTCTTCTTCGCAATGATCTCATCTAGCACCAGGAATGTAGGCTCCATAAATATTTATTCTAGAAAAAATTTCGGAACAAAATTTTTTATTTTAATCTTTCCAAAAAAAAATTTTCTGAAAAATTAGGTTGAACAATAATTTAGAAAACCCCTAAAATAATTCTAGGGTTTTCATCGTAGTGGAGAACCAAGTTCCAAAACTTCTTTTTTTTTTTGTTTATAATAAAACACAATATAATTTATCGCATTACATATTCATCTCATGAATATTTGTTTAGCATAAAACTTTATTTGTCTCATAAATAAATAATTCCTCTAATAAATTCATTTTTAATTTCGAACAGTGCTTCCTGCGAAGGGACAATACTTTAGCTCAGAACGGGTTAAATCTGATTATCATCTCCTAACACAATTGATTACCATTTAGTAAAATTTAATTTTATGACATAAGTTTTACAGCACTCTAGAATTAAATATATTCCCTCAAGAATTTTTCAAATAACTTTTATTACGACAATTTACTCCTTTATTAAATATCCGTGAGCAAAAGTAACTTTAAATACTATCTTCACTCTTCTCACAGCTCTCGCTATAGTTCCCACCTTGCCTTTCTCGAAACAATTTAATAATACAAAAATAATTTCTGTATTACTTCTAAATGTCAAACATATGGAATACTTTGGCTAAAGATTCGAGAATATGTTTGTATGCTTGTGAATCAACTCATGGGACATCTTTATCTCGTTAGAGAGTATAGATTTCACGTAAAACAATTGTTCCCACTGCACTTCATGCTGAACCAATGTACATAAGATTCAAGTCAACGCACTTTGACTAATCCTTTTGGCACATCAAAGCAACGAACAATCCATGCACGAGTTCAGACTGATTCTTGGATTTAGAGTTATCATCTCACATAATTAATTGTTTTAGATTGCAGTTAAGAGACAAATAATTCAGGCGGCCTTACTCAGTGTTTCAATCATATAGACAACACTAATATAATACTTTTGGATCCCTATCAATATGAACGAGATGACAACAACAACAACAATAGTCCCGGTGCCTGAAGGGGTCCCACGCAGGCAAGGTCGGGGGGGAGGGGTAGGATGTACGTAGCCTTACCCCTTAAGGGTGGGACCTTATAGAGAGACTATTTTCGAAGACCCCCAACCTGAAAGGAATGAAGAATGTGGAAATCATAGAGATCATGGAGATCATGAGATCATGAGAAGCATGGAAGCATGCAAACGAGCATATAAGCAAGTAAGCATGGAAGCAAAGCATCAAAAGTGACAGGCAAAAGCAAACAGAAGCAAACAAGCATCTAAGGGAGATATCGTACATGCGACATAATGCAATCAAAGGAGAGAGTAGAGTGTATAAAGAGTATAGGGAGATGGAGAGAGAGAAAGTAGTGATAGTAGGCAGAGAGGGAGGGAGAGAGAGAGAGAGAGAGAAAGAAAGAGTATCGAGTACGCAATTAGGTATGCAAGCAGCCTCGTGGCACTAGAACGAGCTTATAAGTGCTCGATGCTACTACACCACTATGTCAGTTACACCTATACTAATCCTTCACCGAGCTCTACGTAGGGCAATCTCCTCATTTAGGTTGAGATAGGCGAGCTCTTGTCGAATTGTCTCCATCCAACTATTCTTTAGCCGGCCTCTCCCTCTCTTTCCATTTGTAATATGGAGTTGTTCGCATCTCCTGACAGAAATAAAACAAATTTAAATAATACAAAGTCGTTTTGTACTAAAATTATTGTAATTCATTGATAAATAATATGAGATACAAATATATTTTTTTCAAGCACTAATAATGCTAAATATACATGTTCAAAAAAAAAATGCTAAATATATGTAATAAAATAAAATATACAATAAGTAATGGTAAATATCTTATCAAAAAAATAATGGTAAATAAATAACGTTACAAATACAACGCAGTTGTGGCCTAATATTTAAAAGTACAAATTTGTTTATAAAAAAATACAAAGTTTGACATATGGGGGGTGTGGTCGCCTCTTGACGTAAATATTTAAAAGTAAATAATTGACATACAAAAGTGTTGATATCAGTCGCCTAGGGGGGTATCTACGCCATCATTTGACATATCAGTTGTGCGGTCATCTTCTTCATCGCTCGATGAATCCAGCTTTATTCTCTGTTGATCTCTTGCCTCTGCTAGCAGCCAATCTTTCAAGCACACGGACATCTCCAAGCTCGACGGCGATAGCTTCACCCTCTTCGTTCCAAGCAACCTGCCACCAAGACTGAAAGCACACTCCGATGCTACTGAAGACACCGGACAACTTAGTATATCATGTGCCATGGTGGAAAGCACGGGATACTGGGTTTGGTTTGTATTCCACCATTGTAAAAGGTCAAAATGCGGGTTGGCCGGCGGCCCGAAAATATGGACCAACGGTGTCCACAAATAATAATCTAGCTCGTCACATGACGTGGGGGCTACTGTGGGCGTAAATTGCTCCAACAACTTCCACGAATATGACGTGTGTGAACTACTTCCACTAGATGTGGAAGATCCTATTGCAGCAGTACTAGGATTATTGGATGCTAATTTACGGGAATATTGAAAAAATAAACTATGCAAGTCATTATCGACATCGGCAATAAAAGTGTCGATATTAAGACTAGGATGCAAATATTTGAAAAAATATTGGCAAAACAAGTTTAAACCCTCGCGTTTACAACGAGGGTCTAAAATAGTTGCCAAGTAGTATGTAAGAGGTAGTTCAGAATAATATTTGGCAAAATTTTCTTTCATTGCCTTAATCGATTAGAACAAAATGGGGTTGGATTCATTACCCACCATCCAATTGACAATATCAAGCAATCTTGATATTGCTTGAGACATGGTCGGATAGTAGCAACTCGAAAAAAATGCCGTTGCCATTTTAAACATGCTAAAAAAGTTACAAATTTGATCTATTGTCTCCCAATTTATACCGCCCAGGTTGTAATCACTCCATTCTGTACAATTTTCCTGGGCGAATTCCATCAGAACGTCTTTGTATGGTAGAATGCGCTCTAACATTTCTACTCTAGACGACCACCTAGTTTGGGAGTCTAATTTGAATTGTTTATATTCTATGTTATGCAACCTACATAAATTTCTAAATCTTCTTTTTCTAGTGCCGAATGATTTAATAGATATTATTACGGATCTTAAGGTAGTAAGGGATACCTTTATAAGATCTAAACCATCCATTACCATTAAATGCAAAATGTGACAAATGCAACGAATATGGAAACACTTCCCACCTAACATGGGTCTCATTTGCCTAATTAAATGTGTAACGGATGCAGTGTTATTGGTAGCATTGTCGAACGTAATACTAAAGATACGTCGCTCTATGCTCCAGTCGCGGACTGCCGACATAATCGCACCCGTAATTACCTCGGCAGTGTGGGGACAATCTAAAAGTCCAAAATGAATTATCCTCTTTTGGAGGATGAAGGATTCATCGGTCCAGTATGCCCTTATGCACATATAAGGTTGGCTGGGTTTCGATGTCCACACGTCCGATGTCAACGAGAACATGCTCGTGTTCGTCGCAAAAAGTGTTAAGACCCCAGCTTTCATCCCGTGGTACAACGTAAAAGCGTCCCATTTTACGGTGCTCCGAGGAATCCTCACAATGGCTGGGTTCACATTTCGTTGGAGGTAGTTGACGAAATTTGAGTCTTCGCCGGTATTAAAAGGCCTTTCACTCAAAATTATATATTTAGCTAGCCCCCTTCGGTTGCTCTCTTGAGAGAACCTAAAATTAGCAAGTGCACCGATCACTTGCTGTACTAGACGTTGTTGGCTCCTATCTGGTTATTGCTCGGGGTGGCACCTAAGTATATGTCTGTTTAATGTGCCCGTCCCACTGCCAGATTGATGGGTAAAATCCCTAGGTGGGTCACATAATTTACAAGTTGCTTTATTAATTTTCTTATTAAGGGTAAAGTGATTCCATACCCTACTAGTTGTACGCCTGCTAGCACTGGTACTAGTTTTAGGCTGGGCTTCGGTTGTGGGCGTGGGTTCCTCATCAGCTTGTGAGTCTCCAACCCCACCACCACCTGACTCATGATAATCTTGTTATTGTGAAAAGTTATAATCTATGCTATCATCAATGTATGGGGGTGATGTGTCTGGTTGTATAAAAGCTCGTTCTTCAGTATTAAGTAAGACAATTCTACTCTTTTTAGGGATTCTGGGTGGCCGAGAAGAGCTAGAATTAGCACGACCGGCTCTAGAGGATGATGAAGAGTTATGTGCCATATTAGTATAAGTGATTAGTCTTTATAAAATGCAAGTAGTAATGCAAATTAAATAACTAAAAATGCGAATCAAATAAAATTGCGATACTAAAATTACCGAAATAAGAGAACAATAAAATTCGAACTTTAGCCAAACACTTTACAAACTTCGAACTTTAGAGCACAATTTTGCAATTAGCAAGGTTAAAGAAGATGGGGGATGATGAATGTGTAGAGAGAGAAGAGAGGATTGAAGATTTGGTGAGGAAATGAGTTGGGGAGGATTAAGTATTTATGGGAAAAAAAAATATATATAATTTTTTTTTTAAATTATAGCCGTTGTTGAACAGCTATAATAATATAGCCGTTGCCCCAATGGCTCTTAGAGCCGTTGGGGTAGGCCCAGGCGTGCCTACCCAGGCCGGGCCCAAACGCCTCTAAAATTTGGCCCGCGGCCCGGCCCGGTGCCAACCACTACCTGACAGGGTTGAAGGTGGGTCTCCTCCTAAAATGCCCGAACGACCTTAGATATTGCTCCCTCAACTTTTCCTCTATTAGAGCCACGCCTAATTCACTTCTTATGACGTTATTTCTGATCCTATCCTTCCTTGTGTGTCCACACATCCATCTCACCATCCTCATCTCTGCCACCTTCATCTTCTGTGTGTGATGACGCTTAACTGGCTAGCTATCTGCCCCGTAGGACATAGCAAGTCTCACTACCATCTTATTGTATTTACCCTTTAACTTTAGCGGGAACTTCCTATCGTACAGTACCGCTGAGGCCATCCTCCATTAATACCAACCCACTTTAATCCTGTTGTTGACATCTGCGTCTGCTTTGCCGTCTTATTACACCATCGAACCCAAGTATTTAAAGCATGCTTTCTATGGTACGCACTCCGACTCTAACTTGACGACTTCTGTGCTTGGCATGGTAGAGGTACTGAACTTGAGTTTCATATACTCGGTCATAGATCTACTGAGTCTTAGACCTTTCGATTCTAAGGCCATCCTCCAAAGTTCTAGTTTCTCATTCACCTCCGCCTTAGATTCTCCCACTAGGACTATATCATCCGCGAAAAGTATGTACCACGGCACATCCCCTTGGATGTGCTTAGTGAGCTCATCCATAACCAAAATGAATAGAAAGGGACTCAAGGCTGACCCTTGGTGTACCCCAACTATAATGGAAAAAGCGTCGGTCTCCCCTTTAGTTGTAACTTGAATAGGACAAGCCATCTAAAGTATCATATTGTAGTCTTATCAGACAAGTTGTCCAAACTCATCATCGACTACAAACCTATACTTTGACAGCATATCACTAGTTTGATTTAAGTCTATCTATGGCTCTATCTTAATGACCACTTAAACCAAACCTGACATGTCATCATGGACTACGTCCATCTCATGGAACTTTTTTGAAAACAATCACACTCATGTTTGAGTCATAAAATATAATCAAGCAATAAATAAATAAACAGTTTCATTTATTTAATATTTAAAACTAACTAATTTAGTTTTTCCATGACACCAAATATCTCCTACTTGTCCTAACACCAATTAGCCTTGCATTGAAACAATTCCCTAGGGATCTGTCAACTCATTGATTATAAATGTTATCAGTACCGATCTGTCACTACCTCATTCCTTTGCTTACAAACTTTGATCTATTAGGAACCGATTGAGTCAACTAGTCTACTCAACAACTTCATAGATGTCAAGTACCCGAGTTCTATAGTGAACTAAGCAATACAAGACTACTTCGCTCTTCACCATCTAATGACTCTCACTATAAGGGTTAAATTAGATTTTTGATGTCAAATGTCTAAATCTTGTAAAACAAAAGACCCATGATAAAATCAACATCCTTTATTAGACTCTCACTAAAGCTTGACCCTAATAACATGGTGTGCTCATCTTGGTTCTTTCATTTTAAACTAACTGGACAATTAAATCTTTATAGCACATAACAATTCTACACTATTCTCAATGAGTAAATTGTCATCTATATACAATACTTAGAAAGTTACTACATCCTAGCTATGTCACAAATCATTGAATCTATTATTCAATGAACAAGATGCTTATTTAAGTCTAACAAAAGATTTCCTCAGTTTGTATACTATATGCTCCTAACTCTTTGCAACAAACTTGTCTAGTTGTATTATATATATAACTTTCCAAGATGACCATTTATAAAATGTCATCTTGACTTCCATTTCCCGTATCTCGTCATATGAAATACAATGGATGAGAGTCTCCTTATGGACTTAAGTATGATGTTTGGCTAAAAGATTTTATAAAAGATGATTCCTTTCATTAGGGTATAACCCACTGCTATCAATCTAGCTTTGAAGGTTTCTACCTTCTCGTCCACTCAATTCTACATTTTGGTAGATCCATTCAAATCCAATCTAATAGACTTAATGTCTTTCGATGCCTTTACAAGATCTCAAACTTAGTTAAAATACAATTACTTTAACTTAACTTTATTGCCCTAACCAATTGGTATATATCTTTATAATTAAGAGTTTAATTGTAGTCTAAAAGATTAGATTCACCATCATGCTTAACCATTAAGATTGAAGACATAAATCCATCAGGTGACCTTGACCATCTTCCCACTACACCAAAGCTCTCATGTACTTAGTGTGACGATAACCTAGTTGAAGACATATCTAACACATCATCTGCACTATAAGTTGTATCAAATTGTAGAGACATAATATCTCATACTGTTAATTTATCCAACACAAGCTGTCTGTTGTACTTTTAGAACACTTTCTAAAGCCTTTTACATAACAAACCCTTTGATATATAGGTGTGGCTCATCATAAGAATCTCACCACATTCAATAATACATTATTGATCCTTTCTGCAACTCTTTGTAATAAGGAAAAATAAGAATTCTCTTAAAACCACCACTTAGTTCTAATCAAAGTGACTTGATATAATTACCTAACTGATCCTAAGTGTACATTGATGGATCCAAATACGAAACTTGTACTTAATGATGGTACTCCAGTGGCACAATTGGAGTATGCCAAAGTCATAGGATATCTCATGTACGCTATGACTAGCACAAGGCTTGATATAGCCTTTGTTGTTGGAAAACTAAGTAGATACACTAACAATCCGAGCAAATTACATTGGCTTGCAGTATATAGAGTACTGAAATATCTCAAGGAAACCATGGATCATGGTATTTTGTTTCAAGCATATCCTCCAATTTTGGAAGGATACTATGATGCCAGTTGGATCTCCAATGTGGAAGATCATGTCTCTACAAGAGGGTGGGTTTTCTTGCTTCGTGGGGTGCGATTTATTGGGGTTCTAAGAAACAGATGTGTATTTCAGATTCCACAATGGCAGTGGAGTTTATTGCACTCGCATCTGCGGCAAAAGAAACCAAGTGGTTAAAGGATCTCTTGTATGAGATTTCTTTGTGGCCTAAGCCGATCTCTCCTATTTCTATCCATTGTGATAGTCAGGCTACGCTTTCAAAGCGTATAGTGAGGTGTATAATAGAAAGTCCAGACACATTGGTGTGAGACATAGTATAGTGAGACAACGTATCCGAGGAGGGGCCATCACTATGGACTTTGTGGGAACAAGTAAGAATCTAGCGTATCCATTTACGAAAGGTCTTGCTAGAGACTTTGTTTTAAGAATAAATGAAGGGATGAAGCTGAAACCTGTCTATTCTAGTCACCCATAATGGACCCTCAACTCAACACCTCGTACAACACTAGGTCTTGAGTTCAATAAGAGAGTTCCATTATCCATGTGACTGCAAGCACTAAAAGTGAAATTCCATCCCGCATGTGAAGTGCTTGGTAACGTGACAAAGGAACAAAGAGGATGAGCTTATGTTCTTAACGGACTCGAGTTTATTATTGAACGTCGTGTTATAGAGACATGATTAATGGGGTCTACCTATGTGAGTGTGAAGTTTTGCTGCTTCAAGAGTGATTTAATGAGGTTTGGCTCTGAAACACTCATGAAGGGTATAGGACATAAGGCCATAAATGTGTCAGTTTGAGAGATGAGATGTGAGAGAGAAAGTCTTGTGTGTGGAGATATATTCAGTTAGTCGAATGGAATGTATGGTTCAAAACTGAGTCTACCGTTTTCATTCTAATTAATGGTAATGTGTCTTCACTAGGTGAGGGTTCAATCGAAAGATACTCTCATTGATGCATAAAAAGGCTTCCTATTATTTTGAGATGTTGTAATTGTAATATGAGAATGAATGTATTTTGAAAATGGTGGAGAATATTGATGTATTTTCAAAATTAAGTACTTAATGAAGTGTTTCTTGCTTGGTTTGAGTAAGGTGTGTGTCAACAAATGTGCAGTGTGTGTCGACACACAACTATGCAGAAAGGCTCTCCGCGTTCTATTTGTCAAAACACAATACGGTAACCCCATGTGTTGATGTAAGTGTCAGCACTCGCTTTGACACACAGTCTTACAGTACCCTATGTGTTGATGTAAGTGTTGATACTCAGTTCGACACATAGCCTTATAAGCTGTGTGAAGGTCTGTGTGTCGACACTCACTTCGACACACATGGCAGTTTTGACCATTACTTTGCGTGGTTAAAAGAGGTTTTTGGCGGTTGATTTGGATAGGATTTAGAATATGTATCCTTTCATAAGGGACACATGCTCATCTATATAAAACCCCCTACCGTAATATTTGTTTGACTAATGAAAGATTGATGAAAACACTTTGGAAGTGATTTTGCATACAAAGTTCATTCTCTTTTTCTTCCTCTCTACTCATCTTCTCACTTCGTTTTTAGTTCTTATCGTATTCCCGAGATTATTTCGCTACCCTCGAAATAAGTTTTAAGGACAGTGATTATGCGTTTTGAGACTTGAGACTTGTTTGCTGATACTTGATCTATAAGAAAATTTTCCAACAAAATGTACATCAACAAAACATTAAATCCAAATAAAGTCAAACAAAAGTCACAATCCTATACAAGCTTAAAAATGGTCAAATATCTCAGTAACTTAAACTCCCTAAATATTTAAACTCTACAGAAGAGGAAAAATTGAAAATAGATAGAGTTTTAGTAACTGAAATAACTTCTGATCCTTGCACATATTTGGCAATAACATCAAGATGAAAGCCAAATCCTTTGCAAACAATAGCCACAACCGTTGAACGTCTTACTGAGAACCCAAATCTCACTACTTCACAAGATTAGGGGCGTACATGAGCTGAGCCCGCTCGCGAGCCCTCGTGAGCCGGCTCGTCAAAAAGCTCAAAAGACTCAACTCGCTTCGAGCTCGAGCCAACTCGTTCAGCTTATCAAGCCGAGCAGCCCGAGCCTAGTGAAACTCGAGCTCATAAACTCGCGAGCCTAAACAAGCCCAAACGAGCTTTTCTTAATATAATATTTTTGATTAAATATGATCCATGAAGCCAAATTTGAGCCTAAATGAGCCGAGTCCGAGCTTGATCGAGCCCAAACGAGCCTACATTGAGCTTAAATGAGCCGAAATATTGCAAGCTTAATTCAAGCTTGTCGAGCTTAGATCGAGCCGAGTCAAGCCCGAGCTTTTGACAAGCCGAGCTCGAGCTTGAACTTTTCGAGCTCGGTGAGCTTCGAGCCGAGCCTGAGCCGAGCTTAATGCAAATGAGCGGAGCCTCGAGCCTGGCAGGCTCGGGCTCGGCTAGGCTCAAATACACCCCTACACAAGATAGAATAACCGCATTGCCATCAAGCCCCCACTTGCACAAAATAGTAACAATATAATGGTAAATATTTCAAACTGAAGATTGTTAAATAAATAATATTTTACTTCCCACATGATAAACAGTAAACACATATGGAATCACGAGCAAAAAGTTGATGTGACAGTCAAAAATGTACCCAAAATAGCAAAAAAAATATAAATAAATAAAATAAAACAAAAGAAAAAAAAAAAAGATATACATATAATATTAACTAAAAACTTAACATTGGAAGATAGTTATAAAACTATCTAACAATAATTCATATAGAAGGAACATATTCAGTGCCTCAAGGGGCCCCGCATACGCAGGGTCTGGGGGGCAGATGTACGCAGCCTTCCCCCTTCAGGGTGTTAACCTGAAGAGAGACTGTTTCCCAATGCCCCTAACCTAAGGTGAGGATTTCCCAGGAGGTCACCCATCCTGATACTACTCTCGCCCAAGCACGCTTAACTTCGGAGTTCTAATGGGATCCGGTGGCAGTGTGTTGGTGCCCTCTTTGGTATCTAACAATAATTCATAATTCATATGTAATTACAAATTCACAATAACATATACAATGAAAAATAAGATTACCCAACATTATAAAATTAGTTTGAGTCAAATAATAAGACAATACTCTACATCACATAACAAAACTATTAGAGATATTATAAGCAAAAAGTAAAAGAATAGTTCAAGCAAAAAAAATTAACAAATGCAACATTAATAATAGAATGACCATGTAAAATACCCACAAATTGAAATAAAATATAAACCTAAAAGACGAAGCAATTAGTTTCATATATATCATCAAATACACATGTCATAGACCCATAGGATCGATGTAAGTAAGAAAAGCAATTTTCGAGTTGTGTGTTACAATTATATGAACATTTAGAAAATTTTTTAGGATATCAATATAATACGATTGAAGGGATAGTATGAAAATAACAACAGTATCCATAACAACATGAAAAACATACCAATAACTTCTCACCTGTTGGATGTTATATTCTATTTGTAGTTTTTGATTTTCTAAAAATTAAATATTTGGTTTAAAGTGATTTTTCCTGTTTTAAATTTCTAGTTTTGGTTTTCGCTAAAAATGAAAAAGCTTTAAATAAAATGATAAATTGTTTTCAAAATATTATCTTGGGTTCTAAATAACTAAAAACTAGTGACTCCCCGTGCGTCGCACAATCAGGTGTCAATATTTTAAATGAAGTGTATAGTTAGTATTGTTGTAAAAATGATACAAGCTAACCTTTAGTTTTATGGAGGAAATGTATCCCACATTAGAAAATTTTGTGGGTGGTCTTTTTTTAACGGGTATATTTATTTTATGGGGAATAATTTTCCAAGACCTGTTACTAGCCGATTACCCGTAGCCGTTTAATGTCATTAAATATGACTGTTAGAGTTAATTAAAAATATGGTTGTTGGAATTTATTCTTGTAACCGTTTATAGCCGTTAGAATTCATTGCACCGATCTTAGTACTAGTTGCCGTTTCTAGCCGTTCGAGATTCATACCTAATTATAATTTAGGTGTTACAATTCATTAACTCCAGGCAATTTTTTATCGTTAAAAAAAATTATAGCTGTTAGATACAAGCTTTAAAAACTGTGTGCCCTCATCCTTGTCTTAAGTCAATCTAAAAAAAAATCATAACCTAAAAAACCTCTACACTCTCTCTCTCTTCAGAATTTCAAATACCCATTTACAGAAATATGCTATGTTTATCTGTTTCTTTCTGATAAGATTTTGGTCTCTTCTGTAAAAATGTTTATGATTATACCAAGAAAAAAAAGGACCTTCCTTTTGAGTTGTTCGATATTGGGTAGAATTCGGGTTGACAAGAATACCTATTTCTTTTGCTTCTCCCTCTCCTCAAATTTTGGGCAAAGTTCAAGGTACTCTGACCCGGCAATTAACAAGTGCACGTTAAGAGTTGGATCACGTTAATCCTGGAGGACGGCTGCCGGTTATACTGTGTGCACCGGAGCAACGGCGAAATCATCTTTTAGGACAGTGGCATTTACGACGGCGCGATATCATCTTTTGTGAGATCTTTCTAATTTCTCTCTTCTTTTCATTGGATTTTCTAATTGCTCTTCGATATTCTAGCCTCTTCTTGCACTTTCGGTTTTATTTTGAGTATTGTTTTTAGATATTTTTGCTGCCCATTTCTATAGCAATTTTACATAAGTGTTTTTACTATTTTACTACTATTTTTCTAACAATCTAAAAGACGATTTTTCTAATCAATCATTGTTTTTTATCATGAGTAATTAAAATATTACCATTTGATCTGAAAAGACATTGAATATTGACTATGTTACATAAGAATTTCGATTTAGTAGTTCCCTTGGATATTTATCATAAAACATCTCGCTATATTTGTATTAGAGATTAAAAATCATTTATGTTCTTTTGGAACAGTTGATTGTTTGACATCGTGTTAGTCTTACTGAGAAGTTACAGGTTGGAATCTCATTAGCTCTTAGTCTCTAGCATTTTTGTAAGGGGCATATTAGAGTGTATATATTCGAGGCGTTGCTAGGGTTTTTAAGAAAATAGTATTAAAAAGAGTACATATAAAATCTTAAAAATCTTATTGGATTGTTTGGAAAGGGCCGTTAGAAATTTGGAAAAAAGGTAGGAAATTTGTTTGGGTCCTAATAAGAACAATAACTATTATGGGACCTATTAGATCTATTTTGAATGGAAATCAGGGGCTTTATTTGGATTAAGGCTTTTAAATTACTATCTAAATTTAAGTAGTCTCAATTCAATTTTTTTTTTTTTTTTGTTATTTTTGTTTTTGATACATATTGTTGCTAGTACCTTTTGCATGTGCGCATTGAGTCTCTTTCTTGACCAATGGCATACTCTCTCAGAACATATACATGTTGACTCTTTCAAATGACTTAGAAAAATACTTCCTAATTTTAATAATACTGGCTTTACGAAATGCAAAGTATGCTAAATGTGCTAAAAAGCCATCTGAATCGGTTAAGAGTCAAATTGAACTTCTTGAATTAGTTCCAAGTGACTAAAGAAACTTCAAAGAGAGACTTCAAAACTAAGTGGTAAAAAATTATTTTGTCTCATCCGTGGATAACTGATTACGATTTAATAAAGTATATCTTTTGAGATAAGGATAGAAAGATGCTCTTCAAATATAAAATGAAGGTTAAAATTTAACCAGACCATAAATCAAAAGGATTAGGTGGAATAGAGGTGGTCAATGTGATACCATCTTCCTCAAGAAAGATTGTTCTAGAAATAAATTGCTTGAGGTGGGACTCGAGCCCAACACCTCCTTTTCACACTTTGGAATCATAGCCACTAGGACAATCATCCTTGTTTTTGGCCCAAGTTACTGAGTTACTCTCTAAGCTGTGGGGGAAGCCATGTTGTGGTTCCTACTCACTTTATTGATAATCCAATTTAACAGTTAAATAAAATACCTTAACTTGAAAAGTAATGTTTCTAATATCCACTACCTGTAAGTGTGGGGGCATATTCAAAATTCCATATTTTCTTTGTTTGGGTGTGTGGTCAGTGAAAGTGAAAGCCAGTAGGAATAACAAGGAATGCTAGCTAGGTCTTGCTAAGATGTCAAGACAGTGGGCAATGTATAGGTAACCTCAGTCAAAACCAAATCAGTGGTAAACTTAAAGGTTGTTAAGGATTCCTAGTTGGTTCATGGATATGCCTTTGGTTCACTTAAATGGCCTAGTATAGATTCTTGTTTTGGTGGAGCAATTTCTGAGGTAAATTGCTCGAGCCTGACCCTGTTAGCGATCGAAGGAGAGTTCTTGGTTTGGATTGTGTGTTTTTCAATTTTTGAGTAATTGTTGTAGTTAATACGTGTTTAATGCTTGAGGTTGATTGTGAACTTGTTAGATTGAAGTCTTGAACCTAGAGTTGGCAACTCTTAGGTTAAGCATGTTTAGTTGCACAATCTTGAACTCGGTGTGTGAGAAGAGCATTGCATGTTTTCAGTTTAACCATGAGATTAGTTCTTGTTTGTGAGAGATATTTTCATGCATGTTTGAATGACCTAAGTGAAATAGTTGATTCTCGCAAAGGGCTAATAGGACTTGTGAGTTCTTGTGAAAATCTATGTGTAATTTTGTGTATTAGTCTCCATGTTAATATATCTCATATGTTTCCCATGACCATGTTTGAAGTAAGTTGGTATGTTGTCACTTGTTGCTTGAAGTAATGATAAACATGTTGTTTATAGACTATTTTCAAGCAGTACATGCTGATATAACATGCTGTTATGGACTTTTATATACTGAATTTCACAGTACCGGGGTAATACTTGTTGTTTATAGTGTGCAACTACTATATGCTATGAACATACTGCAGATTATGATGTTTAGCTGTTGAACGTTGCTATCCATATTGGTTTTATGGTGGTTTTTGGATTGTTTTGCTGAATTTCTAGTTTGTAGTTGGGAAACACATGATATGCTTGAGTCATATGTGGACTTGGTGTTGTCTTTGGAGACTATTATGCCCTTAGGTTCATTGTTTCGTACCTTCTTCTCTAGTTTTGGGAAAAGGGTAAGGTGTAGGTCACATAAGAACCATGACTGACCTTAAAGTTTATGATGGCTTTATGGCATATATGACCTTGTTGAAAGTGGGGTTCGAACTAGTGTTCCCAAAGAAGTAAATAAGGGTTCTTAACCAAGCAGAAAATTTGAGTGGATTAGTAATGTTGCGTGAGACATTTCATTGTGAGGTTTTGTAAGACACAAGAGCCTATGATAAATGCTATTTGACCGGAATCTCTCGTGAATATTGTAGCTCCATCAATATTTGCTAGTTATAACTAGCTTATAGAAATTGATTATGATGGAAATACTATTTTATTGACTATCCAAAGTCAGTGTGAATAGCTTGATGATGCTAACACATGGACTTAAGAGCCTTGCGGAGGCTTGGGTTGACTTAACTTGAATTGTAAAAGGCACCTTGTAAGTTATAGTCTCTTGTGCCTCTTTTTCTTGAGATCACCAAATATTTAATACAATATTGATAGTACATGGACGACCTTTAATAATAATAATGCATATACTCTAAGTACGATGAAAATGGGCATATGGTCTTTTGTGACCTAAACTAGTGGTGATCCAATTGATTTGTGATGATATGTGGGTTGACAAGTTTGCGGTATATGTTTTTCGTGTCAATTGTTTGTATGATATGCGTACGATGTGTACTATTTGAGTACTTTGGGTGGAGATATGATTTTATTGATATGATATTTGCTCCACTATTGTGTTATACTGACTTTGTTGAAGTTGACAAGCGATGGAGCTAGTTGTTTAGCAGCTCATTGCAGAAACCTTTATGTCGGGGTGAGAGCAACTTGGCGATGGAGCTAGTTGTTTAACAGCTCGTTGCAGATACCTCAATGTGGGGGTAAGAACAACTCATAGTTGACGTTGGCAATGGTAAACTCTCAAGTACCGCTTTGTTGCAATACAACGTGAAATGCCATGTATGATGGTTGAGCATGGTGCTTTAACCTAACCCATAATTCATGACGGGTGGTGTGGACACTGCACACTTGATGGGTTTGGCAAGAGGAGACCTATTCTTCTCAAGTATAAGATCGTAAACGTTTTACTCGAAAGAAAGTGATATCACTAAATTGCGTAAGGTCTAAAAAGAACCTTGTGGATCCATTAATTGTGAAAACATCGAGGGGGACAGAACTAAAGTCTATACATGAATAAACTGTGATGTATCCAACTTGGTCTTAATAGGTTGAATGTGAAAAGTCATAGTTTCATTCAAGGAATGCACTGTGTTCTATGTTGTCCCTCCATATGGTATGACAGTGCGGAGACGGGTCCATAGCCATATGTTTGGTGGTGTAAGCGAGGCTTGCATTTGATGGATACTGTCTGTATGTTACCAGGGGTGAGGTTGAGCTTTAGCTCTTAATGGACCCATATCCATATGTTTGGTGGTGTGCGGTAACACACTCTTGATGGGATCCACCTATGTACGTGTGGGAGCTGGCCGCTCCCTATGAAGGTTCAAGACTTGCCTTCTAGAGCGCCTACGAATATACAGGACAAGCGCATGGCCGATAAAACGCGCTGAACCGCATGAGTTGTCGTTTTGTTACCAAGGGGTAAGGTTGAGCACTAGCTCTTAATGGACCCATAGCCATATGTTTAGTGGTGCGGTAACACACACTTGATATGATCCACCTATATAGGTGTGGCAGTATGGCCGCTCCTTATGAAGATTTAAGACTTGCTTTGTAGAGCGCCTATGAATATCCAGGACGAGCGCATGGACGATAAAAAGCACCAAACTGCAGTAGTTGCCAAGATATGGAGTTTGGTATGTGTCCGAGTGACAGACTATACAACCCCTTGTGAGGTTCATGACGAAAGTCACCTTGCAAGATGTTGGTTCTAAACTCGGGCTATACTAGGTGTTGATTCAAGTCGCGAGACATCGGCACTTAAAAACTGAACTCTCTTTGCCCAATCTATTCTTCTTTGTTGTCTTCCGCTTGTATCCTTTGTGGGGGATTGTTGTAAAAATGATACAAGCTAACCTTTAGTTTTATGGAGGAAATGTATCCCACATTAGAAAATTTTGTGAGTGATCTTTTTCTTAATGGGTATATTTATTTTATGGGGAATAATTTTCCAAGACTCGTTACTAGCCGATTACCCGAAGCCGTTTAATGTCATTAAATATGACTGTTAGAGTTAATTAAAAATATGGTTGTTGGAATTTATTCTTGTAGCCGTTTATAACCGTTAGAATTCATTGCACTAATCTTAATACTTGTTGCCGTTACTAGCCGTTGGAGATTCATACCTAATTATAATTTAGGTGTTACAATTCATTAACTCCAGGCAATTTTTTACCGTTAAAAAAAAAGTATAGCTGTTGGATGCAAGCTTTAAAAACTATGTGCCCTCATCCTTGTCTTAAGTCAATCTCAAAAAAAAATCATAACCTAAAAAACCCTTGCACTCTCTCTCTCTTCAGAATTTCAAATACCTATTTACAGAAATATGTTATGTTTATTTGTTTCTTTCTGATCAGATTTTGGTCTCTTCTGTAAAAATATTTAAGATTATACCAGAAAAAAAGGACCTTCCTTTTGAGTTGTTCGATATTGGGTAGAATTCGGGTTGACAAGAATACCTATTTCTTTGCTTCTCCCTCTCCTCAAATTTTGGGCAAAGTTCAAGGTACTCCTACCCTGCAATTAACAAGTGCACGTTAAGAGTCGGATCGTGTTAATCCTGGAGGATGGCTACCGGTTATACTGTGTACACCAGAGCAGCGGCGAAATCGTCTTTTAGGACAGTGATATTTACCACGGCGCGATATCATCTTTTGTGAGATCTTTCTAATTTCTCTCTTCTTTTCGTTGGATTTTCTAATTGCTCTTCAATATTCTAGCCTCTTCTCGCACTTTCGGTTTTATTTTGAGTATTGTTTTTAGATATTTTTGCTGCCTATTTCTACAGCAATTTTACATAAGTGTTTTTGCTATTTTACTACTATTTTTTCTAACAAGTATATGTTTCTCATGAACTTACTTTTGTATTATTTGATCAATCATCGAAGTGGATAACATTATTGTAATAAAATATAATTTAATTTCCTCTGAAATAAAAATATTTATTAAATTATACTAGAAAATAATTGTAAAATTTTTGAATTTTTTGACCATTGATAACTCAAATAAAGCAAAGTGTGCCACATAGTAGATTCTTTAATATTGGCCAAAGGATAAATTTTCTAAAGCAATTTTTTATACATTTTTTTTAGTTTTTCATATTTCTTTTAGCATATTCAATATATTTTTATCAATTCACGAATATTTGTTTTTGAACATGGTCTTAATTATTTTTATTTTTTCCCATTATTTTATTCTTTTTTCAATTTGATGTTATCTCTTCAAAGTATGTAGATATTAATACTATTTTTTTTTCTTTTTTTTTTGCTTTGAAATTAGAACTAAGGTGTTATTTGAATTGTTCGAACAAACTATTTTTCTTTGAAATTTTTTTTAATTTAATTATATTTTTTTATAGCATGAATGATATGCTTTCTCTAAGTTTTTTTTATTTAAAAGTAGATAGAGTACATATAATTTTCATTAAAAATTGATTTATTTATTTTCAAGTTTAAGATTCCTTTCAAATCTCATCTGAGAATTCTTTTTTTATTTGCACTTCTCTTGTCATCTTTGATCAAAATTTATGAACTTTATAAAGAAATTTTTTAAGTATTTTATCTGTGCCCTTAAATCAAGTAGATTGGGTATATGAAATATGCATCATTTTGATTTTTTTTCCTTTATAGTATCAATTTATTCTAAAAATTGGTATGGAAGACATGTATGTAAATTATGTATAGAGGGATCACGTATGGAGGGGTAATTCATGTACATAATAATATGTGAAAAATACTACAAAATTTATAATCTTGTGTTACATTGAATGTAACAATATTTTAAGTAGACTTACCTCCCCAATTCTTCCTTAAATGTTGATTCTTAAACAACCACTTAAATCACATAAAAAGCAAAATAGTGAATATATAAACTAACCTGTATAATAGAAAGGAACTTGCCAAAATCGAGACTCGTCTCAATATATAGACTTTGTTGAAGACACAAAACTGCATTGACTCTGGCTTTATCCACTGAATTGGTATTACATCTTGGTTCACTACTTTTTTATACAAAAATTTGACCCAAAATTTATTTCCTAGTCTGCCATCTTTGCATTATAAATAAGTAAATGATAGAGTAATTACTCACCATCAATTTGTTGAAGACCCCAACAATTGTGATAATTTGGCCAACAATTAACCTATAGGGATGAAAAAAATCTTAGATGGTAAACGGATTTGTTTATGATTATTCTAAATATTTATAAGAAAATTTAAGCCAAAATTTATTTCCTAATCGGCCATCTTTGCATTAAAAATAAGTAAAGAATAGAGTAATTACTCACCGTCAATTTGTCGAAGACCCCCACAATTGTAATAATTTGCCCAACAATGAACCTATAGGGATGAGAAAACCTTAGGTAGTAAACGGTTGTGAAAATTTTGTTTATGATTACTCTAAATTTTATATAAAATTGTACAATGTATACTGATTTTTGGAAACCGCCTTGTAACTTCATTCTTAGTTGGTGTAGAATTTTGATTGACAAAGAAATTTACAGTGTATCGATAATAATTTTTGGAAACTGCCATTCTTCTTCGTGGGTGTTAGATAGCAGTTACTATAGTGGGTGTGGGATGACATAGTCTAATGCCAAATTTTAGACATTTTTTTAATTTCAATTTTGCTTCTTTTAAATAATAGACTGTTTTTTCTTCACAAAAAATGATAGACTATTATTTTCATTTAAGTTTTCTTTTTCATTTTTTTGATATCATTTGATGAATTAATATGACGCCTAGTTTTAAATTACATTTAACCACTACAATTACAAGTTTGAATATAACATTAAGTACAATTAAAATATATAGTTAAAATTTTAATAATAATTATGTACAAAGAAGAAATGTAAAGTTCAAAAAAATAAGACTACTTTTGATTTCAAACAATAGCAATACAAGATAGCAAATTTCCAAAACCATAAACAATGACCGTGCATTGCAAAGGGGCAACACTAGTGCTATTGAAATAAAACATCCATTAAATAATCCAAATATACACATTCATAAGACAACATAATCCCTCAATCTCTCACTTGCACCTTAAAGCCAAATTGACATATGTATTATACCTAATCTATACTTGTGCTTACCAAACTCCTTGGATCCTAGGGCTTGAGCAAATGGGTTTGCTATATTTTCCTTTCCATCCACCTTCATTATCGCAACGTCTCCTTTGTCAATGATCTTTCGAATGAGGTGGTCGCCATGTAGGATATGTTTGAACTTTTGATGAGACCTTTGTTCTTGAGACTAAGCTGTGACACCCATGTTATTTCAAAATAAAGGTGTTAGTCTCTCAATAGAAGGTGGCACTCCTAACTCAATGATAAACTCTTTCATTCATATCGCTACTTTTATTAGCCTTGCCAGCTGCAATGTATTCAGCCTTCGCCATTTAATCAGCAATCATACTTTTCTTTGAACTCTTGTAACTAATAGCTCCACCATTTAATGAGCGAAAAGTTTGCAGGATGGGCTTAGAAGGGCATAAATTTTCTTCTCTACCCCTTTACCTAATTTCCATATAGAATGTAAATTGTAGACTACAAACTCAATGTTATAATAATAACCCCACCAACACCCGTCAGATTGGAAGTTGCTTATCTAATTTTCTATGGGCACCAACAACTATACAAATATAGCATGATTAGACTAAGGCTTTGTTTTGGAGCTCGAAGAACAAGGAAAAAAAACAAATATATGAAAGAAAACACTCTTTTTGTGTTTGGAACTCTTGCGAAATGCAATAGATTAAAAGCATGAACGAAAATATCAGGGAAAAATGAGAAGAACATGTTAAGTTTGAGAATCTCACTTTCCTTTAGATAATTACATTAGACCAAAACAGACCAATAACTAATCCGAATAATGATCATTTTGGTCCTTGATTGTGCTTTCCAATCTTATTTGTACTAGCATGCTAACATTTTAAATATTATCCGTTATTCCAAACCCGAGGTGGAACAAACTAAGAACTGACAAAATGTCGAAATCAAGGACTAACCCTGGAATTAATGATCAATATATAGATTAAATCAAGGGCTGAAGACTGGACTAAGCAATGACTATCAAGTCCGATTCGGTCTTTGATGGAGTTTCCTAATCCAATTCAAACCTAAATCCGATAAACGTGTACACCAAAAACCAAGAACTGATAATGACCATTTAGTCTAGTCTTAGATCAAACTTTCCAATCACATCCATACCCATATTTTAAATTTAAATAAGATTGATATAGCCTAAATCAAACCACAACAAAGATAACTAAGGTCCACTAGCAAGAAATGGACCAAACAATAACAAAGTGATCATCCTTAGTCCTAATTTTTCCAAGTTGACCGATTTAACATTTTAATGATACTCATTACTTTAGATTAGGAATGCCTGAACCAACAATTGATAAAGGTGCAACGACCAAGGAATAGATTGAATAGCGATTTCCTAACTAAATCTTTCAGTCCATAATGTTAATTAAATGTCCATAAGTGCCAAGCAAATTCTTTTTCCTCAATATTGTCCCACGACTTGCAGACTTCAATAACCCTACACTAGAACTCTCTCTTATTCTTTCATAGAATTTATCATCCTTTTCCCCCTCAACATTCTGCGACCCCCAAACAAAGGAAAGAAAATAAGAACCTTTCTATTTTTTTTCTCATTATATTTTCCTTCCTTCATAATTTTTTTCCTCTTTAAATTTTCCTAGTCCAAACAGAACCTAAAAGTTGTTTTATATAATTATATGGTTGACCCAAAAATTGGGATAAGCTCCTCCTACATCAATTTCATTTATCTATGTCGTCCAATATTTGTTTTCAAAGTATAAAATATGAAGATTATTGTGAATGTTCTATTTTATCTATTTCAGCCTAGAACTCTCTTCTTATTCCTTTGTGCATACTTACAATGGCTTGTCCCCAAATACTGATTTCAAAATGGGCTTTGGCGCACCTCAGAAGCTAGACAAAACACCTTAAATGGACTATGATTTTCATTGGACCTGCCCAATAGAATAAAATTAGCATTATGGGAAGACAATGAGATGTAGAAATTTTGACCCTTGTGCGAACCGGGCTCCAATGAGAATAAGCATGAAGAAAGTATTGGCATGCTGCGTTGTATTCGTTTTTTCGATAATTAGTGAATAAATTGCAGTACCAAAATCGATATCCTATAGGTGGAAACCGAGAATATAAGACAAAAATTAAACACAAACAATCCAAAATGGACACTAATACAAAGAGAACATTTTCACACCTAACATACGAAGATCCTACATCCCCACCGCAAATTATTAATCTGAGGCGCTATGCTGTAAACACCCATAGGCAGAAATGCTCCTCTTGCTTCTCTTAATTTTCCATTCCTATCATCTTGCAGCATTTTACCATGTTTACCTCTGTCTTTTTTCTCCCTCTTCTCACATTCCAAGTTCAGATCACCTCGACATAGTTTGTGGCTTCACTTGGACTATAAGGGAAGGAGTCACACCTTGCTTTAATCGAGAACCCGATCCTCGTACGTATGCACCAAAACATGTCATTTGTGTCTAAGTCTTCCCCGTTGAAGACCATTTTATTCCTTTTGTTCCGTAATACCCAAACTACCACAAAGAAGAGTGAATCCATATTTTCTTTTGGAATCACCCACCTCTCTCAAGTGCAATCCATTGTTCAATGAGTTCTTGAATCAATGATGGTATTACCATCTGTAAACCCCACCAGCTGGCATATCGCGTCCAAGTCACAAGGAGGTGGTCCACATCTTCTGCGGTTGCTTTATAGAGCACGCATTCAGTGTCGCTTCTACAAATTATGCCTAGCCTCCGCAATCGCATTTTTGTATTGATTTTCCCAGGTAGTACCATCCAAACAAGGATTTCAAGTTTTGGCGAGGCTACCCTTTTCCATACTCCATTAATTATGTTGTCCACGGCTGGTTAGTGTCCCTCCAAGACTTCCCTTGAGAACGAGCTCACCGAAAACATCTCGGATTTTTCATGTTTCCATGTCAACCTATCTCCTTTTGTCGGGCTTAGAGTAATGGATTGCATCAAGCTATTAAATTCGTCCACCACAGGCATTTTCCAAAGAAAGAAACTCCTTCGCCAATTGAACATCCATCTCCACATCGGTCCATCCAACCAAACCATATGAGCGATCGTAAGATCCTTTCGAGTTGATACGTTAAGGAGCCTCGGGAACCACTCTTTCAAACAAAGCTTCCCTATCCATTTCAAATGCAAGAACATCAATTTCTCCCCATTTATTAGAGATAAAACTAATCTTGGTTAGTTACAATTAGTTACTTAATTAACCAAGATTGTTAGCTAGTTGTTACTTGGTTAGTTACTTAATTAACCAAGATCACTAGTTAGTTATAAGGATCCCACATGTATATATATGTATCATATCCTCCATGTAAAAATACACTTTCGATTACAATACAATTGAATTGATATTACTCTCAATTACTTGTGCTCTCATTTTTCATCTTTCATGGAAGCTTGGTGATTCTAACATGGTATCAGAGCAAACAATCACTATGGGCATCTAATTTTGCCGTTTTTAATTCCCAGTTCTTCATGTTTCAAGAACTGTGACCATCTTTCTGATTTTTGTCAAAGTGCACCCATTCTCCTGCTTCTGCGTCTTCCGCATCTTCTCTGTTGGAGTTGCAATTTATCATGGCAGAACAGCAACAAGGTGCCAGTTCAGTCAATTCACAAGCAAGTACTCATGCACAATTAGATGGGTTTGCTTCTTCTCCCTATTTCTTGAGCAATTTCGAGAATCCTGGTTCCATATTGGTTACCCAATTGTTAATTGGATCAGAGAATTTTAATACATGGATTAAATCCATGACAGTAGCCCTTCGGGCAAAGAACAAGTTAGGTTTTGTTACGGGTGAAATCCCAAAACCACAATCCAGTGATGAACTTTATGAAAAGTGGACTAGATGTGATTCCATGATTTTTTCTTGGATCTTGAATTCAGTCTCAAAAGAAATTGGGTCTACATCATTTATGGTAGTACATCCAAAGAATTATGGGATGACATTAAGGAAAGATTTTCCCAAAACAATGATCCAAGAGTCTTTGAATTAAAAAGAGCATTGTTCACTCTAAAACAAGAAAATATGAATGTAATTACATATTTGGCAAAGTAAAAGCCTTATGGGAGGAACTTACTGCTTATAATCCCCTTCCCGAGTGCTCATGTGGTCAGTGTAAATGTAATTACACCAAAGCTCTCCAAGATCTGCAACAAAAGGATCTTACAATGAGTTTTCTGATGGGTTTGGATGGTAGCTATGTCTCTTTAACAGAACAAATACTCTCTACAGATCTTTTGCCAAGTATAAATCGAGTCTTTTCAAAAATTGTTCAACAAGAAAAGCAAAGACAAATAAGTCATAAAAACTCTTTAGCAAATTCAGATATAATGGCTATGCTTGGCAAAGCAAGCGATGGAAGAAATCAAAACAAATTTCCAAAAAGGGATCGACCTGTTTGTACCCATTGCGGCATTACTGGTCATACAATTGACAAATGCTACAAGTTACATGGATATCCACCTGGTTACAAAGGTAAAAATAGGACTCAAAATGGTCCCAAAGTAAACAATGTTGCAACAGACACTTCCATTCTTGAAGGACAGCATTCTGCTTCACTAAACCTTTCTGCTGAGCAATGCCAAAAGCTATTATCACTTTTGAGCTCTCAATTGGCAGCAACAAATCAAGATGTGATTCCTGGTAGCCAGCAAACATCACCAGCAGCTAATGCAACTTTTGTCATGTCTGGTATCATTCCTTCTTTCTGTTTTACATCTATTGCTTTACATGCTTACAAGTCTCATTCAGCCAACCAGAGTACCTGGATCATTGATTCAGGGGCTACTCATCATATTTGTGGGTATAAACATTTATTTCAAGATCTTAAGCCATGTAATCAATTCAACATTCAATTACCCACAGGAGCACAAGCACTTGTTACCCATATAGGGACAGTTGCTGTTACTCCACATCTCACACTGCATAATGTTCTTTATGCTCCCATTTTTCGTTATAATCTGATTTTAGTTGCAAAACTGCTTGAAACGATGCATTATACATGTCTTTTCTCACAAGACTCTTGTTGTATACAGGACCACAGCCAATTGAAAACGATTGGAGTGGGTAAAAGAATAGGTGACCTATATGTTGTCAATGGAGAAGAGAGGCCTATTACATGTATCAACCAGTCTTTAGCTGAAACAACAGTAAACATGAGCAAGATAGATAATCAGGACCTCTGGCACAAAAGACTTGGACACCCCTCTGAGCACAAATTGCTAGTTCTTGGGTTTTTAGATTCAAATTGTAGTAAAGAACGATATTCTTGTATGATTTGCCCATTAGCTAAACAAAAAAGACTTCCTTTTATGTCCAATAATCATCTTTCTCCTAAAGTTTTTGATTTGATTCATTGTGATATATGGGGCCCCTTTCATGTTGAGTCTTCGCAAAAACATAGATTTTTCCTTACCATAGTAGATGATTGTAGTCGTACAACTTGGATCTACATGATGAAAAACAAATCAGAGGTGTCACACATTATTCCCAACTTTTATACACTAATACACAATCAGTTCAACAAAAGTATTAAAGCCTTGCGTATTGATAATGGACAAGAATTTGTACTACCAGAATTTTATCGCGATAAAGGCATTATACACCAACTATCCTGTGTAGGGACACCACAACAAAATTCAGTTGTAGAAAGAAAACATCAACATCTACTTAGTGTAGCTCGTGCACTACGTTTCCAAGCAAACTTACCTTTAGTATTTTGGGCAGATTGTGTTCTTACTGCAGCACATTTGATTAATAGACTCCCTTCTCCTTTACTAAAGTATCAATCCCCTTATGAAATTCTTTTTCAAACTAAACCATCTTATGTGCATCTCAAGACATTTGGTTGTTTATGTTTTGCATCAAATATTAAGGCTCACAAGCATAAGTTTGAGGCCAGAGCAAGACCTGCAATCTTTTTAGGGTATCTCTTTGGAATTAAAGGTTATAAGTTGTTTGATCTACAAACCAAAACTGAATTTATATCAAGAGATGTTGTCTTTCATGAAAACATTTTTCCTTTCAAAAGTCATACCCCTTATACAGATCCTTTTGCCCACATAGCACTGCCAAAACCAGTAAATGAGGTATCCCTGCCTAGTAGTACATATCAGCATCAAATGTATTCTCAGAATACAGACCATGTTCCTGAAAATAATCTAGAAATAGCTGAAACTGATTCCTCATGTGATATTCCTGTTAATCATACTTTGAATACTGCCCATCAATCAGCTGGTGATGACTTGCACAATATTCATGCTGAAAACTTGGAATCTGTCATTAATCCTCAAATAATGTAAGAAGGTCATTGAGGACACACAAAACTCCTAGTTACCTAAAGGATTACCACTGTAATCTAGCTCAGCATATACAGGGCCTCACTGATGTTCCCACAGCACATAGTCTATCCCAAGTATTAGGTTATGACAGGCTATCCACCACATACAAATATCTTGCTCTTGCTATCTCAGTAAATGAAGAACCTGTCCATTATTCTCAGGCTGTCAAACAACCTGAATGGCGACAGGCAATGGCAGATGAGATTAAGGCGTTAGAAAGCAACAATACTTGGTCTATAGTTCCTTTAACACCTAACAAACGACCCATAGGATGCAAATGGGTATATAGAATCAAACTAAAATCAGATGTGACGTTTGAAAGGTACAAAGCAAGACTAGTTGCTAAAGGTTATACTCAACAAGAGGGAGTAGATTTTCTAGATACATTCTCTCCAGTTGCAAAATTAAATACAGTAAAAACCTTACTTGCAGTTGCAGCTGTCAAAGATTGGCATTTGTTGCAGCTAGATGTCAACAATGCTTTTCTTCATGGAGATCTCCATGAAGAGGTATATATGACACCTCCCCCTGGTTTTTCCCTTGAACAAGTGCCACAATCAAGCTCAACAAACCTTGTTTGTAAACTCAACAAAAGTCTGTATGGTCTAAAGCAGGCCAGCAGACAATGGTTTGCAAAATTTTCAAATGCCTTAATTGAGTTGGGGTTTTCAAAAACTCCTTCTGACTGTAGTATGTTCACCCGAAAGGACAAACATTCATTTATAGCCATTGTTGTGTATGTGGATGACATTATTATTGCTAGTGACAATCTTATTGCAGCAGAACAATTGAAAACAGTTTTGGACCAACGTTTTAAACTAAAGGATCTTGGTCCTTCGAAATATTTCCTTGGTTTGGAAATAGCAAGAAACAACACAGGTGTTAATTTAAATCAGAGGCAGTACACTTTAAAACTGCTGGAGGCTACAGGTTTGTTAGGCTGCAAGCCTTGTGTGTCACCAATGGATTCCAATATCAAACTTAGCAAAGAAGATGGAGACTTACTGCAGGATCCCACTGTCTATAGAAGAATAGTTGGCAAGCTTCTTTATCTCACAATTACAAGACCTGATATTACCTTTCTGTTCATAAGCTTAGCCAATTCTTAGCAAGCTTGGTGATTCTAACACCATTCCCCACTGCTATCGAAAGTCCTTCATTAACAACTCTTTTGATTTTGGGATTTTAGACAGTAAGCAACAAATATGAAACCAAGGTCTGCTGATCCGTTTTGCCGATCTTGTCAGGTAGTCCACGCTTGAGCCCTCTTATGTATACCCTTCCTCCAAGTACCTCCACCACCATTCGAATAGAAGGGCAGAATTTTTTATTGTAATATCGCCTACACCAAGGCCTCCGAGGGTTTTCGGTTTCTAGATGACTTTCCACTTGATTGGAGCAATATATCTTCGGTTTCATTCCAACCCCAGAAAAATTGCCTTTGTAGACTATTGATCATGTTTTGCGTTCGGCAATTTGAAGAGGGAGAGGTAATAAGTTGGTAAGCTATTTAGAACTCTCTTAATGAGCACCAACCTTCCAGCTCGAGACAGTAGATTAATTTTTCAACCTGACAACCCTATTTTGATCTTGTCTAGGATTGGCTTCCATGTTCCCACACGATTTAGGTTTACACCCAAGGCGATATCCAACTATTTGATTGGAAGCTTTTCTACTCCACAACCAATAATATGTGCTGTTTCATTAGCCCACTCTTAAGAAGTCCCAAGCGCGATCAATGGCGACTTTTAATAGTTGATTTTCAACACCAAAAGCTGTTGTAAGAAGTTGAGAAACCTCTTAATTTTGATAATGTAGGACCGGTCAAGGGGACTACAGAAGATGGTATCATCGGCAAATTGCAAGTGTTTTAAAGGGACATAATTTCTTCCCGCTGAGAGGCCACTGATGATCCCACCTTTCACTGCCTCATTGAGGAGACAGTTATGTACTTCAATCACAAGTAAGAACAACAGTGGAGAAAGTGGGTCTCCTTTGTCTAAGGCCTCTTCCCATTCTAAATGGGGCGATGGGTGACTCATTTATGAGGATGGAGATAGTGTCAAAATGCACTCCATAATCCATGTTCTCCAAACTTGTCCGAATCCCATCCGGGGTAGCACTCAATCGATGAAGGTCAAATCTACCATGTTATATGCTTTATGGAAATCCAACTTTAGAATTACCCCTTCCGATTTTGTTTTCTTTAACCATCGAGAATTTGTCTTCCACTTACGAAAGTCGTTCGTGTTTCTTCCAGTATAGGTCAGAAGTTAGAACTTTCACATTGATAGGTCGGAAGTCCTTGATATCAATTGTGTTGTTTACTTTCGGTACCAAGGTCACCCATGTTGTATTTACTCTACGTGATAGCTTTGTATACATCATGACTTGCTGTACAAATTCCACCAGTCCATCTCCTATCACATGCCAAACTTGTCTCATGAATCGGAAATTAATCCTGTCAATACCCCGGTGTGTTCCTTACATTGAAGTCCTGCACTGCCTCAAGCACTTCCTCTTTGCTCACTGCTCGATTAAGCACACGGCTGTCTTCTAGTAAGAGTGACAATAGCTGCACTGCACCCAGACTGGTCTGGAGATTTTCTCTCTGTAAAACACATCTTTGAAGTATCAGATCACTCTTTCTTTGATCAGCTTTAGCTCTTTGGTTGTTCGGCCTTTGACTTCTATTACAGACAATAACTTCTTCCTCCTTCTTAACAATGCCACAGTGTGAATGCATCATGAATTGCAATCACCTTCTTTCAAGTGCTTGCACTTAGATAGCTGCCTCCAATACCGGGCCTTTCTCGTGTACCAAATTTGAGCTTGACACTTCAAGGCTCTAAGACGCACAACCTCCTCATATGTTAAGTCAAGAGCTTCCGCTTTTTGGTTCAATGCGAAAAATATGCTTCTCAAGCTCCTTGATTTTCTCTTCTATATTATTGAATTTTTCTTTATTCCATCTCCTCAAAGGCGCTTTCAGAGCTTTCAGCTTAATATCAATCGGTGCCGGAAACAAGGAACGCCATTCTTCCTCTACTAGTTTCTTAAAGCTTGGGATTGATAACCATCAATCGAGGCTTCTAAATAGTTTAAACCCCCAATTCACATCCTCCATTTCCACCAGGATCGAGTAGTGGTCGAAAACACTTTGTTTCTTGGCCACCAGTCTCATATCCGGGAATAGGTTTGGCCATTAGCTCTTGGTGAATACCCTATCGATTCTGCTCATTAATATGTTCCTTCCCCAAGTATATTTTCTCCCAACCAGCGGAACTTCGATAAGCTCCAGTCCAGAGACAATATTCTTGAAGCTTCTAATTTCTGCAATTACTGCTGCTCCACCCTTTCGCTCTGCTTGCAAGAGCACTACATTGAAATCACCATTATGATAACAGGGGCAAATAAAGACTACTTGAGATCTGCTAGTTCTTCGTATTCATGCTATATGAGAAATTTTAGGACGTGAGTCGATTCAAACTGGACTCATATATTGAACTGGTGAGAAACCAGCTATCTCCACTTAATCCAATTAATAAACAAGTAACATGTAGACTACCTGTTTATTATATGGGTAAATTTTTTCGTTATATGTTGGTTCATCAACTTACAAGCTTGCCAATAATATGTCCTTAGGATTAAAAAAACTAATCTACATGACAAGTTTATACTAGTGAAATAAATTATTAAATGAATACGACCAAACATGTTCAAGTTGTCTCATGCAGACAAAACTACAAAATGGGGTCATTTTCCAGAACAGCACTTTATTTGCATATTTCCAAAATAGCACACGTCAAAATTTAAAATTTTTAAGTAGCATGTTCTTGTTAACCATCGACTTTGTGTGTCGAGGATGTCATTTTCTATGAAGATCAATTTTCTCGTGGAGTGACATTTCATCGAGCGCTCCCCAACCATGATGCTCTGCTTTCCTTTACCAATGATGCTCCACTGCGAGAATCTAACCATGAGGTTGCTCAACCTGTTGGAGAGCTCATAGAATTTGACATGCTTCTTGTTATTAAGTCTAATTCTTGCATCTACTGTTGCCATCCCTTCTGTGGTACATCTCGATAGCACTGTTTGGTGTGTTCAAAAAAACCTATAACTGAAATACCGAACCGAATTTTCGAAATACCGACCCAAAAATGTGGTTAATCATACTGAAATTTTGGCTTGGTTAACTGAAACAAATAAAGTTGAGGTATTTCAAGATGGTAATGGTTTTTGATTTTATCCATTTTGGTTAACTGATTTACCGAAATAATATAGATCATGTATATGTTTTTACATGTTCATAATGTTATATTGTTCCCAAAAGCATATGTTTCTAGCATATAAGTGCACTGTCCCTGTTTACACCCTAATCTCAAGGGAGTTGGAACGACGACGTTTTGGATAAAGTGCCCCGTGGTCAACATGAGAGGGTCTTCTCGATGGAAGTAAGTCCTTCAAGTACTAAGATAACGACATCTCGAGCCCAGCGTTCTGAGAAGTTAATTACCCTTGATGAGGGGTTCAGCCACTCGAGGCTTGAGATGGATGGGGGGTGAAGTGAACTCGAGCTTGAGAGGCTATCTGGAAAGCTGTAAGACAGGTGGTTCCCAAGCTCGAGGTAGTTAGTTTGAGCTCAATTTCAATAACTTGGGCATTAGGCTTAATCCAAGAGGACGTGGGGCTTCTGGAAGGGACTTCCGCTAAGAATTCGAACATGGGCACCAAGGATTTCCCTCTTATACTGAATTTAGGGCACGTTCATTGAAGATCTGCACGCGCTTAAGAAAGCTTAGTGGCCAGACATGGGTGGAGTTGCCGGGAAAGAAGAAGCAGCCATTATTTTTTGTTTTCTATAAATGAAGGACTTTGCGTCAGTCCAAAGTACTACATACACTCATTACAAAACTTCTTCAAGTTTTCTTTTATAGCACACTTGTGCTTTTTCCTTATGAGTAGCGTAACTTAGCTAGGTGAAGTGTAACGTAGATCTCTGTTGTACTTACCTTCACAGTAATACAGTTCTCGGGCTTCAGGTATGACTTTCCAATTTTAATATGTTCCCACAATCAAAAAGTTGATATTTGAGGCTTTAGTTTAAGGCTTTTCCCTTGATTGCGTTGGTCTAAATACTATAATCACTGTTTGATAAGTTAGGTGAACTTAGGTTTGCACTATTGATTAGGGCTTTGACAGCCAAGGCTTGTCACTTGATTGCGTTGGTCCTAACCCCGTTACTTGAATATGGTTTGCTCCATCTTAATCTTGTCAAACTTAAACTCATTCGAGTTATTATAAGTCAAGAGTGCAATGCTTTAAAACCTTATTAGCTCGGGCTAGTAAGTGGACTGCTGAGCTCTTGGGTTTGTCTCCACCCAAGTTTCTGACTTTTATGTGTGCGAGGAAAGGTGTATGTGGGCCCTGCTCCATCACTGTAACTTCTACTTGAGTTTGGTCCATATCTTTTTATTTTCTATCATAAAATATGTAAAAAAAAATCCACAAAAAACACTTGACAAAGTTTTCTTAATTGAAACATAAGCTGAACTCACAGTATAGCTGTAGTCAGATGCACCAACATATCACAACCTTTTCTTCAAAAACGGTGAGTGGTTGAGGTCAAAGATGTGCTGTTTGTAAATAGGCTCACTCCCTAGTCGCGGTGAGTCCCCTTTGCACGTTTGTTTTGTTGTCACATTTACAGCGACTACACACACAAACTTGAAACAAAATATAGCAAACACACCCTTTTGGTGACCACAGTGGGAGGCTTGAAAAGAGACTTTATCATCTTTAGCCCATCGTAGATTATTAGAGCGTAAATGCCAGCCATTTGCTGATGTTTAGTACTAGGAGGTCTAGTGCCATCGAGCATGAGGAACCAGGAGGCTTAGCCTTGGTTGGATCCCTGTTTGGGCATCCTCTTGAGCAAAGTCTCATATCTTGAAGGGATGAACCAAGTCATAGTCACGGCAATGAAAGTGGTTGTAATGATGACATCCCAGAAGATGAAGGTATTGGGCTCGATGGCCATTCTCGCAAGAGTTTTATGGCTATGCTCAAATGTCATTTAGAGATTGTGGACCTAAGATTCCAACGAACAATGAGGGAAGCCTTCAAAAGACAACGTACTAAAATAGAGCACAATCTAGCGGCTCAGCATGAAAACTCTGCCGCCATGAGGGTTGTAAATAATGACATTAGGACCTCTATGAATGAAAGGCTTCAAAAAAAAACTTATATAGTCGTAGTGGAAATGAACTTGTCCTTGTCTTCTACTTCTACCCTTATCTTTTAAGGATGTGGCTAGGCAGATGGTGGTTGAAATTGAACTTATCTTAGTTAGACAAGCAGAGACTCATAATGGCTTGGTCAAAGCCGTTAGGGAGGATATCAAGCAGCTTAGGCCTGCACCTCTTCTATTAGTACAAGCTGGTAACCTCGCGAGGTACCCTCAAGTTTATGGGTGCTAGTTGCTCAGGTTGACTACATGGTCCCTGAGAGAACGGAGAAACCAGCTAAGGGAAACCCAGGTGTTACGCACTTGTAATCTAGCCGTAGAAGGGAAAACATGCCCCTTGGGGATGTTGGGCCTTGAAATCAAAGCTTCTCGCTGACCACGAGGGACCTCAACGCCAATGCACCGGTGTTACCTGTCCTTGAGAAAGGGGGCATAACGGTTCATATCCTCCTCAAGTAGTAGAAGTTGTCCCGAGGCCCATCCAAGGCCTTGAAGTAGGGTTGCAAGGTTAGGTCCCCCCTTTCAGGAACCAGATTCATCATCCTAGACCTCTTCATGCTCGTACTACCGAGGAGCAGATTAACAATCCTCTTTCTTAAGATCATGACTCGGGGATTGATCAGGCAACGATGAACCAACAGTCTGCTAACCCTGGTGTGTTTCGAATCATGCCATTTAACACAGGTCTTGCTAGGACATACTTCATGGCCAATCAAATGCATGGCCAGTATGGTCAAGGGGTTTACCCAAGGTTTGTGGGGCAACAACCATTCCCACTCCCAATTGTTACAAGTGCTCAGGGGTATCCTGTAGATCCCCCTTGAGATCCTCACACACTTGGGGGGCAATGGCAGACTCATAATCATGTGCCTAACCTATCCCTCCAGGACCAATTGGTCGCCCTCATTGAGCAAATGAATAGGTCGGTTCTTGTAAGGATCAATGGACCCTTGTTTAGTAACCCTTACCCTGATTACAAAAACAGGGATTACCCTTTTTTACGAGGATACAAGATCCCCGAGATTACCCCTATTTTAAGGAGAAGGGCGATTTCTACCCTCGAGCATTTGGTAAGATTTAATTGCCAATTTAGAGAAGTGGCAGATAATCAATATCTCAAATTAAGGCTCTTCCTTAGCTCATTAACTAGGACCTTTTTTCAATGGTATATCAGCTTGCTTCATAGTTCTATTTACTATTAGAGCGACATGGCCAGGAAATTCCAAGCCTAATTCCCGAGAATGGAATTAGAAACTTCCATGTCAGACTTGGCTTGGATGAAACAGAAGCTAAGAGAGTCAGTGGAAGACTATATTAACCGGTTCAAGAGAGCTAGGTTAAAATGTACCATAGCCCTTCTTGAACTTGAGTACGCCAAGCTGCCCTTGAACGGCTTGGATATTGAATTCAGGAAGAAATTCAAAGGCTCTAATTTTACGGCGCTTCTTCATTTGACAGAATGTGTCGCTAGATACGAGGCTGTCTTAAAAGAAGAAAGCCTTAAGAAAAAAACAGCGTGTATGGAACTTATGTACACGACTTAATAGAAGAGGAAAAGATCCTCCATATGAGATTAACGTTGCTGAATATGTCAAAGGGCCTCCTTTGGTTTGTAATCCCTTGGTCAAAAAGGATATTAAAGCTAGGAAGTCTTATCAGTCTTAAGACTTGAGAGAATACTCGTTTGACCTCTCTAGAGTGGATGTAATAGTCGATTGACTAGAGGCAAATAATAAACTCAAGATTAACCCTAGTTCTAACGAGGGGAAGGTATACTATAAGCGGCATGATTCGTTGACCCATTCAATGAGTAACTGCGTGATCTTTAGAAGCATGGTTCAGGATGCAATAGAGGCAAGAGAATTGATCTTCCGAGGAGAAGGACAAATGGGAACGGATAAAGACCCTGTCCTTAGTCCCCATCACATCAACATTGTTGAGACCTTTGACAAAGACAAGCCGTTCTATGTCCAGACTAATCCTTTTTCTTTGCATAGGAAGAAAATGGTTCTCAGTGACAATCAAAAGGTTCGAGTGGCTAACCACCTTTGCGAGTGGTTGGTCATCGAACGAATATTGTGATTCCTAAGACTTGTTCGCACACTTGATGATGGAATATTCCGTTGTCTCTGAACTCCATCCTACCTACGGGTGTGTTGTTTTTAAGAATTTGTTGATCAAGCTCTGCAAAGTTCAGCCATTATGTTGACAGTGGCAGAAGAGTTGGCTATGGAGACCAGTAGCAACCAGGCATCCTCTTAAAGTCTACCCGGTCACGATAAACATCTCACGGTCTGGAAAGGATGTCATACATGGCGTGTCGGTAATGCTGTGGGAAAATACAAGCTTGGTGAGGAAACTCAAGTTGCTTCCTCAGTATGTTTCCCCCACTGACCCTCTTTTGGAACTAAAAATGCCATTTGAGAGATCTCGAAGAAGTGACCCTGTCAAAGATTTCTCTCGAAGACTCAGGTCATCATGAGGACAGGGAACCCTAAGAGAAATCCAAAGTACACCCTACTAGATGTGGACACCAGTCTGGTACTGCAACAGTCAGGATGTTAGCCTTTTGATGTTAGGGTTGGCAATGTCTTGAGGAGGAATCACCTTAATCAAGAGGCAGTTAGTCCTTCTAACCTTACTCGAACCCAGAAAAGAAGGCAGCTACCTAAAAAGGCAGTTCAGTGAAGGATTTTGCTAGATACTTGCCTGGCTAAACTTTCTCAAGAAGAGGCCAAGGTCCAAAAGTGTAAGCAAACTAAGCATATGGATCTTGATGATCCAATGGCCGAGTCCAAACCTCTTAATACAAGAAAAGGGGTAGCTCGCAAGACACTCGAGAGATGGCCCAATTTTTCATTATCTAATGGGCGAGAATTTTCGTGGGACCGGCCTGCCAAGGACCCCCTAGTGCTAAAATCTGCTGAGAACGAGGAGGACTACTCCCCTCTTAGTGTTAACTTAGCGGAACCCATGAACAGTGTCAACCCAACATGGTCTGACATAAAAAATGACTTCCACCAAGAAGATTTCCACTAACCTATGGAGGAGTATCTAACACAAGGGGTTGATCTTAAGGCCCAACCACAAGAGCAGGGCATTCTAGTTAATGGTATTCCTTAATGGCGGAATTAGGATACATCCATGGTTGATAACCCTGAGAAAGGAGTAGACCAAGGGATCCAAATTCAATTCGGGACGCTTTCTGAAAAGGTTGAGGTTAGAATCACCTTACTCCTTCCTTGGAGTTCATGGAAGCTGATGCCCAAGAAGGTCTCAAGGGTGATGTGATAGCATCGGATGTGGAGCCTCAAGTGGAGCTTGTGGTTGAAGCAAGGGCCACCAAAGGTACATTCAACCCTTTATCTTTTAAAGTTAATGCTATAGCATCCAAATTTCCTGATGATGCACCTGACATAATGAAGATGATGTTTGATGGGCCTAACGTTGCCAATAAACACATGAAGCCCCTATACCTCAGAGCCAAATCTGATGGCATTCTCGTGGACAGGGTTTTGGTGGATAATGGCACAGCTATCAAAGTTCTACCTTTATATGTGCTTGGGGGTCATTGGGAAGTCTCAAGAAGACTTAAGTACTTCAGATGTGGCAATTTGTGGCCTTTCTAGAGCTATAACTGTGTGGAGGAAAAATTCTATGAAGATGTCAGACCGTTGGCAGCTTGAGCAAGCTGATAGTGATCTTTATGGTGGAAACTACCCCAATCTATAATGCATTGCTCGGTAGAGATTGGTCACATGCCAATTATTGTATTCCATCTTCACTTCACCAGTTGCTCATTTCTAGAACCACGACAAGTATGAGGTTGTTGTGGCAAATAACATGCCATTCATGGCTTGCTCTAACTGCGTGGAGGAAAAATTCTATGAAGATGGCTTGGGACCTCTAGACATCAAAAGGATCACTCCATGATTTTCCTAACAGCAGGACACGATAATCATCCTTAATAGCCCACTAACTGAAGCTAAGGTTGGTCAAGCGGACCTCGAGTCTGAAGATTCAGACTTCTGGGGATGCATGAGAGCCCTTTTTGACGAAGGGGACTTCCAGGGCACACCGGAACCACGATGCGGAGGCACAAAGACCTCCTAGTAATGGCCTAGGAGGCCATTTCCTCAGCTCTAGCAAGGCTTGTGGCCTGGTGCGCTGAGGATCAGCTTTGGACTGAGTTGCCATTCAATGGTTCTAGTTCCATACAGCATAAGAAAAAGGGCTGGGGCTCTCCAACATAAGAGCAGCAACAGTCAAAATGGAAGATTTAATGGCTAAAATCTAGGACCTTCTCCTCAAGGTTAATTTGGGTTCACCAGAAGACCCAAGACGTACTTATCTGAGCACTTTACTTTCTGAGGAGCAGAGAGAGCAGTATCTATCTTTGCTTCATGAATTCAAGGGCTGCTTTGCTTGGGATCATCATGAGATGCCTGACCTCGATAGAAAAATGGTCGAATATAGGATGTCCCTAGAAGTCATTGATTTGATCAAGGGAGAGATTTAAAGACTCCTAAAGGCAACATTTATCAGAACTGCTAGGAATGTTGAGCGGCTGGCAAATATTATTCCTTTCATTAAAAAGAATGGAAAAATCAGGATATGTATTGATTTAAGAGATCTGAATGCAGCCACCCCTATGGACGAGTATCCAATGCCTATCATTGATGTGCTCATTGACTCAGCCTCAAGGCATGAGGTTTTGTCCTTTATGGATGGCTATTGTTGGTATGAACAAGTCATGATCACTTCAGATGATACACATAAAAGAGCATTCAGGTGTCTTGGGTCAATAGGAACATTTGAATGGGTGGCCATGCCCTTTGGTTTACAGAACGCTGATGCCATCTACAAGAGAACCATGAGCATGATCTTTCATGACCTCATTAGCAAGACCATGGGAGTCCTTATAGATGACATCGTGGTCAAATCAAAGTCGCAAGTCAAACACTTGGAGGACTTAAGGGGTGCGTTCCTTAGGATGACGGCCCATAACCTCAAGATGAACCCATTAAAATGTGCTTTTGGCGTACAAGTTGGAAACTTTCTTGGTTTTTTTTGGTACACCAAAGGGGCAAATAAAAAGGAGCGTCAAAGCTTTCTTGGGCCGGTTAAATTCCTAAGACGTTTTATCTCGAATGTCACAGGCAAAACAAAAGTCTTCTCTCCACTACTGAGACTCAAGTCTGAAGAGGACTTCAGGTGGAAGGAGCCACATCAAGCAGCATTCGACGCCATCAAGGAGTATTTGATAAGGCCTTGAGTACTTATTTTGCCAATGCAGGGAAAGCCTTTGAAGATCTATGTCTCTGTCTCTGAGGAATATACTGATTGTTTGCTCATACACGACAAGGAGCAAGGTTTTGAATAGCCTGTGTTCTGCCTTAGCCGTTGCCTGAATGAATGTGAATTAAAGTATTCCCCAATTGAAAATTTGTGTCCATCATTGTTTTATGCATCAATAAAATTGAGACATTATTTTTTTGGCATTTACAATATACGTGGTTGGCTAGACAGATTTCCTCGAATACATGCTAGATACACCATTTATAAGAGGGAGACTAAATAAGTGGAGCTGAGCTCGACTGCAGTTTGAGTTGGTTTATGTCTCACAAAAGTTGGTAAAGGGACAAGCTTTAGCAAACTTTTAGCTGACCACCCAAAAATCCATGCTAGCTTAAACAATGAGCCAAAATAGCTTCTAGTGGTAGAATTGGTTCCTTGGAAACTGTTTTTTGTTGGTTCAAGGACCAATTCAAGTGCTGGGATTGGAATCATGATGGAATCCCCTGATGGGATCATCACTGAATTGCCTGTTACATTGGTGGGTAAATGTTCCAACAACATGGCGGAGTATGAGGCATTGATAATTGGCCTTCAAACTCTCTGGAAATGCAAGTCCTCAATATTGTCATCAAAAGGGATTCGTAGTTGGTAATTTTTCAAGTAAAGGGGAATTTAAATGTTTGAGTGGTACCTCAAATCGATACCTAACAGCAGTACAAAAGCCGTTTAGTAAATTCAATGGTGTGTAGTTTGAATATATTCTCATGGAACAGAATAAGTCAGCCAATGACTTGTCTTAGTTGGCATCTGGGTATAAATTGCCTAAAACTTGGTGTGAAGAAACCATGGTCATCAAGACTAAGGTTTTGGATCATGACATCGAGTTCATTGAGTCCTCTACCCTTATAAGTGGAGACATGCCAAGTAGACACTTGGAGTACTATGAGGTTAATCAAATTGTCCTAAGTCAATAAGAGGATTGGAGGAAGCCTTCGGCGGATTACTTAAAGAGCCCTCAAGATTACATTAAGAAAGATGAAAATGAAAGCTCACAGATTTTATCTGGATGGTGAGTCTGGCGCGTTATATAAGAGGGACGCTAGTGGAGTGCTTCTCAAGTGCCTTGACTTGGATGAAGCAATGCTAGTAATGGTTGGAGCCCACGGGGGTATCTGTGGATCCCATTTAGCTGGCAATGAAATGCATTGGCTCATCAGGCGTTATGGCTACTACTGGCCATCAATGGTGGATGATTGCATAAAGTATGCCAACGGATGCAGAGCATGCCAAAGTTATGGACATGTGCCAAGAGTCCTTGTTGCTGAGATCTATGCTATTGTTAGACCATGGCCATTTAGAGGTTTGGCAAAGGACATCATAGGGAAAATTAACCCTCGTCAAAGAAGATAACACTCTTATATTCTGGTGGCTACTGACTAATTCACAAAGTGGGTGGAAGCTAAACTATATAGGAATATTAATCAACAACACGTGATTGAGTTTGTCAAAGAACATATCCTATGTAGGTTTGGCATCCCAGAAACCATTATGGTGGACCAAACTAGAGTGTTCAACGAGGCTGAGGTTAAAGAGTTTACCAAGAGTTTAAACATAGAAATCTTGATATCAACACCTTATTATGCTTAGGCTAATCGCTAGGCAGAATCAACCAACAAGATTCTGAAGGCCAACGTTGAAAAGATGATAGAGGACAATCCTAGGAAGTGGCATGAGTTGTTATTAGACACCCTTTGGGCTTACAGAACTCCTAAACGAGATGCAACTGGGTCAACTCCTTTTCATTTGACGTATGGGCATGATGCAGTGCTTCCAATGGAGATAACAATTCAGTCTATTAGGCTAGCTTATGAAGGAAAATTTTTTGAACTTGAATATGAGCAGTTCATGATGGATGAGCTTACTAATCTAGACCAAGTAAGGGTTGATGTCGTTCATAAGTTGGAAACTCAAAAGAAGAGATTGCCAAAGCCTATAACAAAAGGGTCAAACCCAAGTCTTTTGACTTAGGGGATCTCGTTTGGAAAGTGGTTTTACCCATTGGCCAGAATGAGTCTTTAGAAAATAGTCCCCAAACTGGGAGGGCCCATTCAAAGTCATGGAGGTATTTGGAGTTAACGCCTATCTGCTCCAAGACCTGGATGGAAGGACTCACCCAAGGGCTATCAATGGCGGGTTCTTAAAGAAATATGTGCCGTCAATCTGGAATTTTAACAAAGAAGTTCTTAAATATAGATCTCTAGAACTATGGGCTCAGTTTCAATATTAGTGATTAGAGGATCAACCCCATGATCCTAAAGTGAAGATAAAAAGAAACGAAAAGAACTACCAATCTGAGAAACGTATTAAACAAAATGCATATTTCAGTAGATGTGAAAACAGAGCATGGCTTACATATAAAAGAAAAATTACAAGAGTAACTTGTGCAGCCAAAGTCTCCTTATAAGGACTAAAATATCAAAAGTGTTGAGTCTTATTCTCACTAGGGATTCCTCTATTGAAAAAAGTTGGTTAGTTGTGTCATTCAGTTCACGATCTAGTGAAAGTGCTTCTTCTTGAAGGTCTTGTTGTTCCTTTGAGCCTCCATGGTGGCCTCTTAGAGTTCTCCAACTGCTAAACCTTGGGAGGTATACTGTTGTCTCAACGAGAGTAGCTCTTCTTTAAGGTGGCTTAGCCTCTCCTATAACGGATGGATATTGTCATCCAGACTTCTAATCCCTTGAGCTTGATGGTCCCTAATTCTTCTTGCTGCTCGGAGCTCTTCAATTAGCAGCTGCAAGACATCGAGGCTAGTTGAATGCCAAAGGTTTCTAATGGCATCTAGGCAATGCCCTTTTTTTTTGAAAAGGGCTGGGACATCATGGTTCACCTTCCGGAATATCCCTTCAAGAGCCTTGAGTTCCCTGGCAATAGAGGGAGCCACTTTGGGGGTCTTCTTCCAGGGAACTTACCAGGGAAATAGCCTCTTGAGAAGTGGTCCTCTCAGCCAGGGATACACTTCCCCTTATTATGGAGGGAGGAATGGTTCTAAGAGGAGTAACCTGCAAAAGGATAACTGATGCGTCTCGTATTTACGCATCTTTTAATTGTTATTTTAATTATTTTGCACCTATTTAATTATAATTTTACACTCATTTTGGCAATTTTTATGTTTAGCAGGTTTGAAATTAAAGTTCCGAAAATTGTCAAATGTTGGTGCAAATAAGACAAATTCGATGCGTAAACAATTAAATCAAGTCAATCGAGATTCAGGACAAGAACGTATAAGCTCGACCCGCATCGACCCGAACCAGCATTGTTGATCACCTCCTGCCCAGACCAACTCCACCGGCCCAACAAACAGCCAGCCCACGACACCACCATCACCGACCAGCCCCGCACCCTTATCGGGCCCAACACGCAGCACTGCATCATCATCATCCCAACAGCCCCTGTTCACTGAACCCACACTGTCATCTTCGACCACCAGCTCAGACCCATCACCGACCCCGGCCCAGCACGTCAACAGCATCACCTTCATCCAACACCAGGCCCAATCATCAACCACGGCCCGATTCGACCTTCAGGCCTATCAACCACCAGCGTTCGGCCCGCCACCAGCACCGACTTAGGGTTTCGTTAGCAGTGGCTTCGATTTAAAAGGGATAGAGGCGTTCGATTTTAGGGGTTCAGCTCTTCACCCACCGCCCCTGTTTCTTTTTTCTCTCAGCTCTCTCTCTCTCCCAGAATTTTATTCTATTTATTTTTCTTTTTTTTTTTTTGTTAAATTGGAACAAGAGCGAAATTAGTGTGGAAATCAATATGAGTTTGTTCAACTTCTTCTTCACTGGATCATCCTTGATGGAGAGCTAACTTGCTCTCTAGGGTTAGATAAAATCTTACCCTTTACTTTTGTTTGCTTTTAATTCGGGTTAATTTGATTGTTTAAATGAATTGCTTGGTTGAGATAAATATTTTGAAATATTATATTTTTATTATTTATTCAATTGATATGATTATTGAGTTTGTAACCTTTAATTGTTGATATTGACATTTATAAATTAATTCTTTGTGCTTGTAGCCTTAGGATTAATTAATCAAGCAAGAGTATTAACCGAATTATTAATTAAAGCCTATCTTCCCTATGCTTTAGTTAGATAGGGTTAATATGTAATAATTAACAATACGTTAGGTAGAGCCTATTTTCCTTATGCTTTAGTTAGATAGGGTCAGTATTCAATACTAACAGCATTATCTTAGTAGGTTGAAGCTTGTAGCCTAAACCACTACTCGTATGACAATCAACAATCCCAATTTAAGAGTTAACGCAAAAATAATTGGCTAATAACGGATTCAAAACCCTAGGCTCCAATTTAATACACGTTCCCGATTAGTAGTAGATTACTTTAGTTTAACTGTCGTTTTCTAGATTAATTAACACAAAAATATCGCTTTTCCTTAAATCAATTTAGATCATAGATTAAATTGATGCATTCTTAGTCTCTGTGGTTCGACACCCTCTCGCCCTACACTTCAATTTAGGTGTGTTTAATAGATAGGGTTTTATATTAAATTTTGATAGATGTAGAAAAATACATCAAGATTTTGGCGCCGTTGCCGGGGACTAGGCAACGATTGTGATCTTATTTTTGTGTTTTTCTTTGATTTTTAACTTTCTATCTTTTCTTTAATTTTAGATTAATTTATTTTATTTTTCAACCCAGGATTTGAAATCTTAATTTGATTCTTAATTTAGCATTTTTAATTTTAATTCTCTTTAATTGTTATTATCTCTTTTCTAAAAATAAAAATTAAAAAAAAATTTATTTTCTTTTTTTTTTTAATTATTAGCATTATTTTTTCTTGTAATTTTCATGCATAAGTAGATCTTAGGATATCTTGTTATCTGTCTTTTTTTTAGTATTTGTTTCGTCTGTTTTATCTGCTTTGCTTATTTAATTTTTAATTTACTTGCTTTGTGTGGTTAATTGTTCATGCACGATCGTCGCTCTTTGTCTCTGGACCGTACCATATTCGACCCTGAAATTGAAAGAACTTTAAGAGACCTTAGAGCCCAACACGGAGCACAAACCGTAATGGCTAACGGACAACAACCACGTACACTTATGGACTACTTTACTCCCACCACATATGCTTCACCCTCATGCATTAGGTTGCCACCTGTAGCCCATTAGTTCGAGCTTAAACCACATACTATACAAATGCTTCCTTCATTCCACGGCTTAAGCAATGAGAACCCGTACACACACTTGGACAGTTTCATGGAGGTTTGCTCAACCTTTAGGATTCCTAACGTTAGTGATGATGCCATCTTACTTTGCCTTTTTCCTTTCTCTTTGAAGGAAAAGGCTAAGTATTGGTTAGGTACCTTACCTAGTGGGACGATTAGTACTTGGACTCAAATGCAACAAGAATTTCTTAAGAAATTCTATCTCATTAGTAAGACTAACACTGTTAGGAGAGCCCTTAACACCTTTGCCCAACTCCCTACTGGGAGTTTCACTAGAGTTAGGATAGGTTTAGGGAACTCTTACGAGCTTGTCCACAGCATGCTATCCCTAAATGGCAACTAGTCCAAAATTTCTATTATGGGTTAAACGAGAAGGGTCAACAAACTGTTGATGTCTCGTGTGGTGGTCAGTTCCTTAGAAAGAATGAGGATGAGGCGTGGGAATTGTACGAACTTTTGAATGAGAATTGACAACAATCTGCCGCACATGCATGTCTTAATGCTACTAGGTTAAATAGAGGAGTAAATGAGATTGCTCACACCTCCATCTTAGATAAGAAAGTAGACTCTTTTGCCTCTTCTGTAGAGCAGTTAACTTCCCTATTTAAGATGACATGGGCCCTCTCTACTGTACCTAATGTGTCTCATGTTTCAAATGTGCATAGTGCTTGCTCTTCATGTTCTAGTGTCTCTCATTCTGCACATGACTGCCCCTCTGCTTCACCTTATGAGGAGTGGTCGGAGGAACAAGTCAATGCAGCCCAAGGATTCTCTCGAAACGACCCATACTATAATACGTACAATCCAGGCTGGAGAAACCATCCTAACTTCTCCTAGAGGCAAGGAGGAGAAGGACAATTTGTGCCACAACAATCTCAACCACGACCTCACTCACCTGGTATGACACGACCCGTCAGTTTTCAACCGCAAGAGTATGCTTCCAACTACTCTCAACCTCCTAATTTGAGCTCTAATTCGAATTTTGAAGAGAAGGTTTTGAGTGCGCTGAAGGGTTTGGAAGCTAATTCCCAACTCCTCCACTCCCATACACAATCGATTGCAAAGCTAAAGACCCAAATAGGTCAACTAGCTAACACTCTTAGTAGGAGAGATGAGGGAAGACTCCCCAGCCAGGCTGTAGAGAACCCTAGGAACTGTGTAAAGCAAGACAACTATCCTCCCCATCAAGAACAAGAAAAGTCCATTATAGTGTTAAGAAGTGGGACGGAGGTTGACAATGGAGTGTGTGTTGAGAGTGAAGTACCCATAAGTGGTGAGGGAGAAGAGAAGAGCAAGGAAAGGGAGGAGGCAACCAATGAGGTCACGCACCCTTCTCTCATTCTTAGGATCTCTGATCTTCCTTTCTCATATGTACCGAGAGTGCCCTTCCCCCAAGCTTTAGTTGCACCACATCCAAATGGGAAGGACAAGAAGTGGGAAGATATTTTGGAGACATTTAGGCAAGTAAAGATTAACATTCCCCTTCTTAATGCAATTAAACAGATCCCGGCCTATGCAAAGTTCATTAAGGATCTACTGAACCAAAAGAGGCGATCTAGAGCACATCTACCTAAAAAAGTATTTTTAGCGGAGCAAGTGAGCTGTATTCTGAAGTGCGACACTCCAATTAAGTATAAAGACCCTGGTGTCCCCACCATCTCTTGTTCACTTGGAGACTACCCGATTGATAAAGCTTTACTGGACTTAGGAGCGAGTGTCAACATTATTCCTTACTCGGTTTATGAGGACTTAGGCTTAGGGGAGTTGCAACCCACCATAGTAACCTTGTAGTTAGCGGATAGATCAACTAGGATCGCCCAAGGTGAGCTTACTAACGTACTGGTGAAGGTAGACAAAGCCATGTTTCCGGTTGATTTTCTTGTGCTTGACATGGAACCTTCTAGTCATTCGAAAAACCATATCCCTGTCATTCTAGGTCGGCCTTTCTTAGCAACGGCCAATGCCATGATTAATTGTAGATCTCGGATAATGGATGTTAGCTTTGCAAACATGACTATCAGGTTAAATATTTTTAAGGCTTCAACGTCACCCACTAGTGAGGATGAGTCAGAGTGCTTTTGTGTCGATGTTGTTGATGATTTGGTGGAACAAACACTCTCCTCTACCCTAGTTAGTGACCCCCATGATGAGAATGCAAAACCTTCTAAAGAGATGCAATGAAGGTTAAACCCGGACAAGAAAGAAGTCATGGGTTGGGAGAAGAATCACGATGTTATGGTTCAGGAGGAAATTGTACTAGGCCATAGGTTGTCTAAGGAGGGTGTTGAGGTTGATAGAGCTACGATAGATTTGAATGTGAACTCGTCTCCTCCCTCAAATGTGAAGCAAGTTAGAGACTTTCTAGGTCAAGCGAGTTTCTATAACGGATTCCTTAAAGACCGTGGGAAGTTGACTAGACCATTGACTAGTGCACTATCTAAGGACATATCAGTTGAGCTCGATGAGTCTTGGTTAGAAGCTGTTCATAAGCTTCGATCTACACTTTTTGCTGCTCCCATTAGGCATCTATCCGACTACTCTCTCCCTCCTGAAATCACGTGTGACACCTCTGATTATGCTATAGATGTGGTCTTAGGTGAGCTCGATGAAGTTGTTTCTTTGGTTGATACCATTACTTGATCTTCGCTAGACCCATTGCGCCCGGTTGAAGGCGTAAAACTTAGCGCTCCTAGGAGGCAGCCTAGGTTTTGTTAATTCTTGGTTTAGTTTAGTTTTTGAACTAATTAGTTTCCTGGAGACTTGTTTTATCTCTTTTGAGGTTCTTGTCCCGTATTGAAGGAATGATATATACATGTCCACACCGGCTCGTCAGGTCGTATTGCTCCATCTTACCTATCTCTTGTGCTTTAATGATTGATGTTGTTGCATTGACGACAATGCATGATTTAGGTGTGGGGGTGAGGCTCATTTGCATATGCTCATTTTTGGTCAAATTTTTACAATTTTGAACATCTTTTTGTGCGTTTTGAGCGTGCATTATAACCGTTTAGCTAAGTTTTCCTTGATCAACGCTTATGTTATGATGACAGTGGGATTAGTTGCTTATTTCGTTCTCTTAATTCCATGAAATTAAATGATTTTACTTCATACTTCTTAATGAGTGTTGTTGATTATTGCTGATATTAATGGGTTCTACTCATGCCGCTCACATATTCACTGAACACAGGACTTTCGTGTTGCTGAAAATCTGAAGAATTTGAGCAAACAACCTTATATATCCTGAGTTTTGCAAGCCTGCCCTATTGGCTTATCCTAATCCTTGCCCTTGATGTTATGTAAAGTACTGGTTGGTCAATGTCAATTGTAATGATGAAGTATGTGTTATGAGAAAAAAATAAAAAAAAAGTCCAAAAATGTACAGAAAAGAAAGAGGAAACAAAAAGAAAAACGAAAAGGGAAAAAAAAAAGAGTTTTCTATAAAAGAAAAAGGCAAAAGAAAAAGAAAAAGTGAAAACTGGTGTACATTCATGGCAAAGATGTTCTTTTGTACTATACTGAGGTCAAAATGTTGTAAAGTGGTCACTCATATGCCACTTAAAATTTCTCTATGTATAGGCATGTGTTTAAGTGATTCAATGGTGTGGGTACACAAAACCTTTATATATTTGGTTGGAAGCGAGAATTTGAGGAGATTCTGTGACATGAAATCCTAATCACTTTCACTTGTGCGCTTAAATTGCTTGAGTAGTCTCTATTAGTTTATACAAGGTTAATGAAATTCTATGACGAGTTTTAAAGTTTAATCATCTAAAGTCATGGAATTGGAGAATGCTCTAAATGATTTAATCTTGTCTTGAATTGTAATGTAGGTGTTAATCTCGGAAAATTGGGTGAAGGTTGGGATGGTTGGGTAGTTGGTCATTGTAGTTTTTATATTAAATCATATGCTTTGCTCGAGGACTAGCAAAGGTTAGGTGTGGGGGTGTTAGTTTAATTATTTTGCACCTATTTAATTATAAATTTATACACATTTTCGCAATTTTTATGTTTAGCAGGTTTGAAATTAAAGTTCAAAAAATTGTCAAATGTTGCTGCAAATAAGACAAATTTGATGCGTAAACAATTAAATTAAGTCAATCGAGATTCGGGACAGAACGAATCATCAACCCAAACCAGCACTGTTCATCACCTCCTGCCCAGACCAACTCCACTGGCCCAACAAACAGCCAGCCCGTGACACCACCATCACCGGCCAGCCCCGCACCCATATCAGGCCCAACACGCAGCACCACATCATCATCATACCAACATCCCTTGTTCACCGGACCCACACCGTCATCTTCGACCACCTGCTCAAACCCATCACCGACCCAGGCCCAGCACGTCAACAGCATCACCTCCACCCAACACCAAGCCCAATCATCAACCACGGCCTGATTCGACCTTCAGGCCCCGTCAACCACCAGCGTCCGGCCCGCCACCAGCACCGACTTAGGGTTTTGTTAGCAGTGGCTTCAATTTAAAAGGGAGAGAGGCGTTCGATTTTGGGGGTTCAACTCTTCACCCACCACCCCTGTTTCTCTTTTCTCTCAGCTCTCTCTCTCCCAAAATTTTATTCTATTTATTTTTCTTTTTTTTTTCGTTAAATTGGAATGAGAGCGAAATTAGTGTGGAGATCAACATGAGTTTGTTCAACTTCTTCTTTACCGGATCATCCTTGATGGAGAGCTAACTTGCTCTCTGGGGTTAGATAAAATCTTAGTCTTTACTTTTGTTAAATTTTAATTCGGGTTAATTTAATTGTTGACATGAATTGCTTGGTTGAGATAAATGCTTTGAAGTATTATATTTTTATTGTTTATTCAATTGATATGATTATTGAGTTTGTAACCTTTAATTGTTGATGTTGGTATTTATAAATTAATTCTTCGTGCTTGTAGCCTTAGGATTAATTAATCAAGCAATAGTATTAACCGAATTATTAATTAAAGCCTATCTTCCCTATACTTTAGTTAGATAGGTTCAATACGTAATAATTAACAATACGTTAGGTAGAGCCTATTTTGCTTATGCTTTAGTTAGATAGGGTCAATACGCAATACTAACAGCATTATCTTAGTAGGTTGAAGCTTGTAGCCTAAACCACTACCCGTGTGACAATCAATCATCCCAATTTAAGAGTTAACACAAAAATTATTGGCTAATAATAGATTCGAAACCCTAGGCTCCAATTTAATACACGTTCCCAATTAGTAGTAGTTTACTTTAGTTTAACTGTCATTTTCTAGATTAATTAACACAAAAATATCACTTTTCCTTAAATCAATTTAGATCATATATTAAATTCACGCACTCTTAGTTCCTGTGGTTCGACACCCTCGCGCCCTACACGTCAATTTAGGTGTGTTTAATAGATAGGATTTTATATTAAATTTTGATAGATGTATAAAAATACATCAATAACAACAAAAGCATTAGGCATGATTTTGACTTTGGAGAACAACCAACCAAGGTTAAAAGAAAAGCCTTGACCTAAGTGGCCTCAATTGGAGGCAAAGAAGGAGCCTCTATTGGCATTGCTGCCAGGGGAGGTTCTAATGGTACATCTGTCCTTAAAGTTTCAACAAGTGTCCCAACTGTTGGGACTAGTGCTAACTCTTCAACCACTGGTATACCTTCCTTGGAAGAGACATCTAAAAAACAAGGTTTGTGTGTTATAACCAAATATGGTTTGGGACATCAAAAATTGGGAACCAAGATAGGCCTTTACCTTTAACAGTCTTTTTAGTAGAGATTGGGCCTCCTAAGAGTAGAAAAAAGCTTGCACAAACCCCTGGCTAGGGTAGCTGCGAAGGAATCATCTTCAGATGGTAACTTGTGATTCGCTCCATGGCTGAGACAGCCATATCAGCTTCTTCTTCAGTACTTGAGCTTAATGACTCAGTGTCCAAATGGGGCTTTGGTGCAGTTTCTTGAGAAGGGGAATCTGCTATCTCCACAATGTATGGATTTGGCTCTTCATGTGGTTGTCAGAGGTCATGTTAGAAGCTGCCTTGACAAAGACAGATGAGAGCAGTAATAGAGAAAGGCCAATACCTCTGGTATAGGGAGTTTGGCTCTTCTTTGTCTCACTAATTGTGAGATAGGTGTCTTTTCTTCTTCTTCTTATGCGGTCGTAGGGAGAGCTGAAGAAGCGACATACTTTCTCCTCTTTCTTAAGCCTCCAACCTCGAGGGCAAGAGAAGAGGTACCTGGAGGGGACTCTTGTAGCAGCGTTTGAGTAAAGCTCCTAGTTCTAGTACTCCTGGGGGTTGCCTGGATAGTTCTAAAAGAAAGGAACATAGATCAGTTTTTTATCCAAACAACTAAAAGACTGAAGCGTGCTTGAGAAGTGGTTACTCGCACAAAAGCGTGCTTGAGAAGTGGTTACTCACCCGAATGTGCCTTCTATGGGGTTGGACTGATGCTAACTGGCTAGCTTCTTCTCGAACAGGGACTTGCAAGCTCAAACAAATGCATAAAATATTGCTTGGCACCTCTGGCCTCCAAAGAGAACTAATAGGCTTGGTACCAAGCTAAGAAACATGGCGTGGCACATGGAATGGACCAACAAGCCACATGGTACCCATAAAGGAACTTGACTTCCTGGTTTAGAGCATGAAGCAACGGTAGTTGGGCAAGTTGAAGAGAAGTTCTCTTGACTCACCAGAGCTTCTTGGTCCTTACACTTGGGAAAGGCACATCTTGGACCATACCAAATTGCCAAGAAAACAACCCAGGCCTATATGTCTCTACACCAGTATGAGTCTCATGATAAAAGTACAAATCCCGAGGGCATAAGATTGTTAGGAATAGAGCCCTAAAATCAAAATTTATTTTGTAATATTACTTGATTAATGAATAAAATTGAAGTTCCAGTTGTTTCCTCGGTAAATTTGTGTAAGTGAGCATATATACTATATACGATTTTCTTTTAAGTATCATTAGGAGATGGACAGAGTCCTCAGATTACATTTTACATGTTTGTTCTAAGTGGATAATGAGATTAAGCCACAGATAAACTTGGAACAAATGGCATGGAATGTTAATTGAATAACTCGTTGTCGGTGATAAGCTTGCATTACTTGTCTGTTAAGATTATGACTCGACACATTAGATGACTTGTCTTGGTCATGCGAATGGCGATTCAAAAATGTTAGATTGGTTTTTAATGAAATTGACGCACTGAGTTGGACCATGTGAGTTGCTTATTTCTAGACTACGATCCAAGATGAGTGATTTATGTTGTATTGTTTGAACAACGACTCTAAATCCCGAGAGTATTCTAGACTTGTTCATGGAACACTAGTTACTTTGGCGTACTATAGGTAAGTTTGAATAAATGACTTAATTCCCACGTATACCGAGTAGTGGCGTGAAGTGTGACACAGATCATGTATTCAATAGGGAATCTATAGTCTCTTAGTTGATTCGCAAGCATTTAAATTAATTCGAAATATTTGGCCAAAGTGTTCCGGGTGTTTAACATTTGGAATTTATACTGGAAATTAGTTCAAGCATAAATGAGTTATCCAGTAAAGGGAGAGTTGGTAACTAATAGAGAAGCTGTGAGAAAAATAATGGCAGTAATAATTATTTTTCATCATGGACATCTCATAGAGGGGTTGTTGTCGCAAAATTAGTCTACTTAAGAATTATTGAATAAATAATTTAAGTTTGAAGTGCAATGAGATTTATTAAGTGGAAATAACTCTCATTAAATGGTAAATAAATTTTATCATGAGATGGTATTTAATTTTTAATTTAACTCATTTGGAGATAGATTTGAATTGTCCATGAGGTCCCTGCGCAAGCCTTTGTTTTTATTGCCATCAGAAATATATTAAAGAATTCATGAGATAAATTATTTGTTCATGATATGAGTAAATTTAAATTTGCTAGACATTATTTATGAGATTAATAAAAGTTAGAAATCATAAAAAAAAATAATTTTATAAATTAATTTTCATAAGATGAATTTTTTTTTACATGTGGGGCAAAAAAAGTATCAGCTCAAAATCCGCGTGAAATGCAGCTGACCAATCACGTGTCGGGCGCTAGTGGTCTAAAGGGGTGGTTCAGCCCCTTTGGGCTTGGACCAATAGGAGCGTGCCACGGACACCCGCTTAGCTATCCACTGTTGTGTACGCGAACAAATCGCCCAGTGACACTTGGCAACTATTGACTGGCCAAAATAGGCGTTTTTACCCCAAAGTAATATGATGTCATTTTAGGCTGCGTTTTGCTTTGTTTAAATGTATCCCACATCAAAAATTTACTATTTTTTGCCTTGGTATCCTACTATAAATAGGGGGTACTGATTTTATGGTTTGGTATGCAATCGAATTAAAATTTAAAGGTTTTTGAAAGTACTAACTTTCGGAGATCTAATTGGAGAGAAAATTTTCCATTGAAATATTTCTGTCCTTAGTTTAATATTTTTCAGAGTCCACTCTCCGAATATTTTGAGGTCATTGTGTAGAAGCCTACTGGGTCTCGGTGTTGTCTCGCCTTTCTTGGAGTTATTTATAATTCTTCTAGTTTTCTTTATTTGGGGCAATTACAAGTATCTTTCTTTCCCTTCTATTTTGACTATTTTGCTTTTCTATTTATTTACAGTATTCTTATTATGCTTGCTTTAAGTTCATGTTATTATGAATGTATTAAAGTAAAGGCTTGTAGATTTAGATAAGGAATATTAATATATAGATTTAAATTAGGAATTTAAATCTATAGATTTAAAATTAAGTGTTTTAAACCCTTCCACTGCGTTAACTTTATTAAATTGGGGAAAATTCTTAAAATTCGTCCCAACAAATGGTAACAAAGCCAGCCTCTGATTTCATTCATAATATTCATCAATAGGTATAGTAAAATTGAAATTAATTGACTTCCGGTTTAATAAAATAAAGATTTTATTGGGAAGAACAGAGAGCCTAATTTGATTTTGATAATAATCAAAGTATTGGCTTAAATTATTTAAATCGATAATGAATTAGTAGTTAATTAAGATTAGTCAATGTAAATTAATTAAAATTGCATTCATATTATTCGTATAATGAGATTACGCATATTTGATCATGATTTATGAAATCTGATAAAGGTGATCTAATGAGATTAGATTCAATTAATCTTTCTATTTTATTATGAAAAAAATATTAATGAAAATAAATTTTTTTGGGTTGTGTAGACATCAGTACTGGTTAATATAATAATTATTTTTATTAGTTAATTTGATTTTTGAATGAGATTCTAAAGCAGATTATGAGATAATCTAAGTTGTAAATGCAAGTTAATTAAAAATTACTAGTTTATAAAAATCAAGTGGGAGCGAGGTTCAATTGTTAAAACCTTACAGTCTTCATTACCGGTCTGGCAGTATAATAGATTGATAGACCTCCCCGCAGAAGGTGTCAGTTTGCACATTACAGGGTTAGACTTCTATTAGGATAAACTAAAGTAAAAAGAAGCGATGCGACCATGCTGTCATGGAATATTACATGTATTTATATAGAGGTTTAGGCAATGGTTTACATTTAACTAGTGTGATACATTGGCCTCTCCAAGGAGCTCTATTGTGTTGTGTTACGGATTAAGTTAAAGTGATGAGTTAATCATATTTAGTAAGAGTTACAAGAAAATATGTTAATAGAGAATAGTTCTCAGCCAAACTAATTTCCTACGATCCCGCTGTCAGGGTGTAAGGAGTGATGTGTTTGGATCATCATCGCATGCATGATATTACAGTGTAGTGGATACATGACTTATTGTGCATGCTAAAATGAAAGAATACATATCAATGCATTATACATGACTCATATAAGATAGATACACAATGGTTTGCATTTACAATGTTTTTTAAAATTGTTGCGATTGGTGCACTTCATTCAATTCTGAATGATAATGCTTTAACTGGACCGAATTACTTCATCTGGAAAATGAACTAGGACATAGTGTTATACAGTGCCGGCTAATAATTCTACAACTGCTATTAAAGAGTGATATGAACGCTGGCGTAAGGCTAATGAGTTAGCCAGAGGCTACCTTTTGGCTACAGAGAAAAATGTTCTCAAGCATCAGATGCTTGAGATGGAAACAACAGCTGAGATGATCAAACATTTAAAGGAAATGCTTGGTGGTCAAAATAGGGCAGCTGGGCAAGAGCTGATAAGGAAGCTCTTGAACATGAGGATGTTAGAAGGGTCGCCAATTCAAGAGCACATCATAAAAATTATGATGTGCTTGTCTGAGCTGGAGATTCTAGTTGCTAAGATTGATAGTCAATATCAGCAGGACATCATCCTAATCTCTCTGTCCAGCTCTTTTACTCAGTTTAGGGTCAACTAAATAATGAATAATAAAGATTATTCATTGCTTGAGCTGATGAAGGAGCCGTAGGTTATAGAGAGTATGATGCGAGCCAAGAGAAGTGTCCACTAGGCTCAGGTATCAAGGGCTAGTGGGAACAAGCATAACCAGGGACCTACTTGAAAGAAAGAAAAAGGCAAGGTTGCTATGTAGCAACTAAGTCTAGAGAAGAGGTACCTGGAGGGGACTCCTGTAGCAACATTTGAGTAAAGCTCCTAGTCCTAGTACTCCTTGGGTTTGCCAGGACAGTAGTTGTAAAAGAAAGGAACATTGATCAGTTTTTAATCCAAACCACTAACAGACTGAAGCATGCTTTGGAAGTGGTTACTCACCCGAACGTGCCTTCTACGGTGTTAGCCTGATGCTGACTGGCTGGCTTCTTCCTGAGCTGGGACCTGCAAGCTCAGACAAATGTAAAAAATATTGTTTGGCGCCTCTGGCCTCCAAAGAGAGCCAAAAGGCTTGATACCAATCTGAGAAACGTGGCATGGCACAAGGAATGTACCTATAGGCCACAGGGTACCCATAAAGGGACTTGACTTCCTAGTTTAGAGCATGAAGCACTAGTAGTTGGGCAAGTTAAAGAGAATTTCTCTTGGCCCACTAGAGCTTCTTGGTCCTTACACTTGGGAAAGGCACATCTTGGAACATACCAAATTGCCAAGAAAACAACCCAGACCTATATGTCTCTATACCAGGATGAGTCTCGTGATAAAAGTACAAATCTTGAAGGCATAACATTGTTAGGAATAGAGTCCTAAAATCCAAATTTATTTTGTAATATTACTTTATTAATGAATAAAGTTGAAGTTCCAGTCGTTTCCTCGTTAAATTTTTGTAAGTGAGCATATATACTGTATACGATTTTCTTTTAAGTATCATCACGAGATGGACAGAGTCCTCATATTACATTTTACATGTTTGTTTTAAGTGGATAATGAGATTAAGCCACAGATAGACTTGAAACAAATGGCATGGAATGTTATTTGAATAACTCGTCGTCGATGATAAGTTTGGACTACTTGTATGTTAAGATCATGACTCGACACATTAGATGACTTGTCTTGGTCATGCGGATGGCAATTCAAAAATGTTAGATTGGTTTTTAATAAAATTGACGCACTAAGTTGGACCATGTGAGTTGCTTGTTTCTAGACTACTATCGAAGATGAGTGATTTGTGTTGTACTGTCTGAACAACGACACTAAATCTTGAGAGTATTTTGGACTTGTGCATGGAACGCTAGTTACTTTGGTGTACTATAAGTACGATCTGAATAAATGACTTAATTCCCACGCATACTGGGTAGTGCGTGAAGTGTGACACGGATCATGTATTCAATAGGGAATCTATAGTCTCTCACGAGATATAGATGTCCCCTTAGTTGATTCGCAAGCATTTGAATTAATTCGGAATCTTTGGCCAAAGTGTTCTAGGTGTTTGACATTTGGAATTTATTCTGGGAATTAGTTCAAGCATAAATGAGTTATCCAGTAAAGGGTGAGTTGGTAACTAAAGGAGAAGCTATGATAAAAATAATGGCAATATTTATAATTATTTTTTCTCATAGACATTTCATAGAGGGGTTGTTGTTGCAAGATTAGTCTATTTGGGAATTATTGAATAAATGATTTAAGTAAGAAGTGCAGTGAAATTTATTAAGTGGAAATAACTCTCATTAAATGGTAATTAACATTTATCATGAGATGGTATTTAATTTAACCCATTTGGAGATAGATTTAAATTGTCTCTGAGGTCCTTGAGCAGGCCTTTGTTTTTATTACCATCGAAAATATATTAAAGAATTCATGTGATGAGCAAATTTAAATTTGCCAAACATTATTCATTAGATAAATAAATGTTAAAAATTATACAATAAAATAATTTTAAAAGTTAAAATTCATAAGATGAATTTTTTTACATGTGGGAGAAAAAGGAATCAGCTCAAAATCCATGTGAAAAACAGCTAACCAATTAGCTCGGGACACGTAGTCAAAAGGGCTGGATCCTCACCTTCAGGCGCAGACCAAAAGGTGCGTGCCATGTGGCAGCTATTAACTGGCTAAAACACACGTTTTTACCCCAAAGTAAAATGACGTCGTTTTAGGCTGCATTTTGCTTTGTTTAAATGTATCCCACATTGAAAATTTTACTGTATTTAGCTCTGGTATCCTACTATAAATAGGGGTATCGATTTTATGGTTTTGTATTCAATCGAATTAAAAATTAAAGGGTTCTGAAAGTGTTGACTTTCGGAGATCTAATTTGAGAGAAAATTTTCCTTTGAAATTTTTCTTTCCTCTGTTTAATATTTTTCAGAGTCCACTCTCCTAGTATTTTGAGGTCATTGCATAGAAGACTATTGGGTCTCGGTGTTATCTTGGCTTTCTCAGTTTTCTGGGAGTTATTTATTATTCTTCCAATTTTTCTTATTTGGAGCAATTTCAGGTATCTTTCTTTCCCTTCTATTTTGAGTATTTTTCTTTTTCATTTATTTACATTATTTTTATTATACTTGCTTTTAATTCATGTTATTATGAATGTATTATAGTAGAGGTGTGTAGATTTAAATTAGAAATTTAAATCTGTAGATTTAAAATTAAGTATTTTAAACTCTTTCGCTGTGTTAACTTTATTAAATTAGGGAAAGTTCTTTAAATTCAAGCCCTAGTTTTGAAGGCCTAACTTCCTTCTTTATAGACACACGGGAAAGAAAAGCAAGTGTTGTACAGTGTTCTCTCGAGCTCCTTGTAGCCATTCAAGGTCAAATCAGGCAATTTTTACCCATTATAAATTCAAATTTACCAACGGCTAAAAGGGGGTATTTGTTTACACCCTAATTTTGAGGGAGTTGGGGCGATGCCATTTTGGATAAGTGCTATGTGGTCAGCACATGAGGGTCATCTCGAGGGAAGTAAGGCCTTTAACTGCTACGATAACGGTGTCTCGAGCCCAGCATCTTGATAAGGTAATTACCCTTGACGGGGGGTTCAGCCACTCGAGGCTCGAGATGGTTGGGGGTGAAGTGAACTCAAGCTCGAGGGCTATCAAGATGGTTGCAAGACAGGTGGTTCCCAAGCTCGAAGTAGTTACTTGGAGCAAAATTTCTGTTACTTGGGCCTTAAACTTAATCCAAGAGGAGGTGGGGCTTCTGGAAGGGACTTCTGCTAAGAATTTGGACATAAGCACCAAGGATTTCCCTCCAATACTGAATTCAGGGCACGTTCATTGAAGATTTGTAAGCGCAGAAGAAAGCGTATTGGTCATATGTGGATGGAGTTGCCGAGAAAGAAGGAGCAGCTGTTTTTGTTTTTTATAAATAAAGGACTCTATGTTAGTCCAGAATAGTACATACACTCATTATAAAACTTCTTCAAATTTTCTTTTACAGAACACTTGTGCTTTTTCTTTAAGAGTAGCATAACTTAGCTGCGCATAGTGTAATGTAGATCTCTGCTGTACTTTATTATAATATAGTTCTCGAGCTTCATATATGACTTTCCAGTTTTAATTTGCTCCCATAAATCCACAAGTTGATATTTGAGGCCTTAGTTTGAGGCTTGGCTCCCAAGACTTGTCCTTTAATTGCGTTGGTCTTAATACTACTCTCAGTGCTTGATAAGTTAGGTGAACTTAGGTTCGCACCATTAATTTGTGCTTTGACGACCAAGGTTTGTCCCTTGATTGTGTTGGTTTAACCCAGTGACCTAAATACGGTTAGCTCCATCTTAATCTTGTCAAACCTAAACTCATTCGAGTTATTATAAGTCAATGGTGCCAGGCTTCAAAACCTAATTTACTCGGGCTTGTAAGTAGACTGCTGAGCTCATGGATTTGTCTCCACCTAAGTTCTTGACTTTTAAGTGTACAAGAAAAGGTGTCTATGGGCCCGCTCCATAACTGTAACTGCCACTTGAATTAAGTCCATATCCTTTTAACTTTCTATCACAAAAATTCGTAAAAAAATCCATAAAAAACACTTAACAAACTTTTCTTAATTGAAGTGTAAGCAGAACTCACAGTATAACTGAAGTCAGATACACAAATATATCACAACTTTTTCCCCAAAAAAGACGAGTGGTTGAGGTCAAAGACCTGCGGTTCATAAATAGGCTCACTCCTAGTCGCGGTGAGTCTCTTTTGCACACTTGTTTTGTTTTCACATTTGCAGCGACCACACACACAAACTTGAAACAAAATAGAGCAAAAAATTCTATAATACATGATCAACGTTATCTTTTTCTCCCAATTCATCTCCTATCATAGAGTACTCGCGTCTCACTGTTACATCCTAAATACTAAGCACTGCTTTGCTACAATTCGGTGTTACTCGTTCCCCCACATGTTGGTTAAAATGAGACATTATACATTTTATTCTATAGAATTTGATTATATGCCTCATAATTTGCTAAATATTCTCACGTTAAATGAATATTTTGGACATTTACGACCACTAAGGAGATAGATCATATAACATGAAAGAGGCATTGTGTTATTTTTCGGTTACTGGTTAATCGGCATAACCGAATCAAATTATAAATTTACAAAAGTGAGCTAACCAGTCTTTTCAGTTACGGTAACGGTTAGAGATTTTTGAGTATGTTAGTTATGGTTAACGGAACTGAAATACTTTTTTGTATGGTTAACCAAACTATGAACACCCCTAAGCACTAGGGATGGTGCCCCACTTATACCCGTACCTGCCCCAAAGCCATCCCTACTAAGCATTGCCATCATTTGAGACTACTTCCATGAACCAATCCCCCCATCCTATGTCTTCTATCCCCAAATTGCTAGCATACTCAACAACTACGTCCACAGCATGTCTTGAATCGATTATATATATGCCTCCATCTATTGCCTGTATTTTATCATTAGTCATTTCATGCACATTCTTGACAAACTCACTTAGAATGCCATGTGAATTCTTTGGCACTTAACGTGGTTACTAGGCTAAGGGATCTGTCTACTAGACTATATTCTAGAATATTTCTAGGGTTTTCTATATTCTCTTTATGCCCTTTGACTTATGTAACCATTAGGGGTATTATAGTCCTTGGGGTCCTTGTGTTTTGCATATATATAGAGGCCTACTATGTACTCATCATTCATTCAATTATAATTATTCACATGGTATCACAGTAATTTCTCTGATTTTCTTTCTTCTGTTGTTTTTCTTTTCGTTTCTTTTTTTTCGTCGTTCTTATTTTCTGCAATTCAAGTGTTGAATTCTCTAGTAATTTGTTTCTATTACTGTTTTTAATTTGAGTAATGGCTTCTAATTCGAACGGATCCTACGCAAGTACCCTATCCTCCCTCCCCTCTTCCCCCCCAGTGCCACCAGATCGATGGTAGAGACCGGCCCTGTTCATGCCGGCCCTCTGCCTGCCACCACTGCTAGCTGCTCACCAGTGGTGGTGACCGAGACCCCTGTTTTCGGACCCATCACCTCTGGCGTTCCTTTCCCTCGGTCGGTGGATGCCGGTGTCGCCATTTCTGGTACTCTACCACCAATTGGGAGGTCAATGTTGAACCCGGCACTTAATCTGGGCAACCCACTTTCGTCTCTCTCTCCCTCCAGTCCGCCCTAGCCTCGCGGGTCTCAACTTGTCCGGTGGACACTGACCGGCCGACAGTGGCGCCGCCCCGACCTTCTCCTTGAGTCTCCCTTATGTCGGTGGGGAGTCAGTTGCGGCATCTCTTGCCCCCCTTCCCCATACCTTCCCAAACCCTAATTATCCATACCCTAATATTTATAATCATCCCTCTTCCCCAATTGTTCTTCCTCTCTCTAATATAACTAGCATAGTCACAATAAAACTGGAATCAACTTCTGACTATCCCCCCTGGAGGGAACAATTCAATATGTTATTACTTGCTTATCAACTATTAGGGTTTATTGACAGCTCTTAACCCTGTCCCCCCACCCAAATAACTCACCTCATAGGATCGACCTACCCTAACCCGGGTTAAATTACATGGCTGCGCACAGATCAGAGTCTCCAATCTTACATAGCCGCCACGCTCTCCTGCTCCCTTATTAATAACGTTGTCCGTTATCCAACTTCAAAAGCCATGTGGGATGCCTTGGCTAAGCGTTTTCGGGATCACTCCATGGCTAAGGAGTATGACCTCCGAACTCAACTCATAAATCACCATAAAGATGGTAAAACCATGGATGCCTACCTTTTTGAACTCAAATCAATCACAGATGATTTAGCTGCCATTGACTCACCAGTTTCTGTTAGAGAATTCCAACACTTTGCTATTCATGGGTTACCCGCTGAATATGCAGCCTTTGCAACTTTTTCACGACAAACTTCAAAGCTTTATTCTTATGATGAGTTAAAATATGCCCTACTCAATGAGGAAGCTGCTTCAAACTGTAACAATGGACGTTCCAACCCTGACCCAGCCCATGCCATGGTTGCCTCTAGGCAACCCCCCCAACCGAACCACAACCACGGTAGTCGTGGTCGTGGTCATGGTCGGAAAGGGAAAGGGGGCCGCGGTGGCCGTGGTGGCAAGCCACCCTCCACCGGCCCACCGTACGGGTCACATGCCCCACCCGGGGTGCCTCCTTCTGTTGCTCCTTACCCTATTCAACCTCCGGTCGGTCCTCTTTTCACTCTAATGCAGGTGTACTCGGTCCCACTCCCCAATTCTGTTAGATCTGCTCCCAAACTGGTCATACTGCCGTTGCTTACCCTCATCACTTTGACAACACCTCGTTCCCGAATCCTAGCCAATCTTCTACTGCCATGACGATAGGGGAACCACATGACTACAACTGGTACCCTGACTCGGGTGCCTCCAACCATATGATGCCTAACCCATGTATTCTCTATAATCTCCTTCCTTACTCTAGTCATAAAGTTGTTCTTGTTGGGAATGGGGCGTTACTGCCTGTAACACATGTTGGCTCTACAACAATACCTAAAACACCCCTTCATTTAAACAATGTCATGCTAGTCCCCAACTTAACTCACAACCTATTGTCAATTAAATAATTATGTTGTGAAAATAAATGTCGAGTTGAATTTGATTCAAACTCTTTTTGTTTTAAGGACAGAGCCACGGGGACATCGCTTCTACAAGTGCCCAGTAATGGACCACTATATAATTTCTCACCGCATGACGTTAGGCTTCTTGAACGGGTCACACATGGCGCATTATGGCATCAGTGATTAGGGCATCTAGGCAATTTTGTTCTTGATATTTTATGTAAACACCATTTTTGTCCTTCTGTCAAGTTTTTAGATAAATGCTCTTCCTGTTGTTTGGGTAAATCTAGAAAACTGTCATTTGAACGTGTACTACATAATACTACTATGCCTTTGCAACTTATACATTCTGATGTTCGGCAATCGCTTGTCTCTTCCAATTCCGCACACAAATACTATGTTTTATTTGTTGATGATTTTTCCCGATTTACATGGCTCTATCCAATGCAACGCAAATTTGAAGTTTATGACATTTTCACTAGTTTCAAAAATTTAGTCGAAAATCAATTTAATCTGAAAATTAAAGTTTTCCGAAGCAATGGTGGGGGTGAATTCAATCATAGGCGCATGAATGCGCTATGTCGGGATGCTGGAATTCACTTTCGCCTATTGTGTCCTGATACCCCCGAACAAAATGGGGCGGCGGAATGCAAGCATCAATATTTATCTGAAATGGCACGGACTCTCTTAATTCATTCAAAGCTTCTTTAGGAATTTTGGGATGACGCTTTTTGCACGGCATGTTTTACAATAAACCGTCTCCCCACACCCAATCTTGCTAATTTCTCTCCCTTTCAAAAGCTTTTTTGTACCAACCCTGATTATAATAGTTTTAGAGTCTTTGGGTGTGTCTGTTCCCCCAACATCACATCCCGTGTCCCTCATAAATTAGCTCCTCCGTCCACTCCCTGCATTTTTCTCAGGTATGCTGCTCGATATAAAGGCTACCGGTTTTTTGATTTTTAAATAAACGAATGTATGTTAGTAGGCATGTAGTCTTTGATGAATCTAGATTCCCTTATTGAGCTTGTTGGCCTGGATGCGCCAATAGCTGATGCCTCCCATAATGCACTGTTGGCCCTTTGCACTTCCCCCTCCCTCGGTGCTGTCTCCGGGCCACCGGCTCCGACCCGGACCACTACCACCCCTCCTGCCCCTAGCCCAGCGTTGCCTGACAGTGGGCCGCTGGTCCCTGCGGTGTCACCCACACCTATTGGCGTTGACTCTCCGACCCGACCCTATGCGCAGCCGCCTCCCAGCGCTGCCTCCACCCGAACCGACCCTTTCTCCCTCTCTAGTGCACACGGACCCAAACCCTAGTGACTACCCTACTTCGCCACCCGCCCCTAGTTTCGAGGCCGACTTTGGTCCCGTATCTGTCCCACTGGTCTCACCACCCCCCCCCCCCCCCCCCTCTCTCCCCGGGTTCAAAATGTGCATCCCATGCGTACTAGACTCAAGGATGGAATTCATGAAACTTGGTACCCACTTTCCCTATCATTTATTACAGTAATTCAAGAGCCAACATGTTATTCGCAGGTAGTTAAAAATCCCCGATGGCAACAAGCTATGGCAGATGAATTTAATGCCCCATCATCGATTCTATTCACGAAAGAAAGGGATCGATTGAGACCGAAGCGCCTATGCTGCATTCCTAACATGAGCTTTAATCAAAGGCAGCTTCTAAGAAAACGAGTAGGTCCGCTAGTAACTATGCCCTCTGATAACTAGTAAGAATGATTGAGGGAATCAGAATCGCTTAGTCAGTTAAAAATCTCCGATGGCAACAAGCTATGGCAGATGAATTTAATGCCCTACTTCTTAATAACACTTTGGACCTTATCCCACATGACCACTCGAAAAACCTTGTAGGTAGTACTTGGAAATATAAGGTGAAGTACAAAGCGGATGATCTGTTGAACGGTTCAAAGCTCGCCTTGTTGCTCAAGGCTTTCATCAACGTGAAGGCCTTGACTATAAGGAGACCTTGAGCCCAGTTGTTAAACCTACCACCATACGCTTTATACTTACCCTTGCTATGACGTACAACTGGCCCATACAACAGTTGGACGTTAAAAATGCATTCCTACATGGTTATCTTAAGGAAGAAGTTTATATGAGACAACCACAAGGTTTTATACATCCAAAGTTTCCTAATCATGTATGTCGACTTTGGAAAGCATTATATGGTTTGAAACAGGCTCCTCGGGCATGGTTCTAACGGTTTAGTGCATTCCTTCTTAGTCTTGGCTTCGTCTGTTGTCGGGCTGATCCCTCCTTATTTATACACAAAACGCGTTCTCACCTAACTCGTCTTCTCCTCTATGTTGATGACATCATTCTCCCTAGGTCTGACAATTCGTACCTTTCGTCTCTCATTCAGTCCCTCTCCACCCAATTTGCAATGAAAGACCTTGGTCCGTTACATTTTTTTCTTGGTATTTAGGCCTCCCGCAACACTAGTGGACTTTTTCTCTCACAACACAAGTACAATGTTGACCTTCTCACCAAACATAGCTTTTGCGATGCCAAACCGGTCAAAACCCCCTACCCACCCGAGCACATCTCTCCCTGAGTGAAGGGAACTTCCTTGAGGACCCTACCGAGTATAGGAGTGCAGTGGGTGCCCTACAGTACCTCACTATGACCCGTCCTGACATACGCTATGCCATCAACCTGGTTTCCCAGTTTATGCATGCTCCTCGCAACCCTCACTGGCAGGCTGTGAAGCGTATCCTTCGGTATCTCAAATCCACTCCTGATCATGGTCTCCTCCTACAGCCTACTCGCACCCTCACTATCATAGCCTTCGTAGGTGCCGACGGGGGTGGCTGTCCTGACACCAGCCGCTCCACTACTGGTTACGCCGTCTACCTTGGACCAAACCTTATTTCTTGGAGGGCCAAAAAGCAGATAACCGTAACCAAAAGTACAACCGAATCTGAGTATCGGGCTGTGGCCCAAGCTGTTGCTGAAAGTGACTGGCTTCGGTACATCATGCGCAACCTTGACATCCGCCACCTAGGACCTATCATTGTCTACTGTGATAATGTCTCAGCCTCGTACCTTGCCGCTAATCAGGTGTCCAATGATCGTAGCAAGCACGCGGATGTTGATTTTCACTATGTTCGGGAGAAGGTCCTCAAGGGTGATCTTCAAGTTCACTACACTCCACCAAGCAGGTGGCCGATATTCTCACCAAGGGACTTGCAGCTGATCGTTTTTTTCAACACAAGACCAATCTATGCGGGCTCCTACCCCGCTCAGATTGGGGGGGCCTATTAAACTATATTCTAGAATATTCCTGGGGTTTTCCATATTCTCTTTTATGCCCTTTGACTTATGTAACCATTAGAGGTATTATAGTCTTTTGGGTCCTTGTGTTTTGTCTATACATAAAGGCCTACTATGTACTTATCATTCATTCAATTATAATTATTCACACTTTCATCTTTCCTCACGTGATTTTACTTTTTATATCTATTGTGACGCTAATTGGACCATTATCCCCCTGACTTGACGCTCCACCTTTGGGTATCTCATCTACCCTGGGCATCTTATATCAACTGAAAATCAAAAATGAAATTGGTTGTTTCACGCTCCTCTATTGAAGTTGAGTATCATGCCATGACTTCTATCACTAATGAGCTTGTTTGGTTTGTCATCTACTACATGACTAATGAAATCAACATTGTAAAAGAGCATATAAAGGTCAACACATCCCATATAATGCAAAAATTTATGTAGGTTATATTTGTATAATAAAACAATGACCTACACTTTTTCTTTATATGCGATTAAGCATTATGTGTAGGTGATCTACACTTTACAATTATGTAACAAAAATATTTTCATTTATTAGAAAATAAAAAAATTGAAATCACTTGGACACATTTTTCAGTTTTTTCAATTGAAAGACTCTTAATGATTTTTGACTCATAAACATGATTTTAAAATGGAAAACGGTAAAAGGAAAACTAGAAATGGAAAATAAAAATTCATTTATATTTCTAAGCAGGGCCTAATGTTTTCAATCATGATTTTTGACACATATTTCTAATGCTTTTCCGTTGAAGTTACATGTGTAGTTTTAATTTTCTTATATAGAAAAGGGAAATAAATATACATGTTGGTGCCAACTCACTTGTTAAATTAGTATAGCCTTAATTGGACTCTCTATCTATGTTCGAATCCTGCCGTACACGTGTGTATTGAGATTCGAAATTGTGCATAAGGGACTTCAATAGTATAGTGGTTGAACTACTGAGCTAAAACCAACATATGTTACGTTTTTCTTATTTTATATATAACTTAAGCCAAATCATACGTGTAACCCAAGAAAATACTTACGGCATTAATGTATGTGGTTAGAAAAAATATATGTTTTAAAGATGATTTTCTACAAAATTAAATAGTTGGCGTGGCTTGAAAATCTTCTTGTGGTAGACTCTTAATGACAGATTAGGTACCGGTGATAAGCTCAAAAAGTGTATTGAGATTCGAACTTGCGCATAGGGGACTTTAACAGTATAATGCTTTAAGTATGTACTAAGCTAAAACCAACATATGTTACACTTTTTCTGATGTTACATATAACCTAAGCTAAATTATACGTGTAATCCAAGAAATTACTAACGGTGTTAATGTACATAGTAGAAAAAAAATTTAAGTTTTTAAAGATAAATTGCTAGAAAATTGAAAAGTTGGCGTGGTTTAAAAATCTTCTTGTGGCCGACTCTTGGTGATAGCTTACCGTTGATCAGCTCAAAAAGCATGGCATTACTAAGGTGCTCATTACACCCGATGCGATTTTGCAAATGAGACTCTTGGTCACGTTATGTTGGTTTGTCCAGAATCTAATCTAATCTGGAGATAAGCCAAGAATTTGGATTTGATAAGGATGCTTCACGAGTGGCGGGACTTTGTGAATGAGATTCGCAAACGCAGGGCTCCGAAAGGTGGGACAGCGAAGGATGATTAGGTTTATAATTCTTTGCTAGCTAATCTGGAAGGAGAGAAATAATATGCTCTGTCATGGTGATCGATCCTATCACAATAGGTCTATCATTGATGCTAAGTATATACTGATCAAGTGGTCTTGTCCTATTGAAGTGGATGGTCTCTAAAGAATATAATTCTAGGAAGCATAAGACAAAAAGGTAGAGATGAATCTCTTGGACTCTGCCTCCTAAGGGGTGGATCAAAGCAACTTCAACAGATCGAAACGAGCGAAGTCCACCTCTGCAGTGTTTATTATCCAGCATTATTAGGGCAAAGTGCTCCTAGCTAGTTCGAGAAATTTGGGTAATGCTCTAATTATTGTGGCTAAAATTGTGGTTGCAAGAGATGCTCTTTTCTATGCAAGGAGGGTGGGAGTAGAGTTATTTTAGAAGGTGACAATTAGGTGATTACTAAGGAGTTTCTTGGCAAATAATCAGCCCCAATTGATATTCTTACTATCATTGATGACATTCATATTTTGTGTCACCAATTTTCTCATGTTTCTTTCAGGCATTGCTTTGGAGAGGCAAATAGACTAGCAGATTGGATGGCTAATGCTGATCATAAGGATTCTAAAGTCAAGCTGTGGAATTTTGTTTCGCATAGAGCTCTCCTCCTCCTTACTTGTGCTGATGCCTTGAGATTCTCTTTGACATGAGGTCAATCTTAAAGCTTGTTTTTACATATTTTTTTTTTTTTTAATGTTAGTGTGAAATAAATGCATGGTGTGGTTGTCCTCTTTACAATTATAACGTCCCGGCTTCCTACTTAAAAATTAAGGAGGGAAAGTAAATGCAAATGAGAATTCGTGAAAACCGCGAACAAAGTAAGGGATAAACATTTTCCTTTTCCATTACATAACTGTCGTTCCTATACAGAGGAGGGAGCAATTACATAATTTCTCACTGCAAATTTCAACCCCAATAACAACAAACTAAACCACAACCACATCAAGTAAGAGATACCCAAATTAGAAAACTTAATAAAAAAGAACCCCATAAGCGAAAAAATTAAATTAAAAAAAAAAATAAAGCCCAACTACTTACTACCACAAACAAAGCATTTAGCAGCAAATCCTAGGGAAAAACACTAACCCTCCACTTCCTCCTGTCTAGAGACTCACAACCATGCACTTTTTGCTCTCTCTCTTCAAACAAAAAAAATGAAAGGAGAGAGAATAAAACACATCGGATATTGTCGTTGTTAGGTCAAAAATGTTATTGTCAAAGTAGCAATATGACTTGCAGTGAATATAGTCATAAGTTTCTATAAAGTTACTCTATTATTAACATTTTTATCCTAACAATAATATTACCCCACATATTTCAAAGTGAAAACAAAGTTCTCTTACGACTAACTATAATTTCGTGTAATATGTCTAGATATTATGAGTTTATAAAATATTTTTGAGATAACGTCGTGTTTTTTTTTCTAATTAAAACACCTTTCTTTTATGGTGTTTTTGAATATCCCCTATTTTTGGACCTTTCTTTAAGATACCCCTTGTTAGCTAATTATGTGTTGATTAATAAGGTGTCCAATCATCCTAAGAGAATATCAAGAGAAGAGAGAAGATTAAGGTGCCTCAATCTCCTTAAATCCAAGTGAAAATGACAAGAAAAACACATTTTTTACGTTATGGAACATAAATTTCAATAATACCTATTAAATAAAAACTTGAGGTACCTGAAAATATTATACCCACTCTTATATACCTCAAAGACGTTATAAAAACTCGAGGTACTTAAAATATTACACCTATTCCTATCTATATTTGTAAGTCATTTCTTTTTTTTTTTTTTTTTTTTTTTTCTCTTTAGTGGGGGTTCAAAAATTAAAGCCAAAGAGCACCGGCCTCTTTAAGGAGGGGCACGAGGGTACCATTGATATGGGAAGCCATGACCATATCCATGGCTCCCACAAACTTCCCACCAATGAAAACAAGTGGGAGAGATGCATGTGATGATGTTGATGACGACGATGACGATGTGCCAGCAGCAAGCAGCATCATAAGGTCTTTCTCTATGTCCTTTCCTCTCGGGTGCTCGTCGAGCTCATACACCGTTGCATTAACCCCCATCCCTCGAAACAAGCCCTTGATGGCATGACACATGCAGCACGAGCTCTCACTGAAGATCACCACCGCACTGACCCCTGCTAGTCGCTGAATGAGCTCCACTGGGGGCATGTATGACCCCCATGGTTCCACAGTTTGGTAATGCATGATGGATGTATATATATATATGTGTGTGTATTTATGTACTGTATATATATATATATGATATGAGCTTACTTGAACAGGATCTGTCTTATAGGATTGAATGTGTATGCTCTTGACTCCTGAAGATAGTTATATATGGATGAATGGAAATTGAAGAAGTTTTGTGTATGGGAGAGTGAGTTTTGATTAGAGCGATGAAAGTAGTGAGAGGCAGTAGGAGCAGTTACATGGGTATTTATAGATGGAAAATTCTCGCATTTTACTAGGAAAATGTGAGAAAATATCAGTTTTAGTGGAATGATATTTTATCATTTCAATTAAGAATAACAAATTGAGCCCCATTGTGTGTATTAATAGTGGGTAAATTAGGTATTACTATTTTGAGATTTTATGTATTGATAATTTCGTTAACAAATTTTATATAATAATCTTTTAATTCAAAAGTTATATTTATTAAAGGAAGTAGAGCACGTTTTTATTTTTTAGTAAACCAACCACTCTCTTGCTATTTCATTCTGCACACAAACATCAAGGTTGTTGCACATCTAATAAAAAAGAGTTGGATGAATGACCAATTCTACACCCTTAAACATCATTGTTTGAATTATTTTACTACTTGTGTGTAACTTTTAGATTGAAATATTAGTACACAATTCGTTAGATTTTACTAACTTTGTTTAGTATTTTTAGTGTTTTCCTTACATAAAACAAATATTAGTACATAAAGTTCGTATATTCAAAAATTAATATACTAAACCTATGGTACTAGTATGATAAAAAAAAAAAAAAAAAAAAACATATGATACTAATGTGTAATTCATCCTAATTCGTCTGGCTAATATGTTATTTTCTATACATCGGTCTCTTAAAAGATCATGAAAATATGACAATAATATGTAGCTCTTGTAATATAATTTTTTATTGTATATATTACATAAATAGATCATACAACAATAAAAAAAAAAAAAAGGTTGATAAACTAATAACTCAAATCACAATCAAAAAAGGTAAAAAAAAAAAAATAATAATAATTCACCAAATGAACCAAAGTAAAAGCCATTAATTCCGTATACACAAATTATTTTTAATAATTAAAAAAGAAAACTATTATTGACATAATAAAAATTATTATTATTAAAATAAAAATATAATTTATAAATAATAAAAACTATAAAATTATATTAAAAATAATAATCTTGATATGCTTTAACAATTTCGACATTACAAAAAAATGTTATTGCATTAACATTCTCCTTTTGAGGGATGTACTTTTGTCTGGTAAAGTGGTTGGTCTGCTGATGTGGTCAGCGCATGAGCTAGGCCCGGAGAAACAGAGAAACACCCCATGCATGTCCTTTTTCCCTTTTATGTCTTTATATAACTAATCTATTATTTTTTCAAAGTTAAAATTATAAATCTTTATGTAATATAACTAGATTTTATTATACAAATAAATTAAGGCTCCATTTGTTTAGGAGAGAAACCACATTCTAGGAAGTGATTTTTCCCTTTTCCATTATTTGATGCGTCTTTTGCTCATGGTTTTAAGGGAAAATGACTTCCCTTTCCGATGCAGCGCGCAATGGGATTTTTGGGGTACGGGAAGGTTCAACGGCTTCTCCTTTTGAATTTTATTAACACTGGAATAAAATTAACAAAAAAAGTTCATAAACTCATTTCTAACAGATCGAGAAATCGAGATTACAAAAGGAATAAAATAATCTATTGAAAATTTTAATTGGCCACCTAAAACCAACTCCTCTTCTCCTTTACATAGACGATGACAAATGAATTTGAATTCAAATTTACAAGATTTGAAAAGTAAATAGATCAGCAAATAAGGAAAACAAATTAGCAAATAAATGAAAGTAACAAATAAGTTAGCAAAAATCTCGACTGAATCTTGACTTAACCAAAGCTGGCGAAGTTGGCGTTGCGCCAAGCTTCCCCTCGCGCCAAGCTGTTAGCTCGCTGCATCATCCTCCCCGGGTTAGAGAGAATTCATCCTCGAATCTGCTTGGGGACCAACACTGTTGTTCTCGCCAAAGTAAGGATTGAGGTGGCTTGACATTAAAAATGTTAGAAGTTTACAACCAAGGGGGGAATTGCAGACGGTAAGCATTGTCGTTGATTTTCACAAGAACTGCCAACGGTCCTATCTTACGGGCTGTGAGCTTGTTATAGTCCCAAGCCAAGAAGCATTCTCACGTCCAGATTGCCCAAACCTTCTCGCCAACTTTGAAATGAACACCCTGTCGTCTGCTGTCACGATCGTCTTTGTACTTGGCGTTAGCCTTCAACAACCGAGCCCGCGTTTGTTCATTAATTTCTTGAAGTGAAGATATGAACTCTTCAGCTTTAGCATGGGGGCACGCCAAGATCGGGATTGGTGTAAAGTCAATAGGAGCTCGAGGGACAAATTCGTAAACAAATTGAAATAGCGGGAACCCTATGCTTCTTTTTACCAAACTGTTATAAGCGAATTCAACTTGGTGAAGCTTCATTGCCCAACCTTTGGTGTTTTCTGAAGCCAAACATCAAAGAATATTTCCTAAGGAGCAGTTGGTTACTTCGGTCTACCCATTGGTTTGCAGGTGATGGACCGTTCTGAAGGAAAGGGTAGTATTTGCCAACTTCTAGAGGCTCCGCCAAAAATGGTTGATGAACCGAACATCCCTGTCTGATACAATGCTGGACGGTAGGCCATGGAGCTTGCAAACGTCCTTGAAGTAAAGACTTGCAATGTGGGTGGCATCTGCGACTTTCTTGCAACCGATGAAATGCGCCATTTTGGAGAACCGATCAACAACAACAAAAACGGAATCAATTCCGCCAACTATCCGAGGTAATCCCAACATAAAGTCTATGCTCACGTCTACCCATGGTTGATATGGTATCGGTAACGGTAAGTAGAGTCCATCATTCATCATTCCGCTCTTAGAGATCTGACAAGTACGACATCGCTTGATGAACCTCTCAACTTCCTTGCGGATTGTGGGCCAGAAGTAGGTGGTGGTAATGAGCTTCAGCGTCTTATTGATTTTCTGACGCCAACTAGAGTTTGGGATGCATAATTGATTCCCTTTGAGCAAGAACCCGTCGTGGGGCGAGTAATCCGGTACTGGGCCTAGATGTGCGTCACGCCAAATACTGTCAAAGGTTGGATCATCACAATACATGTCCTTGAGGTGCTCAAACCCGGTAACATCAATCTTGCATTGCGCCAGGATCATGGTTCTCTTGCTTAAGGCGTCAGCCACCTTATTCAGTGTGCCTGAAGTGTGTTTGATGGAGAAGTGGAAGAGTTGGATGAAACCCGCCTACTTAGCGTGCCTTTCTGATAACTTATCTTGGCTATTGATAAACTTCAGGGCCACGTTGTCCGAGTACAAAACAAACTCACTGTTTGCCAAATAAGACTTCTAATGCCGGAGTGCACTAACTAAAGCGTAGAACTCTAAGTCGTATGTCGAATACCTCAACTTGCTTCCATGAAGCTTTTCCCTAAAGTAAGCCACTGGCCTCCCTTCTTGACTAAGGACAGCGCCATACCAACTCTTGAAGCGTCGATGTGCAGCTCAAAGGTTTTTTGAAAGTCCTGTAGTGCTAACATAGGAGCTGTTGTTAGCTTCTTCTTAATAATGGCGAAAGCGGATGCAGCTTCAGGTGTCCACACAAAAGAACCCCTCTTCAGGTAATTCATGATTGGTGCTACAATTGAACTAAAGCCAGGAACAAAGCGTCTATAGCATGACGCCAACCCATGGAACCTACGGGCCTCGACAATTGTTTTCGATCGTGGCCAGTTGCGGATAGCTGCTATCTTGCACTCATCAGCAGAAATACCATCCTTGGAAACAATGAAGCCAAGGAAATAACATTGCAAGCAAACTTTGAATCCTCAAAGTATGAAGAGCCTCCCTCAAATGATCAATATGCTCACTACGATTGCAGCTGTAAATTAAAATGTCGTCAAAATAGACAACGACGAAATTGCCAATAAACAGACGTAATACCTGGTTCATGAACCTCATGAAGGTACTAGGCGCGTTGGAGAGGCCAAACGGCATGACCAACCACTCGTAGAGACCCTCCCTTGTCTTAAAAGCTGTCTTCCACTCATCCTCGGGAGATATGCAGATAAGGTGGTAGCAACTCTTGAGGCCCAGCTAGGTAAATACCTTGGCGCTTTGCAGCTGGTCGAACAGATCATCCAATCTCGGAATGGGAAAGCGGTATCGTACCATTATCTTGTTTATGGCTTTGCTACCCACACACATACGGAAACTTCTATCTTTCTTTGGCATTAGTAAGGCTGGAACAGCGCAAGTGCTCAAGCTTTCTCTAATAAAGCCTCTGGCAAGTAGCTCTTTAACTTGGCGTCTGAGTTTTTTGTGCTCAGAAGGGCGCATGTGGTAATGAGGCTTGTTTGGTCAAGACGCGCCAGGAACCAAATCAATCTTATGCTGGATGTCACGCAAAGGCGGTAGTGTGACCGGCAAGTCTTCTCGGAACACATCAACATACTCCTTCAACAAAGGCATGATGTCACCAGGTAATTCCTTGGGAACAACTTAAGCCTCCTTTCTTCTCTAGTAAACATGGCACGACCCTGCACATTGGGGTGTTGAACTTCGGAAACTTCCAGTTTCTCTTCCTTCTTTGGTAATAGCACGATCTTAACCCCTTCAAATAGGAAGCTATACGTATTTCTTCTTCCAACATGCACAGCTCCTCGGTCATATTGCCAAGGACGTCCTAAGAGCAGGTGGCATGCGTCCATGGCGACTACGTTGCACCATACTCCCTCCTTGTATTTTGGCCCAATGGAGAAACTAAAAAGCATCACTTGGAAACCGTTACCTGATTTCCTTTCTTCAACCAAAACAATTTGTAAGATTGTGGGTGCACTTTTGTCTTTAGGCCTAGTTTTGTGATCACCTCCTCGGAAATGACATTCTCACAGATTCCTGAGTCTATGACTACTCGGCAGACTTTACCGCCAATGGTGCATGTTGTCTGGAAAATATTGTTCCTCAGCCAACCGTCTCTTTGTTCATTCCTTGGCGTGAAGCAGACACGTCTAACAACCAACGACTAACCTTTGTCACCTGCAACAGGATTCTCCTCATCTTCCGCCAAGTCTTCTTAGTCGTCTTCTTCAATAGCCTCGCCCTCTCCTTCCGTGGGCTCATTAATGAGTAGGGCCTTACCTGGCATGTCCCCCTTGCGGCATTCAGAAGCACAGTGACCCATTTCCCCACACTTGAAGCAACATATTCGGGATGAACCGCCCACTTCCTGGTTGACTTGCTTCCCGATAACGACGGTGAGGGTCTGCTTTGGATGTTTTGGTTTTGAGTGGGTGGTGCATGGCTCAAATCCATGCAGCCAACTTGTACGTTCCAGATTCCACTAGAAGACCGGCGCCTTTGCTGCCGTTCCATATTCATAGCCCTTTAAGATGCTTCAGCTACAGTGAATATGTCGAATATGTTAAGCATGTCTTGGATTGCCTCTCTCAGGCCTCTAATAAAACAATCCGCCAGCTGTTCTTCTGATTCTGCCAAGTCGTTTCTGGTGACTAGGGAATTGAACTCAGCAGTATAATCCTCCACGGATTTAGAGCCTTGGCGTAACCCTTGAAGGTGCTGGTACATCATCCGTGCTTGGTTGTATGGCAAGAAGGCGCTACGGAGATGCTTCTCCGTCTTCTCCCATGTCTCAACCTTGGACTTTCCTTGCCGGAACCGGGTTTGCTTTAGCTTGTGCCACTAGGCGGTTGCTCTACCCCGAAGGCAGGTAGCAACGAGCGGTGCCTGCTTCCTCTCAGGTATTTCCCTAAACTCAAGGACTTCTTCCATGGCTACGAGCCAATCTAAGAACTCCTCTGGACGTCCTCCTCCACTAAACTCCGGTATATCAATCTAAAGCCCGGATTCCCACCTTCGATCTTCACGGTCATCAACATGGCGTTGATGGCACCTGTGCCGTGGATCCGGTAAGTCTTCATCAAGATGTTGGTTCAAAAAGGGGTCATCCACATCTTCATCATTCACGCCAGTCGAACGTTGGCGTTGGGGCCTAGCTCCATCCGCTGGGTTGAGGCTGGCTCCGATTTGGACCAAGTGTTGCTCGATCCTCTGGGATCTCTCTTCCTATTCCTCAAATCTCCTTTCGTGTTGTTGGTGTCTATCTCATTTAGTAACATCCTCCACGGTGGCATTCCTTGGACGTCTTCCAGGGGCCATCATTTTAGGAAGTGAACTGTGCTCTGATACCATATGATGCAGCACGTAATGGGATTTTTGGGGTATGAAAAGGTTCAACGGCCTTCCCTTTTGAATTTTATTAACACTAAAATAAAATTAACAAAAGAGGTTCATAAACTCGTTTTTCACAGGTCGAGAAATCGAGATTACACAAGGAAGAAAATAATCTATTAGAAATTTTAATTGGCCGCCTAAAACTAACTCCTCTTCTCCTTTATATAGAGGATGACAAATGAATTTGAATTCAAAATTTGAATTCAAATTTACAAGATTTGGAAAGTAAATAAATCAGCAAATAAGGAAAACAAATTAGCAAATAAAGGAAAGTAACAAATAAGTTAGCAAAAACCTCGGCTACATCTTGACTTAATCAAAGCTGGCAAAGTTGGCGTTGCACCAAGCTTCCCCTCGTGCCAAGCTCTTAGCTCACTGCATCACTTTCAAAACGGGAGAAGTCATGATTCTAAGTGGACCAAAGACCTTTGCGGTAATCATCACGTAAACTTAGATCGAATCGAAATAAACCAAACTGCACCGTAGACATTTAACGTCACAACATCCGACAAGAATTAGACCCAATAATTACAAGCAACTTGGATTTTTTTTGTTATAGTTGCAACAAAACTATCTTAATCAAGTTGAATAGTTATATAATATTATACAAAAAAATTATCAAAGTGCTGTAATATTTTAGTATTTATTATATAGGTACTATAATATTTCAGTAATATACAATGATGTACCCTGAAATTTAAAAATTTTCTTATCAATTAGGTATTTTTTGTCAAAATTTAGTTAATTTTAAATGACAACAACAATCAACATGTATCCTCTATAATAATGTGATAATTTTTTTGTCCGAAAACGCTAAAATGACATTTTTTTTTTGATAATATATAAGTAATTTTTGTTAGAATGTGGACAACCCTTTGATAATATAACCATAGTTTAGACCACATGAGTTCTTTAGCAGAAATTAGCCAAATTTTAATAAAAATTCACCAGATTTAATACAGTATATACATAAGTGATAAAATTTCTTATCTCAAAGCACCTTATTGTATATATTAAAATGACAGAGTATTTAGATGATAAATGCTAAAATTTTAAAATACATAAGAAATAGTTTTCCTAATTTATGCAGCTTCGATAGTTAACGTTTTTTTGTTTTTTGTTACTTTATATATATTGTATTGTTACTTATGTTGTCCTATAATAAATATAAAATTATTAGTGAAAATTATTTTTTAAAACTATTAAAATGACATAATAATAGGGAACTAAGTTTTCCTTTGAAACAAACAAAGGAAAACCCCATTCGTAATTATATTTTTTTGGAAAACCTTTTTTAAAGAAAAATCAATTCCTAGATTCTACTTTTCTTTCAAAATAAATGGAGCCTAATTATAGATAACATTTGGCCTGGCCAAAGTTTGATCTCTTGAACTTGTTGATGTGCTAGATTGTAAGATAGAAGTGGTTCTCTATTGACTTTTGACCCTTTATGTAGAGCTAAATGCTTTGCATGCTCATGTTTCCTTTTTTTTTTTTTTTTTTTAAACATTGGAAATTCATGCTTAAGTTTCTTGAAACCATTGGTTTATGATATAGTATAAGTATCGCTGTGAGCATCTTCAGCCGCCAAGATTGCCTTCACAACTGCCACCACCCCACTAAGTCCCCTTCTACCACCAACCAGATCTCCGTACAAGGCGTCACGCCAACCCGCATCAAGCTACCGCCAACAGCAGCTGCCTTCTCTCCACTCGCCATCCAGACATGCTGCGTCACTCGCCACTTGTCCCCATTCTAGATCCTTCCTTTCCCTTCTAGAATGTTCCATAGAGTGCCACCTCAAACCCCCCCCCCCCCCCCCCCCCCCCCCCCCCCCCCCCCCCCTCCTCTTTATGTTTATATATAGATAGTTAGGGATTAGGGTTAGAGTATGTGGAATGTAATGTGTGTTTCTCTGTCCCTCCCTCTATTTTCTGTCTATGTTTTCTCCCCCTTTCTTATGTAAATCCTCCATTAGTGGAAGTTATCTATCAAATATAGTACTTTAGCTTGTTATTCCATACAGTTTGTATTGTATCAGTTTAGGTTGAAACAAATAATTATAGAAATATTTCTTAGTTAAATGATAGAATAGATATGTAAATAGTATTGATAAATAGATAAGTAATCTCATTACAAGAGATACATAAATTTGGGTAGGATGAGCTACAAAAGATATATAGGGTTTTGTTTTGTTTTTCAGATTAGGAAAGATTTGTTTTAATTTTATCTTGATTTTGTCCTTATTTTTCTAGGGTTTTAGGCTCTATTTAAAGAGAGGAAGAATTGGGGTTTTGCTCCTTCATTCATAGACTTTTTTCAATAATTCTTGAGCTTTTTCCTATTCTTGGGTTGTGAGCATTTGAGTTAATTTCCCCCTTATTTTATTATTTTTGTGATAAAATTTAAGGAAAGGCCATTGAATCTTTTCGTTCCCTTATTTCCATCTACGCGCTACATCGGTTGGTATCAGAGTTCAGAATGACTTTTGAGATGGCCCGGGGGTGATAAAGATACGCCGCCATTGGACATGTATACGAGCTAATGTTCAACAGCAGAACGAGAGGATCGGGGATTTGGTGGAGAAATTACGACATATCGAACGGTGCTTGATCCAGTTGGGAGCCAATCCTGACCAAGCTCCGGGTGTGCAACCACAAAACCCACTGGTATTAGGGGTGGTGAGGAAGAGATGGATGAAAGATTCCATAATCCGTTACAGGAACTTGATTTACCGGATCGGCGATTGAGAAGGAACTAGCCGAATACTTGGAACATCGACATGGAAGACCGAAGGTGGAAATCTGGTATCTGGGTAAAAATTTCGAAGTTCAATGGAGGAGGTCACCCAGAGGACTTCTGGCATTGGTTGGCTTTAATGGAGGAGGTACTTGAGTTCAAAGAGGTTTCAGTGAAGAAGTAGGCAGCCGTTAGTTCCTACCTAGTTAGAGGGTAGGGCCGCTGCCTAGGGGCAACAGCTAAACTATACCCTGCTTAGACAAGATAAGACCATGATTGAGATGTGGGAGAAGATGAAGAAGCATATGAGAGCTGCTTTCATGCCCCACTATCACTCCAAGATCATGTATCAGCGTCTGCAATGCTTGCTTCAGGGCTCTAAAACCATGGAGGAGTACACGGTGGAGTTTTATCCTTTGGTCACCAGGAACGACTTGGCGGAGACAAAAGAGAAATTGGCGATGTTGGCGAATTGGAGTCCATACAAGAGGTGTTAAATATGTTTTACATCTTTTCCATCTTAGAGGCGAGCCAGAGGGCCATGAGCATCAAGAAGCAACAACGCCAACGTACGGTTGGCTGATCTTAGAACACTCAGATTGGCGAGCGTGAACAAATACAAGTACCTCCAAACCCAAGAGTGTAGAAGAAACCGATTATTGCTAGCACTAGCAAGCCGGTTAATCCAGACTTCGCAGGTTGTTCAAGAACATATTACTTTAAGTGTGGTGAGATGGGACATCGTACCACCGAATGTCAAAAGGTGACAAACCTGGAAAAGTTTTGTTCATCGAAGAGCTTCATGATGAAGATAGTGTAGGTGACAATGGTCACTTACTCGTGATTAGGCGAATTTGTTTCACGCCTAAAGAAGAAAATGATGATGGTTGGTTGAGAAACAACATCTTCCAGACTACCTATACAGTTGGCGGTAGGGTTTGCCACATGGTGATAGATTCTGGGAGTTGTGGGAAAGTAATCACTGAGGAGGCTATCACAAAGTTGGGTTTGAAGACGGAAATGCACCCAAGTCCCTACAAACTTTCTTGGATTAAGAAGGGTAACCAGATAACTGTCTCAAAATGATGATTGGTTAGTTTCTCCATTGGGTCGAAGTATTGAGATAGGGTTTGATGTCACATAGTCACTAAGAACGTTTGCCATCTATTGTTGGGGCGCCCATGGCAATACAATAGGAGAGCCATTCATGATGGGTGCAAAAATACTTATTGTTTCATCTTTGAGGGAACAAGGACAATCTTGTTACCCGAAAGGGATGAGGCGCCAAAAGCCTTAGTAGCTACAAACCTGAATTTGTAAGGCAGAGCTATGTTCGTCAAGGAGGTTGGCAACGACAAGATTGTCTTCTTTTTAATCAGGAAAAAAGTACGGGTGATCCGAAAGAGATACCGAGCGAAGCTGGTGATTTGTTGAGAGAGTTCAGAGATGTCTTTTCGGACGAGTTACCAAATACCTTGCCGCCGCCAAGAGATATTCAGCACCGCATTGACCTGATGCTGGGGGCCGCCTTGCCAAATAGGGCCCCATAATCGTATGAGTCCTGCTGAGCATGAGGAGTTGAGACGCCAAGTGGAGGAGTTACTCGCCTGGGGGTTTATCAGGGAGAGCTTAAGTCCTTGTGTAGTTCCCGCTCCATTGATGCCAAAGAAGGACAATAGTTGGCCAATTTGTATAGACAGTCGAGCCATGAACAAAATCACAATACACTACCGTTTTCCCATCCTAAGATTAGATGACTTACTTCACCAGCTGCAGAACTCAAGGGAATTTAGCATGCTAGATTTGAAAAGCAGAAACCATCAGATCGGCATCTCGCCGGGAGAAGAGTGGAAGACCGCCTTCAAGATACGAGAAGGGTTGTACGAGTGTCTTGTCATGCCATTCAGATTGTCCAATGCACCAAGTACCTTCATGAGGTTCATGAACTAGGTCTTACATCCGTTCATTGGGAAGTTCGTAGTCGTCGACTTTGGCGATATTTTGATTTACAGCTGAGATCAGGCTGAACATATGACCCACCTCAAGGAAGTGCTAAGTATCTTGGGAGATCAACACTTATTCGCCGCTTTGAAGAAGTGTGAGTTCTTGAAAGTCCAAGTAACTTTTCCTGGATTTGTTGTCTCCAAGGATGGCATAGCTGTAGAAGAAGGGAAGATTGCTGCCATCTGTGATTGGCCTCAGCTGCGAACAGTTGGAAAAGTCCGAAGTTTCAATGGGTTGGCGTCATTCTATTGACGGTCTGTTCAAAACTTTAGTTCAATCATGGCACCTACAACAGATTGTATGAAGGAGAGTTGCTTTGCTTGGACTCCAATAGCAAATGACGGCTTTGCTGAGATAAAGAGAAGATTAACCATGGAACCAGTATTAGCTTTGCAGACTTCCAGATACCTTCGAGCTTCCTACTTACGCCTCCAAGATTAGCATTGGCACCGTGCTTAGCCAAGAGGCTAGACCTATTGCACACTTCAGCTAGAAGCTCGATGGAAGTAAATTGAACTATTCCACATACGATGTTGAGTTCCATGCGGTGGTAAGGGCCTTGCAGCATTGGAAGTCTTATCTTGCCAATAGGGAGTTTGTTTTGTATTCTGACAATGTGGCCTTGAGGCACATTAACTGCTAAGACAAACTTTTGGATTGACATGCCAAGTGGGCGAGTTTCATATAGCTCTTTCACTTTGTATCAAACACAAGTCTAGAGTGTTGAACAAAGTGGCGGATGCCTTGAGTAGGCGCACTCTCCTTTCGACCCAGAGCAGAGTCTCTACTACCGGCTTCGAACAGTTGGCCGAGCAGTATGCAGATGCTCTAGCCTTTGGAGAGATTTGGCGGGAGGCTCAATTCGGCTATGTTCCCTGTTACTCCATCCATGTAAAGGAAATCAACTTTGCATCCCAGGATCGAATCTATGCCTCAAAATCATATAGGAAATGCACAATGAAGGGCATATGGGCAGGGGAGAAGATGCTGCAGCTGCTTGGCGCCAATTATGTTTGGCCCTCATCAAGCAAGGAAGTTGAGAGATTTGTCAAACGCTATCGTGTATGTTAGGTGTCAAAAGGCAGAGTGACCAATGTAGGCCTTTACATGCCTTTGTCGATTCCAATTCAACCTTGGGCAGATGTGAGCATGGACTTCATGCTCGGATTACTGAGAATAAAGAGAGAGTAGATTCAATTTTTATTGTTGTGCATCGCTTCTCCAGATTGCTTATCCAGTGCAACTAGACAACGATGTCATGGATGACTCCCATGTTCTAGGTCTGATAAGTGCTTTTTTGCAATTTTCAATTTCATATTCCATTTCATTACACTTTCAATGTCAATTAATATTCAGCTTGTTATTAGGCCGACAGTTCGAGTAAATCAGCGATTAATTTGTTTGATAATATTTGGTGTTTGGAACTAAATTCATCCTTTTAAATGTTACCAAACAACAAAAACAAAATTACATCACTTTCTTAAATATTTGGGTATTTTTACTATTATGAAGATAATGAATTCTTCAACTCTTCAGACAATCTCTTAATATAAACATGATGTTAGCAAGAATATTTAAAGTGAACATCAATTTACCTGTTATAGTAGCAAATCCATACTTCCATAGACTCTTCAAGGAAAATTTCAATTAACTCTTTTATTGTCAATTTAGATGTATTGATAATTGTAGTGCTCATCTTTCTGTTGCATGTTAATGTACTTGTTATTTTTAGACGAACTGTTAATGTACTTAAAACTTGTATTCATTTTTGCATTCAATTAAAAAAGCACCACAATATAGTTTTTCTTAAATCAATAAATAACTGTGTGCCTGTATCTTTATGACTTTAGCATTTGTAGCATACTTGTCTCCTGGTGGGTGCCTTGGAGTTCCTCTAGGGCAAAATGCCCTGTTACCTAAAGCCCTAGCTTTCTCCTCCGTTAATCCTCCCTCCATCCCCCTTGAAAGCTACATTTACCACTCCACACCCATCACATGACCATTTTAAAGTTGCAATTACTCCCCCCATTAACTCAATCTCACAACCACCCCCTGTCATCCCTATCCCCCAATTCTACTGCCTTCTCTTCCCAAAATCACTCGCCTCCCTACTCCTTTGTCTCTTTTCCCATACGTACCACTCCAAATCCCCCATTTTATACCCCTGGCCCAGTGGGGGTTCTTAGTAGCATTTTCAAAGACAATAGATAAGCCTTGCACTTCACCCGCAATCCCATATCGCTGTCCAACTTCTTCCCCGGACCATCCAAGCTTAAACAAGGAGCACGGTTTAAAGCCCGTATTGATCTAAATAAACGCAGCTTTGACTCTCCCTTACTAAAAGAGTTAGATTTCTGTCCCTTATCCTCTCCAATGAGGACATGATTCTTGCTTCCTCTAGCATCACTTCAAATGGGTTTGCGGAGGCTGTTCTGGAACAACTATCTTGAGCGCTATGAGTATCCTCTGTTGAAATTGTCAGGGTTTGGGCCAAATCCGAATAGCTCAGGCTCGTAGGGAGCTCATAAGCTGTCATAGGCCTGATGTTATCTTTTTAATGGACACTAAAAATTCTGCTGAGTATATTAGCCGTTTATCTGGGTGGCCAGGATTCCAAAACTGTAGCCAAGTCATACTAGTGGGAACCACAGGGGAGCATGCCCTCTTATGGAAATCGGGTTTTAAAATTTCTATTTTTGATGCTTGTAGTCGTTTTATGTGGACTTGTATTGAAATGTTGGAATATGGTAATGTATGGATGCACTTGTTTGTGTACGGTGAACCTGTTTGTGCGCACATACTTCTTTTCTGGAATGAGATTTCGATCTTTTGCAAAAGTGTCTCTCACCCGTTTTGTATTTCAGGCGACTTCAATGCTATCACATCAGTCTCCGACAAGCTCGATATGAATCATGTTCTTTAGCACCAATTAGCATGGCTTTTGGACTTTTTTGATGCGTATTCTCTCTCGAAAATCAATTCCGATGGCTGCTAGAACTCTTGGATCAATAAACAAGGCAAAAATAGAAATGTTAAGGAACGTATCGACAAAATCGCTTCAAACTACAAGTGGCTACCATGTTTTTGAAGTTAATGCAAACCTCCTCCTGGCCGTGGGATCGAATCGCATCCCACTCTTCATCTGTTAAAAGGACAGTCAGTTACCCCCCGTTAGGATCTTAGATTTGAATCAAAATGGTTGATCGAGGATGATTGTAAATTTGTGGTTTTGAATGGGTGGTCATGCAATGTAGATGGATCCCATATGTCTTGCCTCCCTCCTATGGGAAAGCCCTTAACGATTGGAGTATTACAAAACAAAAAGAAAGGAAAACATTCTTCAAATATGCGATGGACTGGCTATCCGAGCTCCAAAGTTGCTCCAATTTTGAAAAAGATGTGGAGGAAGAACTCAAGATTCGGAAAAGGTTGGATAAATGGCGGGATGCCAAGGAAAAATTTTGGCACCAAAGATCCCAAGTTAGTTGCCTTAAGCTTGGGGGAAAAAATACTAAATTCTTCCATGCGACTTCTACTCTCCGAAAGAGAAGAAACTCCATTTCATGCTTAAAGATTGAAGGTACTGGCTAGATAAGAACCTATAACTATCAAATCTCACTTTCTCAACCATTTTGATACTTTTTACAGAGCTAAGGGTACCCGAGATATGGAAAGGGTGCTTAACGTTATTGCTCCTTCTATTAGCCAGGCCAATAACAATGTCATCACTATGGTTGTTACTGCGGCCGAAGTCGAAGCTGTTGTTTTTCAGTTGGGCGAATTGAAAGCCCCAAGTCCAGATGGCTTTCCAGGTATTTTCTACACGTCCTTTTGGGATATTATCACCAAAGATATGATTGATGTAGGTAAAGGATTCTTTAAGGGCAAGAAAATGCTTTCTTCTGCTAATAATACAAATATCATCCTCATTCCAAAAGTCCCTAGATCAGAACATATAAACCACTTCCGCCCCATTAACCTTTGTAACTTCAGTTACAAAAGTATTGCCAAAATTCTCAGGAATGGGCTCAAACCTTTTATGGACTACCTTATCTCTCAAAATCAAACGGCATTCATAAGAGATTGGCTCGTACAAGATAATATCCTCGTCGCACATGAAGCCTTCCATGCCCTAAAAAACCAAAGAAAAGGAAAAAAAAACACTTTTTTTCCCTTAAGCTGACCTTGCCAAGGCTTACGACCAGGTTGAGTGGCTTCCTTCACCTTGTTATGGAGAAGATGGGCTTCACTCCGACTATCATTGACTGGGTTATGGAGTGCATCACTTCTGTTCTGCTCTCCCCGGTTGTTAATGGGGAATGTCTCCGCAACATTTGCATTTCCCACAGGCTCAAGCAGGGGGATCCCCTCTCACGGTTCTTTTTCCTTATCATCTTGGAGGGGCTATCCTGCCTCATCCGTGAAATCGAAAACTCATAGCTTTGGGGAAGGTTCCACATCATCACCCATCTTCTTTTTGCTGATGACTGTGTTTTCTTTTTCCAACCCACGCCTCATACTTTCCGTATGGTTATGAATATCCTCTCTTTCTTTTGTTAGGCCTCCAACCAGAAAATTAATTTCCTTAAGTCCCCATGCCTTCTTTTCCTCTAACACTCTCACTGATGTTGGGGAGGAACGTATGAGAATTATGGGAGTTGGGCTCCTCCATAAAGATGAAACATACCTTGGGTGCCACATTTTATGGGGCCGTTCGAAACAACTTGCCCTCAAGTATCTTTTGGACCGTATCAAACATAAAGTTCAAGGTTGGAAGGCCAACCTTCTATCCCATGCCGGGGGAGAGGCCTTCATCAAGTCCATCCTTTCAGCCATACCCTCCTATGTTATGAGCTCTTTCACTATTCTAATCTCTTTTGCCAAGAAAATAAATGGCATTGTCGCTAGTTTCTGGTGGAAAGGGGGTGGCCCGATTGAGAGGGGTATTCGTTTGGCAAACTGGGGAAATTTTTTGACACCAAAATTTAAAGGAGCCCTTGGGTTATGTGATATGGAAGGCGCCAATCGTGCCGTCCTTGCTAAGCAAGCTTGGAGGGCTATCACAAACCCAAATGCCCTTCGGGTTCGGATCATTAGGGGTGTTTACTTTCCAAATTGCTCTTCCATGGATGCAAATGTGGGCCATAACCCATCTTGAGGATGGTGTAGTATTCTTGAGGGTCGAAATCTCATTGAAAAAGGTCTTAGGTAAAACATCAAGAGTGGGAAAGATAATATTTGGAAGGATAAATGGATCCCCGGTCTCCCCAAGTTCATGGTGCAGTCTCGAAGACCTTCACCCGAGGGTCCATCAATTATGGCCGAGCTCATTGTCCATGAAGCTAGGAGATGGATGATCGGAAAATTGAGGCCCTCTTCTCTGGCATTGAAGCGGAGCACTTTTGAGCTATCCCGGTGTGGGACTCTTGTCTCAATGATTCTCTTATTTGGCATCATGCCCCCAGTGGTCTTGACTCGGTGAACTCTGGCTGCGCTATTTGAAAACATAATGTCAATGCCTCAGCCACAACCCCATTCCGCTCCTCAAGTTCACTATCAAACCATGTGCCGAGTCTTAGGCGTATTTGGTCTCTTAATATTCTCCCTAAAATTAATGAGGGCCCTTTCAAATGCCCTCCTTAAAAATGAAAATCTTTATTTTAGAAGAATTATTAGAGATCCAAGTTGCCTGAGATGTGGGATTTGCCTGGAAACCATTGAACATATCCTCTACCTATGTCTGTTTGCGCAAGCCACATGGTTTTCCTCGAACTTGAGTTATAAACTAAATCCGGTTGGTCTTTGTAGTTTCTCTCATTGGTGGATGTGCATCTCTCATTCCCTAGTGGCGTCCCCATCTTTGCTCGATGGAATTGCTGTTATTTGCTGGGAGATTTAGAAGGGTCGAAACTCTTTCACCTTGAAGCACAACTCCACCTCTCCCCAGGTTGTTGCTCGTGCTACTTCTTCAACCTACTTGGCTCTCATTGCTGCTCTGACCAAAGAAGAGGAGCCAGCAGCCCGGGTGTCCCTCTCTGTCCAGCACTAGGTTAGGCCGCTACAAATGTCCCTCAAGCTCAACGTGGATGCGGCCGTCTCCCCCCACTCCAGATCCTCTAGGCTTGCTATTGTAGCAAGGAACTTGCAGGGTGGAATTGTGGGATTGTGGTGTTCCAACTCCTATCCCAGTTCGGTCCTAATCAGTGAGGCACGTGCCATTCGTGCAACTTGTTTTCACGCACTGACCCACATTATTGTTGAATCTGATTATAAGACTACTATTGATTCCATCCTTAGGCCAGATTCAGCCTCTTGGGAGATCTTTACCATTGCTGAGGACATCCAATCTCTTTACGATTTGTTTTTGTCTTTGTCCTTTTCCTGGGTCCCTCGGTCCTGTAATAGGGTTTCTCATTGGGTTACTTGCATGCACCGTCGTGGTCTTTGTTCTCATGAGTGGCGGAGCTTGGTCCCACTAGATTTTTATTCGCTTGTATTGAGTGACATTTCAATAATGTAATCTTGCCCTCGGGCTTTTTGGTGCTCAAAAAATAAAACATTTGTATGACTAATTTGCTTTTTGTTGTGATAGCATGCAGGAAGTGAAGCAATTAACCTGAGGAATATTCATAGTGTTGATTGAACTAATGTCACTATTAGTGCCATATTATTGCTAGTGTATCTGCTCCGGCTTTTTTTTTCGAAAGGAAGAATTCTATACAACAATGTAGTTGTGATTTTCATTGTAACTTTGTACTTTTTGTAAGTTGACAATACATTGTATGTCTTCGATTTATTGGAGTTTTTTAGCAAAATATCATATCTTTGAAAATATTTAGCAAACTAGCACATTTTATGGTAGCACACTGGGTGCACGACCAACGGGAAGGCGTGCACCCACTGTTGCACGATGTCCCATGCGTCGTGCAACATCGGCACTGTTGCACGCTGTCCCGTACGTCGTGCAACAGTGATCAAAATTTTTTTTTTAGTTTTACATCTTTAAAATTTAAAAAAAATTAATTAAATTTCTTTTTAATTTAAATTATTTTAATTTTTAATTTTATAATTTGAATCACTACATACATATACATTTTAAATTAAAAGGTATATATATAATATTATTTAAACTATTAATAAGGAAGATATAAATGAGAGACACATTTAAATGAAGAGATGATGATATGTATATTATTATTTAAACTATCTCATACAGCAACTATGGTAATATAATACTATTAATAAAGAGGATATAAATGAGGGACACATTTAAATGAAGAGATGTTGATGTTTTCAATAAAAAATCACGAGTTTATGCATTTGTACATTATTATTTGAACTATTTTATTAGATATATGATCAAAAATTAAAAAATCATTTCATATAGTTCAAATTATATATGAATTTTTAAAATATATTTTATAATAATTTTTTAGTTTTTGAGTTACATATATCTAATAAAATAGTTCAAATAATAATGTACAAATGCATAAACTCGTGATTTTTTTATTGGAAACATCAATATCTCTTCATTTAAATGTGTCCCTCATTTATGTCCTCCTTATTAATAGTATTATAATACCATATTTTCTGTATGATATAGTTTAAATAATAATATACATATAATAATCTATTCATTTAAATGTGTCACTCACTTATATCTTCCTTATTAATAGTTCAAATAATAATATACATATACCTTTTAATTTAAAATGTACATGTATTTAGTGATTCAAATTATAAAATTAAAAATAAAAATAATTTAAATTAAAAAGAAATTTTATTAATTTTTTTTTAATTTTAAAGATGTAAAACTTTAAAAAAAAAAAAATTTATGGGCACTGTTGCACGACGCACGGGACGTCGTGCAACAGTGGGTGCACGCCTTCCCGTACGTTGTGCACCGAGTGTGCTACAGTAAAATTTGATAGTTTGCTAAATATTTTCAAAAATATGATATTTTGCTAAATTTTTTTTAAAATTGTGATAATTTGCTAAAAAAGACAATTTATTGAGGAAAATGTTAATTTGTAGGATTTTGTGCAAATGATATATTCTATAAAAATAATTGATTATGCTAGTACAGCAAGAGTTATTTTATAGGTATTCTAAAATAAAAATGTGCTTTAGGGACACTTAAAAATGAAGTTCCGTAGGCATAGAATTTAAATGTATTTTAGAGATGCTAAAAAGTGTTATGGTAAGTGTCGCAGAATTAGAGACGCTGCTTTATACCTACACGAACACTTCTAAAAAGTAAATGTATAGCCTTAGCTACACATCCTGCAGTTACGCTTGTAAGAGTGTCGCTAAATGGCTAGATATGTTTTTAAGTATCCCAATAGTCAAAATATAATGTTGCAACAAACTTCTTTTCCTATAGTATTAAACCCAATTCATTCTATAAAATTCTTTGACCTTAACCATGTTCAATAGGCCATTAAAGGCCTCTACTAGCTAAAAGTATTGGAATTCGGTAACAATATCCTTCAATTTTATTCAAGTTGTTCGAAGTCTTATATGCTACATCGAAATTCTAAACGAGGAAAAGCACTGTATATACTCCATTTCTCCTTTGATTCCATTAAGTCTTGTGGGCCTAGATTGCTCATAGTGGGGGCCACAAGTGCGTGTGCCTTGTAATGTCGGGCTAGCTGTAGCGGTGCAATGTGGACTTTTTCCGATCGGGACTTTAATTTTTACTGCCATCGTGTTTTTAGTCATCGAAATCAAAGCCAAAGCTAGTTCTTCTTTTTTCTTTTTTTTTTTTTGCATTTAACTCGAGCTTAAGTTGTGCACTGTGAATTACTTTTGGTTCAATCTCAAGCTCGAAATATGTGTCTTAACCGTTTCAATGCCGACTCTTTCCATAAGGTTGTTTCCTTAACTAAGGCTGGATTCTCTACTCCTCCATATCCGTCTACTATTCATAACTGGTGGTATCTTGAATAGGCAAACTTCTACTTGTAACTCAGCGTCTTTGAAGTACTAAAAAAATATAGAAATCTTATTCCCTTCTCTTTCCTTTTGATACCTATTCAAGCCATTTTTCCAACAAGAAGGAAATTACGGTGCATGCAACGCGTGCATCAAATGCGTTGAATGCTCCTTCATTTAAAAAAAGAACATTAAAATGTGTAAATTTTTATTGCAATATACATCACTTTTCACTAATGTAAATGTTTTGACAATATTGATCAAGTTTACCCTCAAAATTACAACGCCCTTCCTGAAATTCAAGTATTTCATATATTTTATAGTATTAGTAAATTATGTAATTTTAACAATTTCTTATACAAAAACAATGGAGATAAACAAATATGTTGGCGTCAATTCACTTGGTAAAACAATATCCTCTTAAATGGCTTTTTTTGTGCAAGTTCAAATCCTAGTAAATGTTTGTGTCTATAAAGATTCGAACCTACATATAAAGTCATCTTAATATTATAATATTTTATCAACTGAGAGAAAAACCGGTATGTTTTAAGTTTTCCTTCATTTTACTTATAACTAAAGCAAAGTCACATGCTAATAATATCAATATATGTGGTTGATTGAAAATGTTTAAAATTTTAAAGATAATTTTAATTAAAAAGTTGTGATAGTTAAATCAAAAATGATTACTTTGATGGTGGTCTTCTATTTAAAAATTCTTTATTTAATACAGATAACTTTTGGATGAAGTTACTATTTATAAAGTTTATTGACTACGAAATTGATAGAAAAAGTTTAAGGATACTAATATGTAATTAACTTTTTCGGTAAATTAATATTAGTGTTAGGTTATGTCTCAAATTACTTGTTTTATTTTATATGGGGCTGCCGTGTGGTCACCGATCGATCGGGAGGGAAAGCCGATCGATCGGGTGATTTAAGGAAAGGATTCGGATTTTTGGCCGTGAAGGGGCTGATCGATCAGGAGTCGTTTTTCCGCCGGCCCTAATTATTTTCTATAAATAAGGGTTTAGGGTTTCGGTATTTGGTGAGAGGTTTCTCCAATTAGATCCAATCAAAGAGCGTGTGAGCCGCCATTAAGAAAAAGAGGTGATTTCGTAATTCCTCCAAGATATTCGAGTGCTACAAGAGTTCAGAGGGAGTAATTGTAATTCTTCCATATATCTCGTTTGGGAAGTGACGTTGTAATTCTTCCGTTCAGTTAATAAAGAATCTCCATCCCCCCTCTCGATTGTAGAGGGGTTTCCACGTAAATATTATGTGTTCTTGTTTTGTTTTTTCTTTCTCCATATTTGTTTACTTCTCGTTTTGTGTGAGTCATATTATTTGAATCGAATCAAGTTTCCAGGGTTTTCGCTTCCGCATTAAGATTTATTCCTAACAAATTGGTATCAGAGCCCTGTTTATTTCGATTTGATAATATGACGTTCGCAATTAGATCCGAAATTGAGAAGTTTGGTGGTCAAGGGAGCTTCAGTTTATGGCAGGTTCGTGTTAAGGGTCTCTTGACTCAGAATGGCTTGAAGAAAGCTTTAGATGGGAAAGAGAAGAAATCAGATAATCTTACAGACGCACAATGGGAGGAATTGGATGAGAAGGTGCTCACAGCAATTCAGATGTGTCTTACCGATGACGTTTTGACAGAAATTCTGGAAGTGAAGACCGCTAAGGAGTTGTGGGAGAAATTGCAGGATATGTTTTGTTTCAAGTCTGTCTCCAACAAACTCGCAGTTAAGCGCCAGTTGTTCACGTTTCGTATGTCAGAAGGTATATCACTTAAGAACCACGTCAGTGAATTTAATTCAATTATTCAAGATTTGAAAGAATTGGATGATGTTCCTAAGGATGAAGATCAGGCAATGTTGTCAGGCAATGTTGTTGTTATGTTCTCTCTCTACTTCATATAAGGGTTTTGTCGAAAGCATGATTTATGGGGGTAGACAAGCAATATCTGTTGATGAAGTTAAGTGAAACCTACTGAGTCAAGAACGAGTAGATAGGGAATTATCTGACTCTGTGTATAACTCAGGTAGTGGTTTATTTGTGAGGGGGAGAACCGAGTATGATCATAGTGAAAACAAGTTTAAGTCTAGGTATCGAGACCTAACCTGTAACTACTGTCATAAGAAAGGGCACAGTAAGAAAGACTGTTATAAGCTTAAGAGAAAATTAGAAGCAGATAACAGGTCTGACCAGGGATCCATAGCAGCTAGTGTTGTGAATGGTGAGAATGAAGATTTTCTATTGTCCGTGTCTGAACCTCAATTCAACTTGAAAAATAGTTGGTTTTTGGATTCGGGTTGCTCCTATCATGTCTGTCCCAACTGGGATTGGTTTTCCACATACGAGTCCGTTCGAGGTGGAGTTGCTTTGATGGGTAATGATAATCCATGCAAAGTTCTGGGTATAGGAACAATTCGTTTTAGGATGTTCGATGGCACTATCAGGGTTTTGGGCGATGTTCATCATGTTCCTGACTTGAAGAAAAATCTCATCTCTTTGGGTACTCTTGAATATAAAGGGTACAGGTACACAGCTGAAGGTGGAGTTTTGAATGTCATTAAGGGTGCAATGACAATTATGAAGGGCAGAAGGTCAGGTACGTTGTATGAGCTTGTCGGTTCCACATTTGTTAGATCTGTTGCAGTATCTTTATCATCCTTGTTGTTGATAGAACCAGAGATCACAAATTTAGGACGTTTGAGATTGGATCGTTCAGGTGATAGGTGTCTGTCTGAGCACAGTGCAAGGGGCTCTTTGTGTGGTCAGTCCAGAGGACTGCTGGTATGTGAACAAGGGCTTTATGTGAAGCAGAAAGGTTTTCTCTTCAAACAATTCCTGACGAGACGTGTCACGTTTGGTGAGTCTTCATTATTGTTATCTCCACAGAACATGTCATCAGTTGTTTGTGATTCAGGTCAGGTGAGTAAGCCAGAGGGAGTTCAGTTCAGTAACACAGTTCAGCAGCAGGTGGCCGTTTCAGATGATGTGTCACGAGCCAATTCAGAGAAGAAGATTGGCATTGCTGATAACCTCTCAGATATGTTCACTCAGTTTCTACCTAACAGGAAGTTCAAGCTTCGCACGGTTAGGTTTCGTACTTCGTTGTGTTAACCCCGTGTGTGGAGGTTTTGTGGAGAAGGTCGAGGAAATTCTTTTATGTATGTAATTTGAGCCAAGATGGAGATTTGTTAGGTTATGTCTCAAATTACTTGTTTTATTTTATATGGGGCTGTCGTGTGGTCACCGATCGATCGGGAGGGAAAGCCGATCGATCGGGTGATTTAAGGAAAGGATTCGGATTTTTGGCCGTGAAGGGGCCAATCGATCGGCAGTGGCCGATCGATCGGGGAGTCGTTTTTCCGCCGGCCCTAATTATTTTCTATAAATAAGGGTTTAGGGTTTCGGTATTTGGTGAGAGGTTTCTCCAATTAAGAAAAAGAGGTGATTTCGTAATTCCTCCAAGATATTCGAGTGCTACGAAAGTTCAGAGGGAGTGATTGTAATTCTTCCATATTTCTCATTTGGGAAGTGACGTTGTAATTCTTCCGTTCAGTTAATAAAGAATCTCCATCTCCATCCGTGGTTTTCTCCCCTCTCGATTGTAGAGGGGTTTCCACGTAAATATTGTGTGTTCTTGTTTTGTTCTTTCTTTCTCCATATTTGTTTACTTCTCGTTTTGCGTGAGTCATATTATTTGAATCGAATCAAGTTTTCAGAGTTTTCGCTTCTGCATTAAGATTTATTCCTAACAATTAGTATACCTAAAAATTTATTCTAATAATTTCTTAGTACACAAATGTTGTAAAATGATTTTTTTTACGCAAAAGTTAATGTATTTAATAAAATTAGTCCAAGTAAAAATGTGAAAAAGGTGTAAAATAGAGTAATTTGTTGGTGAATCCACCATTTACTCGCTATTACCCTCATTACATACGCGAACCTTAATGTTGTGACACTATTGATGGAGAAGAGTTCGACATGAAACTTATTTTCAACCTTTGTACATCGTTGTTTGAATTATTTTATTAAAATTATATAACTTTTGGACTAAAATATTATTTCATGAAACTTACAACCTCAAAGATTTATGCACCAAAATTTAAGATATGAACATGTAATTTTTATTTTTTTGGTAAGTATATTAACAGGTAATTTACCAATAACTTTTTTGAAATTCAAACATTGTTTATACATTTACTTTTAATAACACTCTGAAAAAATAAGATTGGGTACATCTTACCCTCTGATCCTACTTTAAAAGGAATCCTTGTGATACCGTGCTTGTGTTTTTTGGGTAAATTACATGTTAGTACATTAAAATTTGGTGTATTAGTTTTTTACTCCATAAATTTTATAAAATAATTTTTTAGTTCAAAAAGTTTTATGTATTTAATAAAATAGTCAAATTAATATTGTGAAAAAATAAAAACGGAGCCTATTTTATACTATTACACACTGTTATTTACGCCATTTTATTATAATCATGTAAATTTTTAGACAAAATAATTATTTTATAATTTTATAAATTAAAAAATTAATACACTAAATATTAAAAAACTAATGCATTATTTACTCTATTTTTAATATATATCCATTGCCAGCAATGGATGGAGTAGTGACGACATAAAAAGAGAGAAATTTTGCCTTTCCAAGAAAGCCGTTAAAGGGAAACGACAAAGAAGACGGCATTGGAGGAGCTTTTGTCTCTCTCTCTCTCTCTCTCTCTCTCACTCTCTCTCTCACGGCTGACGTTATCCCTCTTCCGTGGACTGCTTTTCTAACCTCCCCCACGCCTTGTTTCCCCTTCTTTCCCTCTTCACAACCTTCCTCCGCATCACACCCCACTTCAATTTCCAATGTTCATGTTTTTAATATTTTATGAGAATCTGTTGTTAAAAACATACCAAAGAGGGTACCAATACTTCATCACCGAATCTCATTAGAACTCCGAAATTAAGCGTGCTTAAACGAGAGTAGTACCAGGATGGGTGACCTCCTAGAAAGTCCTCACCCTTAGGTTAGGGGCAGTCGGAAACAGCCTCTCTTCAGGGGTAATACCCTAAAGGGGGAAGGCTGCGTACATCCACCACTCAGACCCTGCTTAGGTGGGAGCCCTTGAGGCACTGAGTATGTTGCTTTTGCTTTTTGTTGTTAAAAACACATTAAGAAATACAAATAGAGAAATTATGAGTTATATATCATGAAGTTTGAGTATTTATCTGTTACATATTAAATAAGATCCTACCCCAAAATCAATTGCTAATAGAGGGATTAACTCTTTATATATATAAAGTGGTACCTCACTTACCACCCACCAATATAGGATTGTATCAATCCACCATACTTCACAACCGTCGTCCTCGATGACTTCACTCGAGGCGACTTCACTCTCAGTAGGTTGCCCTTTTCCCCCGTAGACGGCGTCATTCTATGTAGCCCTCTCCTAGGTAGCCCTTTCCGAAACTTGGGCCCGTTACATGTGGCTCGTCGAACTCGGCCGTCGAGCATGGTCCGTCCCATACCAAACTGAGCAGGACTCCGGAGCAAGGTCTGTCCCATACCCAACCAAACTCCTTGAAATCAATCTGAAAATCGACAGCTCTAATACAATTGTTACATATAAAGAAGTTCTATCTCAAAACCAATTAGCAATGGGTAGAGTACCTCCTTAGGTATTGTTTTAGGATTTTTTGGTTAGGTTCTAGATGAGAGCGGGACTCAACCCTCACTTGAGGAAGCAGCTGCTGGGGCGTCTAACCCGGGCTCCCCCTGCAAAAATAAAGAAGGCCGTTAGAGGGACCCACGGGTTTTCCCGTGGGTGACCCCTCCAATGCCTAAGTTAGTAAAGGCATAATAATAATAATATATGATAAGTAAATAACGTAAAGTAAACAATAATAAATATTTATCGTATACGGAGGGGGTCCTTGGCAGCTGGTGGCTGGAATCCATACCGGCGAGGTGGTCGGAATCCGTACCGGCAAGGTGGCCAACATAGGGCCTTAAGGGCCTGGAGAGAGAGAAACAACAGCCAAAGGGGCGGCGAGGAGGCCGGAGAAGAGAATAGCATCGAGGGTCGGAGCCGTATCGGCAAGGTGGCTGGCGCATGGCCAGAGGTGTGCCAGCAAGGCCGCTGGGGATTAGCCGGAGTAAGAGGAGAGAGAAAGGAGGGTTGTTGTGTTGTTGGGTTGTTAGGAGAGAGAAAGGAGGCTCCTCCCCCCTTGTGAGGAGGGGAAAGGGGGTATTTATAGAAGAGGAGGGAGGTGGCGGTATTGGTGCCGGGCGGTAGTGGAACCGCGGTGGTCAGGCGGTAGAGGTGAAAGAAAGGCGGTAGGAGAGAGAATGAGATGGTGGAGGTATGAGGAGAGAGAGATGACCAAGGAGGAAGAGGGGCGGTAGTACCGTCGTAGTGCTGACGAGGTCGGCCGGTGCCGGTAGTCGGGGTCGAGCGGTCAGGCAGTACCAGGTCATGGTGGCCGGTCATGGTGGAGAGAAAAGTGGGCTGTAGGAGAGAAAGTGAGAGGGTACCCGGTGAGAGGGGCGGCAGATGAGAGAGAGAGAGAGAGAGAGAGAGAGAGAGAGAGAGAGGCGGTAGGGGAGAGAGTGAGACGGTACCGGGCGGTCTTTCCCCCGACGATGCCGGACGGTAGGGAGAGATGACCGGAGAGAGAGAGAGAGATGGGAGGCGATAATGGGTGAGGTGGTAGGGGAGAGAGTGAAACGGTACCGGGCCGTCTTTCCCCCGACGATGCCGGACAGTAGAGAGAGATGACCGGAGAGGGAGAGAGACGGGAGGAGCGGGCGGCAGTACCAGGCCATGGTCGCCAGTATGGGAGAGAGGAAGGTGGGCGGTGGTTGAGGCGGAGTGGATGACCAAGGAGGAGAGAGAGAATGCTTGTTGAAGAAGGAAAGAGGGAGCACGTGGAGAGAGAAACCGGTGTGATGGGGTGATATTTGTCCTTTGGTGAGTTTTACTTTTAATTTTCGTTATTGTTTTGCTATCTTATTTTAATACTAAACTGGTTATTTTTATCCTCTACAGTTAGCCCCCCACGCCATGGGCGATGGGACTGGTTATTTTCTTCCATATGTGGACTGTCAAGATTTTGTTCATGGACGTTATGAGTCATGAGGAATTTTATAGGCATTAACTGTGAGGTCCTTTTAAGTGAACCTTGCTCTAGTTTATCCATCCACGGCTTCTTTCTTGCGGTTTTATACCGGCATTTGGTTTTATGCTTCCTTGTTTGATGAACATTTTTAACTTTTGGGATTTGTTTTAGGACTCGGAGAACTCGAGCCTTTTTACGGATTATGTTTGCTGGATCTTTCTGCGGCAAGGTACTAGAAGATGCCTATGATTGCTTGCGTAGGTAGTTAATGTGGATGTTGCTTCATTCCATTTGTTAATTCTTGGTATGACCCTTAGGAATGGTATTCCTGATAGGAGGCGTTCCTGGTCGAACAACAGTCTTTGGAGATGTTATTCATTCTGACACGGTTAACTTTTAGCGTGGCCTCTAGGAATTGTATTCTTGACTGGAGGCGTTGTCCATGGTCGAATAACGGCTGTTAGAGATGCTGTTATACTTAATTTCGTAGAGCGGTCATTCGAAGTGGTTAATTTTAAGATTTTTCCAAATGTTAGCCGTTGGGCTTAGTCACGGATGACCGCATATTTAGTTTCCAAATTCTTACTTGTGAACCGAGGCGAGGCATGCTATGAGTATGTTAATCCTTAGCCCTTAGCTGTGGGCTGGATTGGAGCATATTGCAAATACTTTTTAACTCTTAGGACGGAATGTACAATGATTGTTTTGAATTCCTAGCCTCCAGCCGCAGGCCGGGTCAGAGTGTATTTTAATGTTGGCTAATGCGTAATTTGCTCACCGATACCGGTTAGAGCGCAAGTCGCCTACCAAAGAGGCGTTTATGGCTCAAATATGTTTTGTCTTCCCGGGAAGGGCTTTATGATTTAAGTATGTCTTACCTGCCTGAGAAGGACTTATGGTTATGCCTGAGTACTGCTTGCCTGAGGAGGGCTTATAGCGTAAGTGTAGCTTACCTGCCTGAGAAGAGCTTACGGTTATGTTTGAGTACTGCTTGCCTGAGAAGGGCTTATAGCGTAAGTGGGTCTTACCAGCATGAGAAGGGCTTATGGCTTGACTAAATATCATCAACCCCGATGTCAGGTGGGGTACACAACCACGAGCTCTCAAGCCGGTGAGAGTTTACCGCCCGTCCCTATGTCAGATGGGACACAAACAACAGCCCTGGTGTTAGATGGGGCACACACAATCGCGGGCTCTCAAACCGGTGAGAGTTTACCCCCCGTCCCTGATGTTAGGTGGGACACACACAACCGCCCCGGTGTTAGATGGGGCACACACAATCATGGGCTCTCAAACCGGTGAGAGTTTACCGCCCGTCCCAGATGTTAGGTGGGACACATAACCGCCCTCATGTTAGATGGGGCCAAAAACCGCGGGCGCTCAAGCTGGTTAGAGTTTACCGCCCGTCCCTGATGTGAGATGGGACATACAACCGCCCCCGCATTAGATGGGGCCAAAAAACCGCGGGCTCTCAAGCTGGTGAGAGTTTACTACCCGTCCCGATGTTAGGTGGACACACAACCGCCCCCGTGTTAGATGGGGCCCAAAAACCGCGGGCTCTCAAGCTGGTGAGAGTTTACCGCCCGTCCCTGATGTTAGATGGGACATACAACCGCCCCCGTGTTAGATGGGGCCAAAAAACCGCGGCCTCTCAAGCTGGTGAAAGTTTACCGCCCGTCCCAACGTTAGGTGGGACACACAACCGCCCCCGTGTTAGATGGGGCACACAAAATCGCAGGCTCTCAAACCGGTGAGAGTTTACCGCCGTCCCTGATGTTAGGTGGGACACACACAACCGCCCCGGTGTCAGATGGGGCACACACAACCGCGGGCTCTCAAACCGGGGAGAGTTTACCGCCGGTCCCTGATGTTAGGTGGGACACATAACCGCCCCCATGTTAGATGGGGCCAAAAAACCGCAGGCTCTCAAGCTGGTGAGAGTTTACCGTCCGTCCCGATGTTAGGTGGGACACACAACGGCCCCCGTGTTAGATGGGGCCCAAAAATGGCGGGCTCTCAAGCTGGTGAGAGTTTACCGCCCGTCCCTGATGTTCGATGGGACATACAACCGCTCCAGTGTTAGATGGGGCCAAAAAACGGTGCGCTCTCAAGCTGGTGAGAGTTTACCGCCCGTCACTATGTCAGGTGGGACACACAACCGCCCCCGTGTTAGACGGGGCACACACAATCGCGGGCTCTCAAACTGGTGAGAGTTTACAGCCCGTCCCTGATGTTAGGTGGGACACACACAACCGCCCCGGTATTAGATGGGCCACACACAATCGCGGGCTCTCAAATCGGTGAGAGTTTACCGCCCGTCCCTGATGTTAGGTGGGACACTTAACCGCCCCCGTGTTAGATGGGGCCAAAAACCGCGAGCTCTCAAGCTGGTGAGAGTTCACCGCCCGTCCCTGATGTTAGATGGGACATACAACCGCCCCCGTGTTAGATGGGGCCAAAAAACCACGGGCTCTCAAGCTAGTGAGAGCTTACCGCCCGTCCCGATATTAGGTGGGACACACAACCGCCCCCGTGTTAGATGAGGCCCAAAAACCGCGGGCTCTCAAGCTGATGAGAGTTTACCGCCCGTCCCAAAGGTTAGATGGGACATACAACCGCCCCCGTGTTAGATGGGGCCAAAAAACAACTGGCTCTCAAGCTGGTGAGAGTTTACCGCACGTCCTGGTGTTAGGTGGGACACACAACTGCCCCCGTGTTAGATGGGGCACACACAATCGTGGGCTCTCAAACCGGCGAGAGTTTACCGCCTGTCCCTGATGTTAGGTGGGACACACACAACCGCCCCGGTGTTAAATGGGGCAAACACAATCGCGAGCTCTAAAACCGGTGAGAGTTTACCGCCCGTCCCTGATGTTAGGTGGGACACATAACCGCCCCCCTGTTAGACGGGGCCAAAAAACCGCGGGCACTCAAGCTGGTGAGAGTTTACTGCCCGTCCCGATGTTAGGTGGGACACACAACCACCCCTGTGTTAGACGGGGCCAAAAAACCGCGGGCTCTCAAACTGGTGAGAGTTTACCGCCGGCATGTTCTTTGCATTAGGTGAAAGCCAGGTGGTATCTTCACTTTGGGTGACGGGTAACTGCCCCACCTCTTCTTGCTCCCTTACTTCCATTTGAGCAAGAAGACCAAGCCCCCATTGTTCAAGGGACTTAGCAGGCCTTCACATTAGATGAAAGCCAAGCGGTTCCTTCACTTTCGGTGAAGGATAACCGCCCCACCTCTTCTTGCTCCCTTACTTCCATTTGAGCAAGACGACCAAGCCTCCCTTGTTATGGGGACTTAGCATACCAAAGCCTTCATATTAGGTGAAAGCCAGGCGGTTCCTTCACTTTAGGTGAAGGATAACCGCCCCACCTCTTCTTGCTCCCTTACTTCCATTTGAGCAAGAAGACCAAGCCCCCATTGTTCAAGTGACTTAGCATACCAAAGCCATCACATTAGGTGAAAGCCAGGCGGTTACTTCACTTTAGGCGAGGGATAACCGCCCCACCTCTTCTTGCTCCCTTACTTCCATTTGAGCAAGAAGACCAAGCCCCCATTGTTCAAGGGACTTAGCATACCAAAGCCTTCACATTAGGTGAAAGCCAGGCGGTTCCTTCTCTTTAGATGAGGGATAACCGCCCCACCTCTTCTTGCTCCCTTACTTCCATTTGAGCAAGAAGACTAAGCCCCCATTATTCAAGGGACTTAGCATACGAAAGCCTTCACATTAGGTGAAAGCCAGGCAGTTCCTTCACTTTAGGTGAAGGATAATCGCCCCACCTCTTCTTGCTCCCTTACTTCCATTTGAGCAAGAAGACCAAGCCCCCATTGTTGAAGGGACTTAGCATACCAAAGCCTTCACATTAGGTGAAAGCCAGGCGGTTCCTTCACTTTAGGTGAGGGATAACCGCCCCACCTCTTCTTGCTCCCTTACTTCCATTTGAGCAAGAAGACCAAGCCCTGATTGTTGAAGGGACTTAGCATACCAAAGCCTTCACATTAGGTGAAAGCCAGGCGGTCCTTTCACTTTAGATGAGGGATAACCGCCCCACCTCTTCTTGCTCCCTTACTTCCATTTGAGCAAGAAGACTAAGCCCCCATTATTCAAGGGACTTAGCATACGAAAGCCTTCACATTAGGTGAAAGCCAGGCAGTTCCTTCACTTTAGGTGAAGGATAATCGCCCCACCTCTTCTTGCTCCCTTACTTCCATTTGAGCAAGAAGACCAAGCCCCCATTGTTGAAGGGACTTAGCATACCAAAGCCTTCACATTAGGTGAAAGCCAGGCAGTTCCTTCACTTTAGGTGAAGGATAACCGCCCCACCTCTTCTTGCTCCCTTACTTCCATTTGAGCAAGAAGACCAAGCCCCCATTGTTCAAGGGACCTAGCATACCAAAGCCTTCACATTAGGTGAAAGCCAGGCGGTTCCTTCAATTTAGGTGAGGGACAACCGCCCCACCTCTTCTTGCTCCCTTACTTCCATTTGAGCAAGAAGACCAAGCCCCCATTGTTCAAGGGACTTAGCATACCAAAGCCTTCACATTATGTGAAAGCCAGGCGGTTCCTTCACTTTAGGTGAAGGATAACCACCCCACCTCTTCTTGCTCCCTTACTTCCATTTGAGCAAGAAGACCAAGCCCCCATTGTTCAAGGGACTTAGCATACCAAAGCCTTCACATTAGGTGAAAGCCAGGCTGTTCCTTCACTTTAGGTGAAGGATAACCGCCCCACCTCTTCTTGCTCCCTTACTTCCATTTGAGCAAGAAGACCAAGCCCCCATTTTCAAGGGACTTAGCATACCAAAGCCTTCACATTAGGTGAAAGCCAGGCGGTTCCTTCATTTAGGTGAGGGATAACCGCCCCACCTCTTCTTGCTCCCTTACTTCCATTTGGGCAAGAAGACCAAGCCCCCATTATTTAAGGGACTTAGCATACCAACGCCTTCACATTAGGTGAAAGCCAGGCTGTTCCTTCACTTTAGGTGAAGGATAACCGCCCCACCTCTTCTTCCTCCCTTGCTTCCATTTGAGCAAGAAGACCAAGCCCCCATTGTTCAAGGGACTTAGCATACCAAAGCCTTCACATTAGGTGAAAGCCAGGCGGTTCCTTTACTTTAGGTGAAGGATAACCGCCCCACCTCTTCTTGCTCCCTTACTTCCATTTGACCAAGAAGACCAAGCCCCCATTGTTCAAGTGACTTAGCATACCAAAGCCATCACATTAGGTGAAAGCCAGGCGGTTACTTCACTTTAGGTTAGGGATAACCGCCCCACCTCTTCTTGCTCCCTTACTTCCATTTGAGCAAGAAGACCGATCCCCCATTGTTCAAGGGACTTAGCATACCAAAGCCTTCACATTAGGTGAAAGCCAGGCGATTCCTTCACTTTAGGTGAAGGATAACCGCCCCACCTCTTCTTGCTCCCTTACTTCCATTTGAGCAAGAAGACCAAGACCCCATTGTTCAAGGGACTTAGCATACCAAAGCCTTCACATTAGGTGAAAGCCAGGCGGTTCCTTCACTTTAGATGAGGGATAACCGCCCCACCTCTTCTTGCTCCCTTACTTCCATTTGAGCAAGAAGACTAAGCCCCCATTGTTCAAGGGACTTAGCATACGAAAGCCTCCACATTAGGTGAAAGCCAGGCAGTTCCTTCACTTTAGTTGAAGGATAATCGCCCCACCTCTTCTTGCTCCCTTATTTCCATTTGAGCAAGAAGACCAAGCCCCCATTGTTGAAGGGACTTATCATACCAAAGCCTTCACATTAGGTGAAAGCCAGGCGGTTCCTTCACTTTAGGTGAGAGATAACCGCCCCACCTCTTCTTGCTCCCTTACTTCCATTTGAGCAAGAAGACCAAGCTCCCATTGTTCAAGGGACTTAGCATACCAAAGCCTTCACATTAGGTGAAAAACCAGGCGGTTCCTTCACTTTAGGTGAGGGATAACCGCCCCACCTCTTCTTGCTCCCTTACTTCCATTTAAGCAAGAAGACCAAGCCCCCATTGTTCAAGGGACTTAGCATACCAAAGCCTTCACATTAGGTGAAAGCCGAGCAGTTCCTTCACTTTAGGTGAAGGACAACCGCCCCACCTCTTCTTGCTCCCTTACTTCCATTTGAGCAAGAAGACCAAGCCCCCATTGTTCAAGGGACTTAGCATACCAAAGCCTTCACATTAGGTGAAAGCCAGGCGGTTCCTTCAATTTAGGTGAGGGATAACCGCCCCACCTCTTCTTGCTCCCTTACTTCCATTTGAGCAAGAAGACCAAGCCCCCATTGTTCAAGGGACTTAGCATACCAAAGCCTTCACATTATGTGAAAGCCAGGCAGTTCCTTCACTTTAGGTGAAGGATAACCACCCCACCTCTTCTTGCTCCCTTACTTCCATTTGAGCAAGAAGACCAAGCCCCAATTGTTCAAGGGACTTAGCATACCAAAGCCTTCACATTAGGTGAAAGCCAGGCGGTTCCTTCACTTTAGGTTAAGGATAACCGCCCCACCTCTTCTTGCTCCCTTACTTCCATTTGAGCAAGAAGACCAAGCCCCCATTTTCAAGGGACTTAGCATACCAAAGCCTTCACATTAGGTGAAAGCCAGGCGGTTCCTTCATTTAGGTGAGGGATAACCGCCCTACCTCTTCTTGCTCCCTTACTTCCATTTGGGCAAGAAGACCAAGCCCCCATTGTTCAAGGGACTTAGCATACCAACGCCTTCACTTTTGGTGAAGGATAACCGCCCCACGTCTTCTTGCTCCCTTGCTTCCATTTGAGCAAGAAGACCAAGCCCCCATTGTTCAAGGGACTTAGCATACCAAAGCCTTCACATTAGGTGAAAGCCAGGCGGTTCCTTCACTTTAGGTGAAGGATAACCGCCCCACCTCTTCTTGCTCCCTTACTTCCATTTGAGCAAGAAGACCAAGCCCCCATTGTTCAAGAGACTTAGCATACCAAAGCCTTCACATTAGGTGAAAGCCAAGCGGTTCCTTCACTTTAGGTGAAGGATAACCGCCCCACCTCTTCTTGCTCCCTTACTTCCATTTGAGCAAGAAGACCAAGCCCCCATTGTTCAAGGGACTTAGCATACCAAAGCCTTCACATTAGGTGAAACCCAGGCGGTTCCTTCACTTTAGGTGAAGGATAACCGCCCCACCTCTTCTTGCTCCCTTACTTCCATTTGAGCAAGAAGACCAAGCCCCCATTGTTCAAGGGACTTAGCATACCAAAGCCTTCACATTAGGTGAAAGCCAAGCGGTTCCTTCACTTTAGGTGAGGGATAACCGCCCCACCTCTTCTTGCTCCCTTACTTCCATTTGGGCGAGAAGACCAAGCCCCCATTGTTCAATGGACTTATACTACCGCAGACTTTCGCGTTAAGCGAAAGCTGCCACGACAATTCCAGTTCTCAGTCTCTATTCTGGGGCTGAGTTAACACAAGGAGCTAGGTGAAACGTAAGGGATGTCAATCCAGCAAATCGCATCCAGAGTGTAAATCATATTGAGAACATAAAGCCCCCAGCCCCCGGCTAGGGATTGGGTTGAGCATGAATCACATAAAGAACATAAAAACATTAAGCTCCCACCTCCAAGCCCCCAGTTCTGGGACTGGGTTGAGCATAAACCGTATAAGGAGCGTTGAATACGTAGATCATATTAGGCACATAATTCACATAAGTCATAAAAAAGCGTTAAGCCCCCCACCCCCAGTTTAGAGATTAGGTCGCAACATAACTATGTCATTAGTTGCTATATGTATACCGTTGCCAATCATCCTTGGTGAACGGTAAATTCCATAGTTGCCGAGAGGCAACTCGAGTGGGCGTTCGGTTCGGGCGTATAAAACTGTGAATAAGAATGCAACTATGTGTTTGTTAATGAGCATGCCTTGTATTTTGTGCCTGCCTCATAAAACAGTGGCAGACTTCATTAGGCGCCAAGAGGCGCCCTGTAAGTCTAAAGAATAATGTGTCCCTTGAGTTGTGAAGTGAAGGGGTGTTTTGAGACTTCGTCCTTGGCTGCAAGAGCATTAGCCTCTTAAGTATAGGATGGATGAACCAAGACGGGTGTCTTGGAGAGTTTACCGTCACCTTTGTGGTGATAACACCTGGGTGAGGGCATTAGCCATAATATTAAGCCAATTTTTTTGGTGGCATTGCTTGGCCGAGCGCGCTTGAAGCTGTTACTAATCAGACTTTGTTGGTGGTACGGCATAGCCGTCCTGCAAGGTGGTACATAGTTTACCAAACTTATTAATGGTAAGGCTTAGTCAAATGGGCGGACGGTACCGCAAGGCCGACCTCGCTATTGAGTTTGAAGGATTATCACCAACCTTGTTGGCAATGACCTTTTATGATATTAGTACCGCGTTACCCCTTTATGAGGTTGACGAGGTGGTTTGGGTAGGCTCGTTAATAGCTATAGTTGGTCAAGCTTGTGGGTGGCATCGTACATCTAAGTTATTGGCGGTGGCACCCAGCTAACCCTGTTAACGACCACACGTTTTTTGGAAGACCCTCCACCAATATTTTTGGTGGGTTGTGGGCGGCCTTTTGCAGTTGTTGGCGTTAAATGCTTTTCATGGTAATTTAAAGCATTGTCGATTTAAGGTGGCATACGTGCTATTAGTTTTTCCGCCTAGTACCCAAAACCTGGAGGTAACACTTCGCATAGAATTTCCGCTAGGATGGCTGGAGGAATAGCCAAGCTAGTTGGTAGTGGTTCCTAAGCTTACTTGCCTTAGCATTGTTGGTTATTCATGCTAGTCTACGGCACCGTTGGTAATGGTTCACTTAGTAGCAATTGCTTCTTGACTCAGGTTAGAAGGTGAGTAGTGATGCTCTTAAAGAGCTTTTGCCAACTTTGTTGGCGGTAGCTCAAGTCTTTGAGGCGTTGAGGATAACGTCTCCGTTGGTGGGTCCTCTGCTATGTTTGTTAGCGAATCATACCCTATACGTGGTCATTGATGCATCTTTTAGGGGTGCTCGCCTGGTCCGAGGGTGGTAACATCCTTATTAGGGGAGCCCCCTGCTTGATGCCTCGGCTATGTTTAACTTCTTGTTTTAACCCTAGTTCTTTTTACTTGAACTTTCAGGCAGTTGCGGTTAATCATTGTTAATTTGAAGTTAACTTAAGTTCTTGCCGTTAGATTAGAGCCTCTAGTTTAGTAATTAACAGCAATCCCCAGTTATCAACAAGGGTGGAGCATATCGTGAGAAGACAAGTCATAAGTTCCAAGCCCCCGGTCGTTACCTAGGTTGGGACGTACCGTAAATAGCCCACATGTATTTTGTAAGCCGTATTGTAGGACAATAGCTTTGACATACAGGCAGGGTCCGATTGTGGACACGGTGTGCCTTTATGTTTCGTACACGCACACTCGCATCGGTGTGCATGGCCCAGTGTCATGTGTTGTATGCAAGCAATGCTGCGTGTCTTGCCGTGCCGCAAGTCACGTCCCGGTTGTGAAAGTTCCTTGGTTAAAGAAGACACAGGTCGTTGAATTCGGGTTTGGGGCATCAAGTGTCCCAACCCCGAATAAAGGTGCTAGATGGTTTACCCCGGTAATGGGGGCGGCCCTCAGTGCAGCTATGAGGGTGTCATGAGGTTCCCACATGAATAGGGCGCTTTGTAGACAAAGTGGTGGGCCGAGGGCCGAGGGCCGACAGTACGCATAATTCGTCCAAGAAGGGCTTGGTCCCTCATTTGTGTTGCGCAACACAAAGTCGACGCGCTCCAGCTTGTAGGATTCAACCTTCCATTGGCGAGAGCACTTGTGATGCTCAAGCCCCTTTGTGCGTGGCAGTGTGCACCAACCCCATTTACTGGTCCCGTGGCTTGATGGCAGGGATGTGGTAGCACCGTGTCTGAGGGTAAAGGAAGGGGCCGTTGGTCATATGTCAACGGGCACCCAAGTTCAACACATGCTACAAGATGGTTGCCCTCCTAAGTAAGTGGCATGCTACTTGTGCTGGATCGTGTGAGTTCCCCATAAGGACAGCGACCTCGAACACGAGGTGCGCCTGAGGGATTTTGCGGGCCCTACGTGTTGCTCTGGAGTAGGACTACATCAGTCTGCTACTAGGAGCTAGCCGACATTGTGAAGGACTTGTGGCATTGAGAAGGCCACGGGTAGTCTAGACACAAGGTTAAGACTCAAAGGGGTGTTAGTGGGGTCCAACATAAGTGATGGTGGGTGTGTCGGCCCACCGAGCGGGGTTCGCATTAGGCAAAAGCTAACTGCCCGTGAGACTCCATGTTAGGTGAAAGTTACCCGCCTCACAACTTCATGCTTTCTTTTTCAGCCGGAACAGAACAACACGGCCGTGTACTTCCACGTTTGGTGGAAGTCAACCGCCCACCATTCGTAGAACAGCGAACTTTTACGCTAGGTGAAGGTTACTAGCGGATGATGACTCTAATTCCCAGTTCTTGTCCTGAAGCTAAGTTAACATAAACTTCATAAGAAACGTCAAAGCCTTAGCTCATTACATAGGAAACATCAAATCCCTAGCCCCAAGTAGGGAGTTAGGCTAACCATAAATCACATAAGTGACATATATCACGTAAATTGTACTGAGAACGTGATTCACATAAAAAATGCAAATCATAAAAAACGCTAAGCCCACGGTTTATAATCAAGGACCAGGTTGAATGTAAATCTCATAGGTAACGTTAATCACGTAATTTTCTACACAAAAAGACAGATTACGTAAGATTATATGGAGAACGTTGCGTCCCCCGCTGTTAAGTAAATACTGTTGTTCTTCATTATTGGGGAACGGTAAGTTTTATAATTGTCAAGAGGCAATTTGAGTAGGCATCCTATTCAGGTGTGTAAAAATATTAATAAAGATGCAATTATACGTATTTGTTAATTGAGCATGGCTGGCGGCCTACTCGCGTCTTGCTTAAAAATGCTAGACTTATTTTTACATTGTTGTAAGTCTAAGGAGTAACACGCCCCTTGAATCCTAAAGGTAAGGGATCTTTTAAGGCTTTATCCTCAATCCCCAGGGTATCAAACTCTCTATTGGCAAGCAGATGAGCCAAGGCGAGTGTCCCGGTGAATTTATGGCTATTCTTGTGCTGACAGCGCCCGGGCAAGGGTATCGGGCATAATACCGGGCCAAGTTCTTTGGCGGTACTGTCTATCCGAGAGTGTTGAGGCTGTTAACAGCCGAGCTCGGTCGGTGATATTGCGTAGCCATCTTTGGTTGGTTGTGCGTATTTCACCGATTTCAGCAACGGTCGAGTTTTGGCCGAATTGGTGGAGGGCACCACTTGGTGACCCCGCTGTTACCTTTGAGGGTTTATTCCCAAGGTCGTTAGTGGTTACCGCTTTTAAATTGCGTGGCCATGTGTTACCCACTAAAGGGGTTAACGAGGCCACCCGGCCAAGTTCGTTGGAGTTAAGATCTAGTCAAGCTTACTGGTGGTAACTTCACAGTTTATTCATTTGGAAGTTGTCCATGGGTTACCTATGGTAGCCTACGGTACCGTTGGTTGGTGTTGCCCAACTAGTGGTAAATTTTTTCTTTAACTAAGTTGAAAGGTAAGTAGTGAAGCTTTAAAAGAGCGGTTGCCAACAAAGTTGGCGGTAGCTCAAATATTGGGGTGTTAAAGGCAACGTCCCAACTAACAGACCCTCTATCATGCTCATTGGTAGTGTTCCGATTAAGTTGGACACCCGAGAGGGAAACTTTGGCGGGTTTGGCCTCACGCATTATCATTGGCGAAGCCTTCAGCTTTGGGCGGCATTGCTAAGGTAAGGATAGGCTATCGTCGCTACACAGCCGACCTGATGGGCGGTTGCACCTAATCAAGGTAAATAGTGCAAGGCCAAGTTATTAGACGAGGCTTTAGCTAGCCTTGCAGTTGGCTTTAACGAGTCACTTACGATGGCTTTTACCGACAAGCTACTCGGTCAAGGAGTTGGCGAGGCTATCTGGCCAAGCCCAATGGCGGTTGTGGCTAATCAAGCCTATGAGTGCAGCCAAATTTATTGGCAAGGTGCCCGGTTGACAATGTGAAGTTTACTTCGTGGTGGTTTAAGCCTCCCCTGATTAGCGGTAAAGTTCTCATTAACAAGTCTTTACTAATGACGCCAAGCGACACTGGTTGGTCACCGCAACTTCATTTACAGATTTTTGCATCACAGATTAACGTTGGCGCTATTTTGGCATTCGCCTAATACAAGGACGGCAACGTTATTATATAAGGGAGCCCTTGAAGGGCGTCACCTCTATACTAGGCGGCTAGCAGTGGTCATCTACCTGGCTCAAATTTTACTTTATTTAGGTCGTTTTTTTGCAAAGGACTCTGCCGCCTTTACTCGTAACAACATTCTAGTCTACTTTAATTGTTATTAATGTATAGGTTAACATATTTTGAAATATCATATTTGGCACAAATTTAAGCTATATGAATAGCAAAAATTAAGAAATGAGTATATTCAAACTTAAACACTATGCATTGAAGTTTTCCATCGATGAGACTTCTCTTACTCCCAATCAAGAACAGGGATTACTTAATAAAAGTCATTAATATAGTGGCCCCTGTGAATGATAAACTTAATAAAAGTCCAACCCAGCTTTTTCAATTTAATCACATATCTACTCAAGCTATATGAGCTGGGTTGGAATTAACTTAGAGCAACTTTAGTTAGATAAAAAATTTAGTGAGCAATTTCCGGGAAACGGAAGCAATACAATTCGTGTACTGCCGCAAATCTAAGACAGGAAATCTTGATAAAATAATTTATGTATAATTGAAGTGAGAATATCATGAAAAGCAACTATAACATGCTTTAAAGCTCAAGATATGCTGTTAATTTTATTATAAAATTTAAAACTGAAACGTTTCTACAGATTTTGCTTGAACTTTAAGATTAAAAATATTATGAAAAATACCCATAATATAGTCCGAAGCTCATGACACGTTGTGAAGTTAAATGGAAATTTGCTATAAATTTACTGGAGAATTCAGACTTGAAGTCTTACTCTAAATGTATTAGAAAAAGACATAAAAATAAAGTCAAATCTAGAACTTATCTGGTGTTCAAACCGAAATTAGAGAATAGTTAACGTCCAGAGGAATTCACTATCCTCACAGTTCATTCTTTTATATGTACTAGAACTCGTGTGAAACGCAAAGTCACTTTGTAATATGATCGAACACGCAGCTCGACTTCGGTACTAAATTTCTAGCTATGTGACATCCATGAATATGTGGGGCACAGAATAAGAAAGAAACAATTAACTTTAAAACGCGCTTATGTCTAGTTTAGGAGAAAATTGGTCTCATTTTTCTTCTGTGTGGCATTTTTTATCAAAAGAGTTGCATTTAGTTTTATATATTTACCGTTAGTACGGTTTACTCATCTATTCAAGATTGATTCTTCCGATTTGGATGGAGTTAGGTGTGGAATTGAACGACATGTTTTGACTTGTAAAACTAACAATCCTTGAACATGTGTTTGAGGATCAATACATAAACAGTAAATTTTAAAGTTAAAGTATAGTATTCTTATGATACGAACGGCAAACTTTAATAATAATTTTTGAAACTTAACTTATTTATAGTCTCCTCGTACAGCTAATATTAAAATTACAGTACGAGTACTTGCACCAGTGTAGACATTATAAATGCTTGCAATAAATAGAATTGGACAAACACCCCAAACTTTCTCTTTTTTTTTTTTTTGTCCACCCCAAACATCCAGGGTCTTTCTCCTTTTTTTTTTTTTTCAGCTACGAATTTTTTTTATTATTATTATTTTTTTAAAATTTAGAAGTTAAACTTGCCTCAAATTTACTAACAACTTACATCTAAAATCCGATTTTAGAGGTATTAGAAGGCAAATAAACAGAGAAAAGTTGATATTAGAGACTTATCTGAGGTTAAACGGGTACTGTAGCCCCCAGTCTTGTGAGGACGTCGAACGGGAATGAAATGATGGTGAATGACGGTTTGAAAACCTTTTACCCACGGGGTTGAGGATCTCAATAGGTATACGATACTTATGTCTCTCTTGATTGGAGACCAACGACATTTATATAGAAATCTAGAGATCCCTCAATTTGGTGCGAACCAAGATAACAATAATACATTTCGACCGAGAGAAAAAGAATCCATTTTGAATTCCAATCCACTTGAGTACCAAGAAAGAAGTTAAGGGGCCTGCGATTCTTTAAGGAAAAAGTATTACATAAAGTGATAATAATACTATTACTGAAGTTAGTATCTCTACCGGTGAGGATGATATCACCAACATAAATGAAAGGATATGTTAGTTTTGTCCCAGCCTTATTAACAAATAAAGAAGAGTCGGAGCAACAACTGTTAAACCATGTTGAAGAAGAAAGTCCTTGAACTTGTGAAACCAAACTCGAGGTGCTTGTTCTAAATCATAAAACGCCTTCTTGAGACAACATACATAATTTGGAAAACGTGAGTCATGATAGCTAGCTAGCTGCCTCATGAATACTGTCTAAGTGGGATTACCATTAAGGAATGTGTTATCAACATCAAGTTGACCCATACACCAGTCAAACAGGCCGTAAGGGATAAGACAAGCCAAGTAGTAGTTTGTTTGATAACTTGACTCAACGTCACAAAGAAATCAATACCCTCTGCTTGACTATATCCTTTAGCCACGAGACGAGCCTTCTACCTTTAAATGGAACCATCCCCACATTGTTTATTCTAGAAAACCCACTTACAACCCACTATATTGGAACCCGGATAGGAGGAACAAAGATCTAGGTAGAGGTTCGATGGCATGCTGCAATTTCAGTAGCCATGGCCCAACGCCAAGTAGACTGTTTCGAGGCTTTGATGTAAGATGTGGGCCCAATCTCAACGGAGGTGGCCAGTAGGGGGTGACTAGTGGAGGTGAGCGCTTAAAGCTTGAGTAAGTGAGTGAGAGTTCGGGTAATCATGGGATGAGAGGAGGTAGAAGACGGGTGGAAATAGGTTGATGGACTGATGGTAGGTGCAGATACATCCTCCAGTGAAGGCATGGTCAATGGGAAAACATCAGGGTATACAGGTAGCACAGCAGAAGAACACTCAGTGGGCACTGAGGTTTTGGAGAAAGGGGAAGTTGGGGGATCTACCAAGGGAGAATGGGTCGAACATTGCTCAGCCACGGATTGGAGCAGCGAAAGAAGAGGAAGAGAAGATGAAGAGGACAAGGGAGGGGAGTCGGGGAATGTGAACCGAGATTCATAGAACACCACGTGATGTGCAACATAGATATGATTGAGGGTACATGGAAATAAAGCTATTCCTTGTGTTTAGTGCTATATCCCAAGAAAAGACATGGGAGAGATCAAAAGTCAAGTTTGTGATTATTGCAAGGGCAAAGGAAGGGATAGCAGAGATATCCAAAAGTTTTTATAGTTAGGTTTACGATGACATAGTTAGAATAATAGATCCAAACATATTTAGGATAGCGATCGATAAATTGAACAAAATAGAATTTTTATCGACAAATTGAATAAAATAGAATTTTTCATTAAAATATGAAACGGACAAAGGCCGCATACATCAGAATATATACTAAGGCAAACAGGTTAGAAGATGGGACATGTGAAGTGGGTAAATGTTGTCGGTGACTTTTACCCATTTGACATACATCACAAACCAACAAAGGTTTATTGGAAGACAAAGGTAAACTAAAACTAGAAACTAATCTACAAATGATCCACTCATTAGGATGACCCAAGCAATCATGCCATCATTGAAAAGATGTGCGTTCACCTAAAAATGAAGTAAAAGGTTTGGATGAGGAGGAGGTGCTGCCTACAACCTTGTAGCCCTTGATCAAGCGTGCCCTGAAGAAGGACTTAGCCCTACATATTCTCCACAAGACAAAACGTAGGATGAAATTACATAAAGACATTGTTGTCTATGGTCAATTGTGAAACAATAAGAAGTTTTTCGTCAGTTTCAAAATGTGGAGAGTTTGTGGTAAATGTAACATAGTGCCACTAGAGGGAATAAGTTCGATGGCAGTATGAAGTACAGGAAGAAGCATACCATTTACCAACTTGAACCTTGTCAGAGCTCTGGTAGTCAGCATGAGTCAAAAGGTTGGTAGTTATATGATTGGATGCTCCATCGTCCACGTACAAACCTAGATCGGTTGAGGCGCTGGGAAAATTAAGCATGGCAGAAACTTTGGCAGCCTTGTCAGATGTATAGGCATAACTAAATTGGTTGAGACAATAAATAGCAAAGTGACCAGGTTTTAGGCCTATTTGGCACTATGAGGGCGAACGATTTTGATGATCATTACGGTGGTTATTGTTGTAATTGGGAGGGCGGTTACGATTATGCTGAGGGTCCGAGTTGGGATGATTACTTTGGCGTGGGGGCTAGTTGTTTTAATAACTGGGTGGGGTTTGGGACTAACATTAGGCAACATTAACAGTCAAGATCTGAATTTGAATAAGGTGATCAAGGCGTTCTTCCTCATGTAACTGTTGGAATTAGTGTCGTGAGAAACCCAATTAGTAACATTTTAAATATTAAATAAATTAGTTTATTTATTTATTGTCTGATTATATTTTATAAGTCAAACATACTTGTGATTGTTTTCTAAAACGTTCGATGAGATGGATGTAGTCCAAAATGATATGTCAGGTTTGATTTTAGTAGTCAATGAGAATCAACCATAGATAGACTTAGATCAAACTAATAATATGTTGTCAAAGTATGTTTGTAGTTGGTGATAAGTTTGGACAACTTGTCTGATAGACTTTGGGATGCATGATAGACCTTGATGAAGAAGGACTTCAAGGCACGTAAAAAGTCTTATAGAGGGAGCCAAGACTTCCCATCGAAGGCTTAAAGGGCTATTTCCTTGGTCATTGCAAAGCTATGGTTTGGCACGCTAAGGATTAGCTATGGGCAGAGCAGCCATTTATTTCTTGGAATGGCTTCAAAGTCCAACTAATACAGGAACAAAAGTTGGAGTTGTCTGACCTAAGAGCAACACTAGCTAAAACGGAGGCCTTAAGGGCTAAAGTCCAAGAAAATCTCCTCGAGGTTAACTTAGGATCAAAAGAAGACCCAAGGCCTACTTATGTGAGTGCTCTGCTTTCAAAAGAGCAGAGAAAGTAGTATGTGACCTTGCTTCTCGAGTTCAAGGATTGCTTTGCTTGGGATCATCATGAGATACCTAGCCTATACAGAAAAGTGGTTGAGCATAGGCTTCTTATCAAACTAGGCTTGAGGTCCATAATTCAGGCATAGAGAAGAATGTCTTAAGAAGTGATAGATTTAGTTAAGAAGGAAATTGAGAGACTCTTAAAAGCCAAATTCATTAGGACAGCCAAGCACCTTGAGTGCTTGGGAAATGTTGTTCCTATTATTAAAAAGAAAGGAAAAATTAGAGTTTGTATTGATTTCAGAGATCTAAATGCAGCCACCCCGAAAGATGAATATCCTATTCCTATAACTGATGTTCTCATTGATTCAACCTCGAGGTATGAGGTACAATCTTTTATGGATGGCTATTGTGGGTTCTACCAAGTCATAATTGCTTTTGAGGATACCCACAAAACCTTTAGGTGTCCTAGGCCAATAGGGACCTTTAAATGGGCGGAGGCTAAACCATATAGAAATATTAATCAGCAATTTATCAAACAATATATCCCATATAGGTTTGGAATCCCAGAAAACATAACAGTGGACCAAGCTAAAGTCTTTAATGTAGAGGTTAAGAAATTTACTAAGAGTTTCAATATTAAGATCTTGAATTTAACCCCTTACTACACTCAAGCAAATGGCCAGGCTGAGTCTACTAAAAAGATTCTAAAGGCAAACATTGAAAAAATGATTGAGAACAATCCCAGGAAGTGGCATGATTTGCTACTTGATGCTCATTGGGCCTATAGAATGTCCCAACGTGATGCAACTGAGACAACTCCTTTCCATTTAATATATGGCCATGTTGTTGTACTTCCAATGGAATTTACGGATCAGTCTATTACGTTGGCTCATCAAGGGAAATTTTCTAAACTTGAGTATGAGCAAGCCATGATGCACGAATTCACAAACTTAGACCAAGTTAGACTTGACGCTCTTCATAGATTGGACAAGCAAAAGAAGAGAATGGCTAAAGCCTACAACAAAAAGGTAGGACTAGGGGTGAACAAATATTGGTCCAGACCGGTGGACCGGACTGGACCGACCATTTCGGTCAAGGACTGGACCAGACCGACCATATATCGGTCCGATCGTCGGTCCTAGTATATCGGCTTAATAGGTCTTCGGTCCGGTCCAGTCCAAGACCGAAAAATCTGATGGCCGGACCGAAGATCAATCAATGTCAATTATACATTAAATATTTTAGATAAATAATTTTAATATATACTTAATATATAATGTATATATATATAAAAATATTAAATCTTAGAAAATTAAATATTCATTTCTTACTATTTAATAATTTCATATATATATGTATGTATGTATGTATGTATATATATATATATACATCCCATATAATTATCCTTAAATTATATATATATTGTCTAAATTATACTATTATCATTATTTTCTAAGTTTTAACTTTCGTATGAAAAACGTTTTCCTTTTATAATTGCACTTGTTAGATAAAAATCAGTCCAAATTGGTCTGGATAGGTTTCTAACAGGTCTTGGACAGGATCGACCCAGTTTTAATCGGTCCGATCCTCAATCTCGTGATCTAATGTACTTCGGTCTTCGGTCCACGGTCCGGTCCGGTCCGGTCCAGTCCGGTCTCGGACCGATATACACCCCTAGCTAGAACTTAGTCTGGAAAGTGGTATTTGCCATTGGCCAAAATATCGTGTCTTTGAAAAATGGCCCCCAAAATTGGGAGGGTCCATTTAGAGTTATAGAGGTGTTTGGAGGAAATGCTTCCTTACTACAGGATCTAAATGGAAGGACTCGGCCATTAATAGAAAGTTCCTTAAGAAATATGTGCCTTTTTAGGATTCTAACAAGGAAGTCCTTAAGTTTAGGTTTCCTGAGTTGTGGACCCAATTTCAGTGTCAATGTCTTGAGGATTAACTCAGTGATCCTTAAGTAGTTGAAATAATTAGTTTGTAAGAGGAACTACCAAACTGAGAGACGTGTTTGACAAAAATGTATATTTCATTAGTGATTTCAAAGAAGTACACGGAAAATACAAAATAATACAAGTAAGGCTCTTGTATGGCCTAAAACGTCTATACGATATCAAAAAAGTTGACTCCTAATCCTAACTAAGGACTCTTATATGGATGATAACTAGTTGGTAGCCTCATTCAACCATTGGTACATAAAGATGGCTTCTTCTCAAAGGGCTTGCTGAGTTCTCTAGGCATTTGTCGCTGCTTATTCGAGCTCTCCCACCCTTGAGCCTTGAGAAGTGTGTTGTTGCCTAAAAGATGTAAGCTGCCCCTTGAGCTAGCTTAGTTTTCGCTCCATGTGAGTGATCTTATCCTCTAGGCCCTTGATGTCTTGGGCCTGTTGATTCTAAACTTCCTTAGTTGCTTGAAGTTCTTCAAAGAGGAGCTATAGACCTTCTAGGCCATCTGAGCGCCCCAAATCTCTAATAGTAGCCTAACATTCCCACTTCTGCTAAAGAAGTGATGGGACCACTTGGGTAATTTTGACGAGTGTCATTTCCAACATCTAAAGTTCTTTGGCAATAACGGGTGCCACCTTAGGATCTTCTTTCAAAGCTTTCACCAAAGAGAATAGCTTCTTGATGTGTGGCATTCTCAGTCAAAGAAAGGACAACGAGATGAGCTAACTCCTCTAATCTCTGGAATCTTACAGAAACTTGGTCAAGTTGCTAAAAGGTCAATCTACCACTTGCCCCTAACTTTTCTAAAGGAGACACAATCCTCTCTGAGATAAGAGGCAGAGTGACCCTTGACAGCAATACAAAAATCAGAACTGAGTCTTAACAAACCAAAGTAAGAAAAGACCAATGCTCACCTCTGGAACTTTAGCTGGAGGAATAGAGTGAACTGTTGCTGGTACTTCAACCATTGGGATCTCTTTAATAGTAATTGAGGGCATTCATGAAAGAAGGAATGGAGCCTGAACGAGGTGTTGTTGATGCTTTACTTGGTGTATGCTTAACAAGTGCATTAAGTCATATCAAGTAATAAAGAGTGAGTAGAGTATCGTTCCTATGAGGATTGTTATTGAATGAGTACCAAAAGTGGTAGTTTTAGCGCTATTTAAAAGACCGAAATTTAAATTTTTTGATATGAAACAAAATAAAATAAAAAAGAATAATAATGGCTAATGATTTTATAAAAGGGTGTGCTGACTTTTAGAAGATTTTAATGATTTAATAAGATCCAAGGCATCCGATTTTACCTAATTGCATCAATGCGCCTCTCTATTCTTGATATTCAAGTTGTTATTTACGTGTTGATGGTTGAAAACCCTAATTTACCAAATATTCTCTCTTCAGCAATATTTAGCATGCTCTTTTACATATTAACTCATCAATCTCTTGCATGAATTCAAATAAGAAAAGACTTTTGAAGATCCATAGTATTCACTTATGACCACACAAATCGTGTTAATCTCTCTCGAGCATTTGCTCAATTTGTGGTATTTATCACCTTAACAATCATCATAAATCTCTTCTCGGACTCATTATGAATTATTATAGGCTTTAAATGGTGATCAAGCATTCAAAACTCATGAAAAACAATGATAAACACTTCAACAACGCAATAACAAAACATTGAATACGTTGAATTAGAAGAGAGCGTATATTAAAACTTATGCTACATCGTAGCCTTGAAAAAATAAAATTAGTTCATAGTAAACATAATATAATATAAAACTAAGACAAAATTCATGAACTTAAAGAAGAAAAGGATAGAAAAGAACTAAAAAAGAAGAAATCACAAACTAAACTTCTTCTTTTCTCCTCCTGCTTCTTCCCTACGAGTTTCTACCTATATTTCCACTTTGTATTGTGTTTTTTTTGGATGAATTGATGATAAAATACCTCCTAAGAATCCATATTTATAGTATTTGAGGTTGGTATTACTTAAAATAAAAAATATAACAAGCTTAAAGCTCAATGCACCTCCTTTTTGCCACTGCCGGCCAGTTTCTGTAGTTCGCAACTTGCTGCTGATTTCTTCATTTTTATTCAGCTTTGTCCACTCAAAATCAGCCTTAACATCAATTTGAACATTTTAATGAAGTGTACAACAAGTTATTTCACTTTATTTGTCCATTTTGCCGCCCAAATTTGCAAGTTGAAGTGAATTGTGCAAGCTTGTTGTTCATTCTCTGCATTTTGCTATTCTTGCTTATTTTTCTTCATTTTTTTCAACTTTGCATCACCCAAATTCACTCTTGAAATCATCTTGGACATGTTAATATATTTTTTAATCCATCCTTGCACTTTATTTGTTTATTTTACCACCCATTTTTGCAAATTGAAATGAATTGATCAAGTTCTTGGTGTTCTTGTTGTAGCCATGTATTTTGATGTGTTTTGCCCAACTTTTTGCTCTTGTTTGATGTATCTTGCATTTACTTGTTGATTTTGATGATAAAACCAAGCAAGATTTAGCACAAAATAAGTGTTTTTGCAAAGAAATGGCAATAGAAGCAAAAAAGAGTAAAAGTGAGCAATAGCGATAAAAACTTGAGGTAAAATGGATACAAAATAAGCTAAAATGACATAAATAATTATATACTAAATTGGACTTATCAATATACCCCCAAAATTAAATCTTGCTCGTCCTCGAGCAAGGCTAAACATTAAAGGGTAGGATCTCATGTTTTTTAAGAATTTATCACAATTCAAAGTAAGACTACTTCTAATAGAAAAGAATGTTCGAGACTCAAAGCTTTAAGGTTCTTAAGGTAAAACAATCATTCCAAGGAAAAACCCATCAATCACCTAGATAACCAAATTCAAAAGTTGGCTAAGCATATTAAGTTTATCCATTCTTTTTAATCTCAAGACATTCAAACCGAATAGAAGACAAAAATCATGCCACGCATAACAAGACTTCTCAAGTATGCCCTAGACTAAAGTTATTCACCAAGTTTTCTCTTCCTTTATTATTATTTTTTTAAGGGGCTTAGTTCCTTATTAGCTTTCTAAGTACCCCTTGTAGCGAGCTTTCAACACGGCAACTCCCGTTCCAATTGGCTTACGGTACTAGGTGTTGAAACACCCCTACAGATCTACTTACTCGAGGTACCAAGGCACGAAACCATCACACCATAGCACATATCCAAATGACAGACATTTTTAACAGGATAGCGATGCTTAGTGATTCTCTCTCTTTATTTTATTGTATTGATTTTTTTTCATATTTTTCTTTTACTTAGACTTAGGCATAACTCTTCAAAATCTATTATGCAAATGATAATATTAATGCAATCTATTCAAATTTGAGCATTTTTTAATTAGAAAGAAAAGTAAAACAACCATGCTAACTAGTGAACTCAAATACCACAGTTTTAGCAAGATAGTGCCTTTGATTAGATCGTGTTTTGCAATTAGAACATAAAAATAATTGATTCTCAGGTTATTCAAGTCTAATTAAAGCAAACAAGCTAAAAAGAGTAGAAAATTTTCCTAAAAAGCATGATGATAAGATCTCCAATTTTTTTTTTTTTTTTTTTTTGTTTTAGTATGCAAGAAAAATTTAAAAGACTACTAATTTAAACTATAGAACTTGAAAAAATTTTTGTTGGTTGACACTATCTACATCCCCATACAAGAGCTCCGAACTCTGGGAGGCACTCAAGTCGACTCTAAAAGATAAAATAGGACTTACAAGAAAACTTTTTTTTTTTTTTTTTTGTTCCAAATTTTAAAAAGGTGACAAAATGTATCTCCCATCCCCAAACTTAAAGTTAACATTGTTCTCAATGTTAAAAGAAATACAAAGAACGAAGCAATATGTGAGAGATACTTCCCAGGTTTGAGGATTGCTTTTTGATGGTGAATGTTGTCATCAAGTTACCCCCAAACTTAGTTTAAAACTTTTTTGAATAAAAATATATAGAAACATGAGAAAATAATTAAAAGAAATTAAAAGAAAAGAAGTAGGGAAAGGAAAACTTGGGTTGCCTATCAATAAGCGCTTAAGTTATAGTCGTTAGCTTGACTTTTTGCCAATGATCTATCCCGTGTCCTTGAGAAGAATGATGCATCCTCCATCCACCCTTAATGACCATTTTCTTCTATGGAGCTTATTTGTACCCTTCTTTACACGACCACCTCCACCTTTTTTAATAATGGGATCCTTGAGCTTAATGTGCCAAGACTTGAATTCCCTTTTCCAATATTTTCTATAGTTTTTTACTAAGTCGTCATTGGCTCCGAAAGCCTCTAACTTTGTTAGATAAGCTTGAAACTCTATTTCAATTATTGGTGGCAGTGGGTCGATTAAGATGGGCTTGGTCATTGGTGGCGATGGGTTAATCAAGGGGCCTATGTCACATTGAGGTGGTTCTTCTAATGTGTCTCCATCCCTCATTTCTATGGCGTTAATTTGTTCCCCTAGGTCGGTGATGGTATTGCTAGGCAAGAAATCTTTGGAACTCTCAAAAAGTTCCTCTAATATTGTCCCTATTTGAGTTTCTAAATTTTGGATGGAGGCTTCTTGATTTCTAAAGCTAGCCTGATTTCTTGAATGAACTCCCTAAATGTTTCTTCTAAGTCATACTTATTTTCTTGATGTGGATGAATAGATGGCCAAGGTGCTTCGTGATGGTTCCATGAAAAATTAGAAGGGTTCATCCGTCCATGATTGTAGGTGCTAGAGTAAGGGTTGTATTAGATTTGGTTATAATTTGAGTTGTAGTTATATTGTTCAAAACCTAATGAGGAAAAACTGGTGCCCACTTGGCACTCCATACTAGCATGGTTACCAGCACAAAATTCACATCTAGGAGTACGAACAACATTGAGACTTATAATGTGATCCAATTGTTTTTGAATTAGTGAGAATTGAGCTGATAATGCATTAATTTCATGAATGCTCAATTATCTTCTCGGTATTGCACGATATTAAGGTCTCATATAGTTGTTGCAAGCCATCACTTTTTAGCTCTTTTTTTTTAACAAAATACGAAAATATAAACTTAAAAGTTAGAGGAAAGATAAAAATAATGAGAAAGTACCAAAATATAGCAATATAACACAAATTTTAACAAAAACCAAAACTTAGGCGGAGGGTGGTGGTATATGAATTTTTCAAAAGAAATTAAAAGAAAGGGGGGTTAGTAATATTAAGGTTTTTGAAAACTTAAAGATAAAAAAATTAACTTTAAAAAAAGTATCTAAGTAAATTAAAAAGTTAAAATAAAGTTAAAACTAATTAGAAAATTTAAAAATACAACAATCTAAAGCAAAAGTTAAGAAAAACCAAATTCTTTTAAAAAAAAGGGGAAGTAGTGACACTAATGTTTTGAAAAACTTTAAAATAACAATTTTAACTTTTAAAATCATAACAAAGTGAACTTATAAGTAAAAGAAAGATGAAAATAAGGACAAAATACAAGAAAAATAACAAAATAATACAAAACTGACAAAATTTAACAAGACACAATATTAATTTTTGGGGGTGAGGGGGTATGCTATACGGATTTTATAGAAAAATAGCTTTACAAATTAAACAAATTGAATAAAATGAATGAAATAAAAGATTCTTCTTCAAATGTAAGAAAAATTTACAAGTTTTTACAAACGATTTCAAATTAGTTGGTATAGATATCACTCAAATAAGAACAATCCCCGGCAATGATGCCAAAAATTTGATGCTTACTTGGTGTATATGCTTAGCAAGTGCACTAAGTCATATCAAGTAATACAGAGTGAGTAGAGTATCATTTCCACGAGGATTGATTATTGAGTAAGTACTGAAATTAGTAGTTTTAGCACTATTTAAAAGACCGAAAATCAAAGTTTTTGATACGAAACAAAATGAAATGAAGAAGAACTAAAATGTTTACTGATTTTCATGAAAATATTTCTGATTTTAGATGAGTTTAACGATTTCATACGATCCAAGGCATTCGATTTCACCTAGTTGAATTAATACGCCTTTCTCTCTCCTCTGCAATGGTTACTTCCCCCCCACCACCCTGTTCCAGTGCGTGTGGGGTCATGACTTGAGGTTCGGCCACCGGTTATCCTGCCGGCTCAGTCGTGCACCATTTTCACTCGTTTCGAGGATCATCTGGGTGGTCCTGTTTCAATGACAACCACCACCCCCTCCATTCTCGTCCTCTCCAGTAGCGCCACCACCACAGGACCTCAAAAAGCCAGTACCGGACCTGAAACCATCCTCCTCGCCACCCAAATCTACTGTGCACAACCTCTACCCGACCTCCATCTCGCCATATCATATACGGCACCTCCTTCGATCACTTCCCCAACATCTTACAACCCACATTCTCCCCTAATTACACTCCCCCTCCATCTCCCATTCCTCACCCCTCCATCACCGCCTATTTAACAAACAAAACCAAAAAAACCCAATTTTTCCCCCTCCTCCAATTTCACCCCCCCCCCCCCCCCCCCCCCCCCCCCCCCCCCCCCCACTCATCAATTACGTACTAGGAGACCAATGCCATTGCCCAGGGAAATGGTATCCGTATTCGTTGATGGCTTACCTGAGAGAACGATAAATTCCTGGCTCAAGTATGTCTTCCGTGATTTCAGGTCAATATACGATGCTTTTGTTCCTGCTAAGAGGAGGCCGAGGTCTAGATGTTCGTATGGTTTTGTTCGGTTTCATAGTCCGAGGGAAGCTGCTACAGCAATTTCATCTATGAATGGTAGATGGGTGGTGGATGCCAAGCTTAGGGTTGAATGGGCTAACCCACCAAGAAGATCAATTGAGTCATCAGCCTAAAGCCAACATCGTTCAAGGGTCTTCCAACAGACCAGAGCCACTGTCGGTTTAAATGATCAGGATGAGACCCCTCCTACTCAAACCAGAGGCTATACGGGTTCTGACATTCCAAGGATTGAGGTTTCCAACACCAACAAGGATGTGGAGGACTGGCTACAGCGGTCTATAATTGTGCACACGTAGGGTGAGGTGAGTCTGGATAATATTCTCACCTTTATCACAAAGAACGGCCTCCACGGTTTAACCCCTCAAGGGTTAAGCACCAATACTTTGGAGTCCTACCTCGGCCCTCGTAGCAAGATTTGTCTTAGGAAATTCAACGAGGTTTCTAAATACTCTGGCGAGATCCTTGGGTCACTTAGCATAAGAGTATGGATCGAGGTTTTTGGACTTCCTGTCCAATGCTGGACTAGGGACTGCTTTCCTGACCTTGTGAGTTTATGAGGGAAGTTAGTCAGGGTGGACTCGAGGATGTCTGCCATGAGATGCATTGACGCTGCCAGAATTCTAATCGACACATGTTCACCTTCACTTATTCATCGAATGGTACAAGTCCATTTTAAAGGAGTGACCCGATTGGTCCTGGTCAACGAGGGTAGGATAGAGCTGATTCCAAATTACTCTCCTAGTGTTGTTGCTATTTGGCTGCATCGGCCAGATTGTGAGAGAACAAACCTCTTCGTCAATGAATCCGCACCGGGAATATCAGTGCACCACCCTGGCACGCCATACCACACTGACTCAACATTCCCCTGTTCATAGGATGGATGACGTGGGAGTTAAGGATCATGGGAGTCGCACTATTAGGCCAGTGTACGACGGAGTTAGCATAGTTGAGCTGTCGTGGGGTCAGCTTGCTTTCCACATTGAAGGTTAGTATGTCAGCAAGTGATCTGTTGAATTCAGTTGGCCACATGCTTCTCTTCCCCATCCATCTTCATAGTGTGGTGATCTTATTATAGTTTAGGAAGTGCGTGGAAACCAACATATGCCTCCTTTGCTCCAATGGATGGAGTGACATAACTAGTTCAGATCAGCCTCATGCTCAGTTACCTCATCTTAAGAATGTAACTCAAGATCCAGCCAGTGAAGATGGTTTTGTGTCCTCGGGACCTGCGTTTCCTCCAGGTTTTGAGCCCTCTACTTTGAGCAGGTCAGAGTCTTATATGGAGAGACCCAGTGGAGTTGGGATGAGAAAAGGAATAGGAGCAATGACAAAAAGGGAGAGGAAAGTGTTGAAGCACAAGCAAAAAATGAGTGAAAAGAGTGAGCTTCAAAAATTTATGGAGGATATGTCGCCTAGGAACAGCACACCGAAAAAGACCAAGGCATCAGGAAGCGGAAAAAGGGGAATGAGGAGAAATGGGGAAAATCATCAAAGGAAACCGGGAAGAAGAAGAAACGGAATAGAGAGAATCGGTACGACAAGATCTCAGAAGCGGAGTATGATGAGATGATCATGCAAGCGGAGCGGGCAATTGATATGGGGAGAATAGTAGATTTTAATTTTGATGGTTTCGACCCACCTATGGTGGCAGACCTGCTGGCTAAATGATGTGGTTGTTTTTGTGGTGAGGTTCAGTCCTATTCCGGTTTCCAGTGCTGGTCGTAGGTTCTTTTTAATTTGGGATCCCTAACTATGCTTGTTTCTTGTGCGTCTTGTCTAGCCTGTGCTCGTTGTCTGTTGTGTCGGGTTTGGGTGTTTTTGTTTTGGTGCTTGTTTGTTTCCCTGTTTGTTCTGATCTCTTTTTGTACCCACGACCGTTTACGGAGTGGCTTAGGCCTCATCTTTTCGAGTTTCCTGTTTGTTCTAAGGCTTTGCCGATATTTATAGAAAAAAATACGCCTTTCTATTCTCGATATTCAAGTTATTATTACATGTTGATGGTAGAAAACCCTAATTTACTATATATTCTCTCTTGAGCAACACTTAACATACACTTTTACATATTAACTCATCAATATCAAGACCACACAAATCACATTAATCTATCTCGAACGTTCGCTCAATTTGTAGTGTTTATCACCTTAGGAATCATCATAAATCTCCATTCAGACTCATTATGAATCATTATGGGCTTTGGATGGTGATCAAACATTCAAAACTCATGAAGAATAACGATAAACACTCAAACAACGCAATACACAAACTTTGAAAACGCCAAATTACAAGAGAGCGTATATTACAATTTAGACTATATTGTGGCCTTGGAAAAATAAAATTAGCTCATGATAAACATAATATAATACAAAACTAAGACAAAATCCATGAACTTAAAGAATAAAAGGAAAGAAAAGAACTAAAAAATAAGAAATCACAAACCAAAATTCTTCTTTTCTCCTCCTTCCTCTTCCCTACGAATTTATACCTATATTCCTACTTTGTATTGTATTTTTTCAGGATGAATTAATGATAAAAGACCTCCCAAGCATCTCTATTTATAGTATTCGAGGTTGAGATTACTTAAAATAAAAAAATATATCAAGCTTAAAGCTCATTGCTCCAAATTGCTGCCATTGGCGCCCATTTCTGCAGGTTTCACCAACTTGCTGATTTTTTCCAATTTTTTCTTGCTTTGCACCTCCCAATACCAGCATTTACAAAAATTTGAACATGTTCTTGAAGTGTACAAGAGATTCTTTCACTTTATTTGTCCATTTTTCCACCCAAATTTGCAAGTTGAAGTGAATTGTGCAGGCGTGTTCTTCATTCTCTGCAACTTGCTATTCTTGCTTGTTTCTCTACATTTTTTTTCCAGCTTTGGCTGCCAAAAATCAGTCTTGACATCATCTTGGACATGATTCATCCTTGCATTTGATTTGTTTATTTTGCCACCTAGTTTTGCAAGTTGAAATGAATTGTGCAAGTTCTTGTTGTTGTTGTTGTAGCCATGTATTTTGATGTGTTTTGCCCGACTTTTCACTCTGGTTTGATGTATCTTGCATTCACGTGTTGATTTTGATGATAAAACCTAACAAGGTTTAACACAAAATAAGTGTTTTTGCAAAGAAATGGCAATAAAAGAGAAAAAAAAGTAAAAGTGAGCAATAGTGATAAAAACTTGAGGTAAAATGGTTAAAAAATAAACTAAAATGATATGAATAATCATATATTAAATTGGACTTATCAGCCATCTCAAGGGACTAAAGGAGAAGCTTCTCTGGGTAAGTCACTCATGAGGAACTCCAAGACTAGAGTGACCATACCTCCCACTTCACCAATGCTTGAGCCTAAAGACTCTATTTCTTGAGGAGACCCTGGCATGTGTTGTTGAGGTGGAGAATTTGGGAGTTCCACTACGATTGGAGCTGTCATTGCCTGTCGTCATGTAAGGCTAAGTTAAGACAGCTCTAGGAAAAGATAAATAAAGGAAAAACCCAGCCAAGAAAGGCCAATACCTCTGATTAAAAGAGTATGGCTCTTCTTTTTCTCATTAACTGTGGCATTGGCACTTTCTCTCAATCATCTTCTTTTTATTTTCATGCCTAAATGGCCTTGGATGGAAGAGCAGGAGGAACCCTTCTACTAGTTTCTTTCCTCGAGCCACCAACTTCAAGGGCTGGTGTGGAAGCTTCTGGAGGATATTCTTCCAAAAGCATTCTGGTAAAACTCCAAATATTCCTATGAGTCTCCTAAGAAGCTTGAATTGCAAGGAAAAGAACTGGGATTAGCCTTTGTTCTATCCATCTAAAGAACATCCCAAAAGCCTTAAGGATGGCTACTTACTTACTAGTGCTTTCTTCAAAGTTTGTCTTATTCTGACTAGCCGGACTCCTCTCGAGCTGGGACTGCAAGCTCAAGGGAAGGTATAAAATACTTCTTGGCACCTCTGGCCTCTAAAGAGGACCAATAGGCTTAGAACTAAGCTAAGAAAAAAAAGGTGTAGCGCATGGGGCATACCTGCAAGGAACAGGATACCCATAGGTTGACCTAATCTCTAAGTCGGACTCATATAGCTCTTTATACGGAGAGAGCCAAACAGAAATCCTTTTAACCCACCATTAGTTCTTGGTCCTTAGGTTTGGACAAGGAATGTCCTAAATCCAAATTGTCCGACAAACAACCTAGGCCTTTAAGCCTCTACACCAGGTTGAGTTTGGTGGTAGAAGAAGAGATCTTGGAGGCACAAGATTGCTCGCCAAACCTGAGCATTAATGTCCATAGAGACATCATAATGGCGGTCCAGTTTCCTACAACAAACAGGAACAAACTTTCTTTCCTTGAAAGGAGTCCATGGGACCTTTGATCTACCTCAAGGAGACATAAGCTCCTCAAGACATTGGTCAAAGGACAATCCTTTAGGTAAGAAGACCACTGAGCAAGCAAATTGCTCCTTGTAGGACATAATTGCATCACCTGTGGGGATGAAGGGTCTTCTGCGACAAAGCTTTGGCAAATAGGCTTGGGCCGATGACTGGACCAGCCATAAGGGTCCTCCTAACTGGACAACATAGTTTTTAACTATGATGTCTCTATGCCAAGAATAATGGTCCTAAAACAAAAGACCAGTACTAAGGCCGGGTTTATTACAACTGTCTTAAGAGATTTAAGCATGGTGTTAGAAGAAGTAGCAAAGAAAAACATGTTCAGCTAGAACAAGTAGAAAGAAACCTCTCCTTCCTTAGACCCTCATCCATAGTTATGCCCCTCTATAGTAAAGAACTTAACAAAAGTTTTATAACCAGTGGCCAAGTTGGTCACGGGAAAAGAAGAGGCAAATACTTCAGCCTCTTTGGAAATAAAAGAATCAAGAGGTGTGCTTCATCTCCTCCTAGAAAAAGACCTGTTAAGGCCACTATGTCATCCAAGGTGATCCCAAGGAAGCCCTCATGAAGGACAAAAGCGTTATAATAGATATTCCAAGAAGTTAGGGTTGTCATGATGGGATGGTCATACGTGAGGGCAATCTTGGAAAGCCTGATGGCTTTGTAGATACGAAGATTCTTCCATTTTTCCTCATAGATGAGAGCCAAGTGATCCACCCAGTCTGTATATCACTTTGTCAAGAACGTCCACCCCTTGAAAGGGGCAGCTTCCTTTCAAATGCGCCTTCCTCCCCAAGAATGACCTGCAGAAACTATGCGAAGTAAGGGAGATTCGTTAGCATCAGAGAATACGCCCTCCAAGCTAGGAACATTAAAAGAAGGGTTAAATATGAGGCCTATGGCACATGGTTCGTAGAGTGAAGAGAGATCATTCTTAGAAATCCAAGAACGATCCTCCTTGATGGTATTAAGGTCAATAAGTTTTTGGACACTATCTGAGACCATTGAAATACCTAATTGAATCAGATGTGTCAATTGCTCTATAGGGCTATTAGCTTGAGGGATGGGAGCAAAAAGAGCATAAGAGATTTGAGCCATTCTAAGTGGTTTAGAGATTCCAAGGGCTCTAAAAGTAAAGTCAGCAGTGGAGAATGAAGAATCGAAAGCTAAGAGCAAGTGTTCAGAGCACTCGATCACAATGAGAAGAAAGCAAAGAGCAAAAAGTGAATTTTTCGAAGCCCTAACTATCATATTTATAGACATGCGAGAACAAAGTAAGATGAAATATTAAACAGTGCTCTCTCGAGCCCCCTATAGCCATTGGGGGTCAAATCAAATAGATTTTTTACCCGTTGGAAGCCTAAAATTACAAAAGATTAAAGGGCGGCATTTGCTTACACCTCAAACTCGAGTGAGTTAGAACAACATCATTTGGAAGTAATGCATCACACGTTTATCACATTGAGCCATCCTCGGGGGATGCAAGGCCTTTAGGAGTTAAAACAACAGCGTCTCAAGTCCAGTTGCTTGAGGGGTTTAAACCTTTTTAACAGTATCAGCCACTCGAGGGGTAAAAGAGGCTCGAGCTCAAGGGACTTCCCAGAAGGCCACAAGACAAGTTGTTCTGAAGCTCGAGGCAGTTACTCGGAGCATATTTCCATATACGTGAGCCTCAAGTCTATCCAACAGAACATGGGGCATCAAGAAGGAACTCTGGCAAGATATATAGACGTGAGTCTTCAAGAAAGATGCTCCAATACACAAATTCAAGGCTCGTTTACTGCCCATTCAGCACCCCAAAAAGGCTTTGAGGCAGACGTTGAGAGGTAATGCTGAAGACTTAGGATGTAGCAGTTATTTTCATTTTCTATAAATAAAAGGCACTATTGTAGTTGTAAAGTGTCCAAAACCACCATACAAACTTCTTCATATTTTTTTACAGCAAACTTGTGCTTTTTACCTAGGAGTAGTGTAACTGAGCTAGCTTAGCTTGGCGTTGTGTAATGTAGATCTTCGTTGTACTTGCTTTCTTCAGAGTAGTAAAGATCTTCGGGGTTCAAAAATGAACTTTCTGTTTTAATCTGCTCCCACAATGTATGAATTAGGAATTGAGGCGTTGGTTTAAGGACTTGACGGCCAAGGCTTGACCTTGATTGTATTGGTCTTAATACTGGTGTCACTACTTAATAAGTCGGGTGAACTTAGGTTTGCATTATTGTTTAAGGGCTTTGATAGCCAAGGATCGACCTTGATTGCATTGGTCCTCATCTAGTAACCCAGATACAGTTTGCTTCGTCTTAATCTTGTCAAGCTCTAACTCATTCAAGTTATTACAAGTCAAGGGCACAAGGCCTAAAAATCTAATTGACTAAGGCTTGTAAGTGGATTGTTGAGCCCTTGATTTTGTCTCCACCCCAATTCCTAACTGTTAAGTGTATGAGGAAAGGTGTCTGTAGACTTTGCTCCATCACTGTAACTGTCACTTGAGTTAGGTCCATATCCTTTTACTTTTCTGTCAAATATATAAAAAAAAAAATTCACAAAAATATAAAAGTCTACTTAATTGAAGCCTAAGCAGAATCTAAAAGTTAATTGCAAACTGAAGTCAGATTCACCAAAAGCACCATCCCCTTTCTTCGAAAAGATAAGTAGTTGAGGTCAAACACGTGCTGTCCAAAATTCAGGCTTGCTCCCATGTCACTGGGACTCTCTTTTTGCATGTTAATTTGATTTGTATTTATAGCGACTGCATTCACACGTTTAGCAAGCAAAAAGAGCAAACATGCCTTTTGGCGACCACAGGGGGAGGCTTAGCATAAGACATAATTGTCTGTAACCCCATCGTGGATTATCAAAATATAATTTTAGACCATTCACCAATGGTCAGAACAAGGAGATCTAATGCTCTTGAACCTGAGGAACCCAAACGTTTTGCCTTAATTGGGTCTTCCCTTGAGCATCTCTTAGAAGTCCTAGGTCACGAGGGGATGAAACAAGTCATAACCACGGTGATGAGAGTAGAGGTGGTGAAGACATCCCAGAAGATCAATGTATTGGACTTAATGGCCATTCTTCAAAGAGTTTCATGGCCATGCTCAAACGTCGCATGGAACTCATTTATCAGTTGATTGAACAAGCTATAAATGAGTTCTATGAAAAACAACGTGCTGAAATAGAGCGTACTCTATCGGCTAGCCATAGTTGGGTTTTAAATGACATATTTTATCCTTCACTTGAAGGTATTTGATATCTTGTCCACTCTAATCGTGATTGGTTGGTAATCCACCACTATCCTGATGTGTAGACTACAGATCAAATAATCATAATTACAAATTATTTTCATAGTATATAGCTGTGTTTTAAATGACATATTGTATCCTTCACTTGAAGGTGGTACTATTATTTCGAAAGGGGCATCAAGAGATAGTGGTTTAAGTTAAGGAATATAATTTTGATTTTGAGTAACTATCTAAATGTATTGGTTTCATTATAAATTTTATTTCTATGTACTATTTGTTTTAAAATAGTTCTTTAAGTTATTTTTCCTAAAAAATAAACTAATCTTTGTATAGATAATGTTTTATTTAATAAGGCACACTAGTAGCTAGTTGACTATTTCTAATAGAGACTATGTTTGTAGCAATTTATCCGTCTAATACACACTAGTCTACATGACCACATAAAAGAAGAATTTTCTGAAACCCATATAGCTTTTAAGTGGCACTTGATCTTAGGTCGCATTAATCTAATATGACTGTTTGAATTGGCCACATTGGATTCAAAATGGTAATCAGTATGCAAATCATGTTTGAATGAATTTTGACTGAAAGAGTCTGTACAAATAAGGGAAAATGAGTTACTAAGCTGCTAGAACTAGTTCATAAAATATTTATGGACTGATGCATGTTCAAGCGAGTGGAAGCTATGAGTACTTCATCAAGTTTTATGGATGACGACTCAAGATGTTGATATGTATATACCTATGAAGAAAAAAGTCTAAAATCTTATAAGAAGTTCAAAGATTTTAGGAGCAAAGTTGGATCAGGAAAGCAAAGATATCAAGTCACTTTGATTAGATCAAAGTCGTGGCTTTTAAGAAAGTTCTTAGGTTTTCTTATTGCAAATTATTGCAGAAAGGATCAATTATATGTTATTGAATCTGATAAGATTCATATGACAAGTCAAGTCTATGTACCAAAATGTTTGTTATGTAAGAGGTTTTAAAAGTAACCCTAAAAGTACAATAGTTAGCTTGTGTTAGATAAATTAATAGTATGAGATATTGTACCTCAAAAGAGTGATACGGCTTATAGCTTAATTGATGTATTAGATACATCTTGAACTAGTTTTAATGTCAAACTAAGTATATGAGAGCTTTGGTATACTGGGAGGATAGTCAGGGCCACTTGACGGATTTATGTTTTCAACATTAAAGATTGAGCATGATAATGAATCAAATCCTCTAGACTACAATGAAACCGATAAGAATTAAAGATGCAAACCTATAGGCTACAAGAGCAAATAGAGGAGTGGATGTGAAGGTCAAGACCTTTAATACAAAGCTAGATTGAAGGCAATGGGTAATACACTATAGGAGGGAATCATCTTTGATGAAACCTTCTAGTCAAATGCTATGCTTATATTCATAAGAATACTCTTATCCATTATATCTCCTTATGATGAGATACAAAAAATGGTAGTCAAGATGATGATTTTTGGATGGTCATCTTGAGAAAGGTATCTATATGATACGACTAGGCATATTTGTTGCCAATAATTAGGAGCGTATAGTATGCAAACTGAGGAAGTCTATCTATTGACTTAAATAAGCATCTTGCTTAATGAATAGTGGATTCGATGATGCCTATCAAATCCTACGGATTTGAATCAATGGTTAGTGAACCACGAGTGTACAAGTGACATGACCAGAAATAAGTGACTTTCTAAGTGTTGTGTATAGATGGCATTCTACTCATTAAGAATGGTGTAGAATTGTTATTAGCTATTAAGATTTATATGTCAAGTTATTTCAAGATAAAAAAAAAACCAAGACAAGCACATTATGCTCTTAGGAGCAAGCTTTAACGAGATTCTAAGAAATGATATTGAGTTTATCATAGGTTGTTTGTTTTTAAAGGATTTTTGACGTTTGACATCATGATTTATTTTATCCAAGCAATGGGAGTCATTAGATGGCGGGTACAAATCAGTCTTGTGTTGCTTAGTTCATTATGGAAGTTGGCTACTTGACAACAATAAAGTTGTTAAGTAGACTAGTTGACTCAAAAGGTTCCTTACAGATCAAAGCTCGTGAACAAAAGAATGACATAGTAAGACATTAGTATTAAAGATATAATAGTCAATAAGCTGACATATTCCTAGGGGATAGTTATGCAATGCAGGATTAATTGGGTTTAAGACAAATGGGAGATTGTTAGAATTGGTGTCATGAAAACCCAATTATTTGGTTTAATCATTAGTAAATAAAAATTATTTTATTTATTTATTATCTTATCATGTTTTACAAGTCAAACATACATGCGACCGTTTTCTAATATGTTCTGTGAGATGGACTTAGTCCAAGATGCCATGTCAAGTTTAGGTTAAGTGGTCAATGACATTGAGCCACGAATAGACTTAAATCAAAACATTGATATATCGTTAAAGTATGCTCAAAGTCGGTGACAAGTTTGGACAATATTTCTAATAAGACTATAATATGATAATTTAGATGACTTGTCTTAGCCATGTGGATAGGGATCCAAAAGTATTATATTGGTGTTTACAATTAGATAGATTCACTAAATTGGACCACATAAATTACTTGTATCTAAACTACTATCAAACAATAAGTAATTCATCTTGTACTGTTTAAATGATAACTCTAAATCCTGAGAACATTCTAAACATGCGCATGCAGTGTTAGTTATCTTGTTGTACTCAAAAGTTAGGTCTGTAATTGTGACTGAAGTGTTACAAACTTTAGGTAATGGCAAGAATTATAGCAGGAACAGATATTCAACATGGAATTTTATAATCTCTTATGAGATAAAGATATCATTTTAGTTGATTTGGAACTATTTGAATAGATTCGAATAAAATCTTTGAATCATTTGGAGCTAGAATTAAATTGTCCCTGAGGTGCCTGCACAAGCCTTTATATACACATTGTCTAAAAATATTAAAAGAATTCATAAGATAAATTATTTATTCATGAGAGGAATAAATTAATTTATTTTTGTTAAACATATAATACATGAGATGAATTTATACACGGAAGAAAATAAAATAAATAAAAATGCAAGGGAGCTATTCGAGCATACACGCGTAGACCAATCAGTGCGCGGCACATGACTCCCTCTGATTTGTTGCCCCTCCCCCAAAAAAAAAATCCGTGTGCTTTGGAATGGACGAACCAACATGCAATACGTGTTGCCCGTTGGAATATCCCAATAGGGGAGTAATCTGGACTTTTTTTTGAAAAATGGCCTAATTTTAAAAAAAATTTAGAAAATTGGCCCACTTTGAAAAATATTTAGAGAAATGGCCATGTTTACTGTAGCAGTATCGTTGGGCGACCGGTGGAATGGCGTGCAAGGATGAAAAATGAAAAATCGAACGGCGTGCAACCACCGTGCAACAGTGGTGGTTGCACGACTAGCAGGAAGTCGTGCAACCACCACTGGTTCACGCCACCCTGCATGCAACAGCCAACTTCCATCCACAACCCATGCAGTACTGTTTTTCCTCTGTATCGGTTGTAACCCTACCTTCCGCTACTGATGTGAGAATACAGCTGCAGCCTCACCCGTACAATATATTTCTTATCCATTATGCGTCATATTATATAAATTATGGTAATGATAACAAAATATTAAAACTACATGAGTCGAAATACTAAAAATGTAAATAACTCGAACAGTAATAATAACAATCGTATATCGTATTACAATACAAAAAAAAAGTATTGCATATCTTAAGGATCAAAATTTGATGTGGACCTACGACTAGGTTCCGCACGATGTCGCGAGGGTGTGGACTCCCTGTGAACGGAGTAACTGCGTCGGCGAGGAAGTTCACGTCTACTTTTTTCCTCACCATGTAAAGTGCTGCAGTCGACACCTTCGTTATGCAGAATTTGTCGAAACTCAGGTCCTCCATCCAGAGCATCCATTGCAGTACTGCAACCACCTAGAACATCTCCGGAGATAGACTGCACAGTGTGGCGAGCAGTGTCACGTATTGCCTGAGCTACCCTTCTAGTCTGTTGTCTAAAAGCGCCAATCTGTCACGTAGTTCTTTATCATGTTATTAAAACATAATGTATAAGAAGTTACAGGACAAAGGTTTTCAATGTACTTAAACACGCCTAGTGATAGTTAAGTACCAGTCCATGTACTCTGTAGGCGATGTCAGAGGATCAGGCACGTCGGCGATACTTTGCTCCCATGTGTCCCACATCTCGACCCAGTGCGCGTGATATATAACCCAGTTCTCGCCGTGCCTGCCATGACGAGATGTACTGTGCAACGTGTCAAGAGTATCAACAGGATCTGGAATATGCTGCGTCAATCCAAACTGACGCAACACTCTGTCTGGGCAATGTAATTCTACAATGTCGAAGAATATCAGAGGTCCTACATATGTCCAGATGTGATGACCCTCGACACAAATTCCAGGCAATGCATTCAACCTAGATTGCCGGTATGGTGTCCAATTAACCTAAGAACATATAAAATTACTCGGTTATACAATAAATATTGAACGTCAAAGAAATATGTATATCTACATGCATATACCTGATGGGGTTCTTGGACATCGAGCTGGTCCCTATAGAAGGATAGACTGAGCCTTGGAGCCTCACGGAATGTTAAGTCAGCATTCCAACTGATTAAATAGAATATGAATTATATTAAAATGCATACGTGATATTACATGTACATTAAGGCCACATATAGTAATAGAATATTTTATCTTACTAAGCGCCCAATGGTGGTGGCGGATCATTAGCTGCAACTTGATAGTGACGGGGGCCGGCGATAAGTGGTCGACCGATGTATAAGTGCTTCCACGACCACAACTACACATAATGAATTATAAGATTTGGGATAATGCTACACATTAGAACATTAAACATGAATGTAATTGCAATCCGTACCTGGAGCAACAAAACACATCCACCTAATTGACTGCTACCTTACATGCAGCATCGACACAAATATCTGTACAAGTTCGCAAGCACTGCTGAGCCCCAGCTGTACTGATTACATCTCTCCATAGTTTCAAGCAAGCGTAGGTAGATGAGCGATGTCCAAGTACCAGTGCAGTTATTACGTAAAACATAATATTAGCTACACTTTTTACATTACACATTAAGTGACTACATGCTATATTATTAGGCCAAAATGCGAATTAACAGAATTCTTTTATACTAAATATACAATAGAAATTTCTGTATAATACATATAAATTTCTATTCCACTATATTTGATTATCGATCAAATTGGTCTTTTTAACTTCTAATTTTTTAAAAATTCAAATTTTACTTTAAATTAAGAATTTTACATATGCATCATATTAACTAATAGTGTAATAAGTAATTACATTAAAAATTATTCTACAATAAATTATTTAACAATATTATATTTTTATCTAAACAATATAAACAATTGTTAATTTTTGTTCTAAATCTCCATATTTGACATACATTCTCATAAAATATGTAACTTACTATTTTAATAAGTAGTATGTGACTTCAAATTAAGCATAATATTTTATATATATATATATAAAGATACTATAAATATTTAAATCATATGTGTATATTTAAAAAAAATATATAGTTTTCTAACATTAGATTAAGAATATTTAAAATTTTTGCCAAATTATAAGTGTATTTAAATATATTATACAACATAATATTTATGATAAATCCTAACCCTAACCCTTCTTCTATTTCTCTATGTCATCTCACTCTAACTCCCAAATGAAACCCTAATTCGAGATACATCCTAACCCTAACTCATAGTTATACCAATTGGTGTAATATTAACTAATATTGCAATAATTAATTACATTAAAAATTATTCTACAATAAATTATTTAACAATATTATATTTTTATCTAAACAATTGTTAATTTTTGCTCTAAATCTCCATATTTGACATACATTCTTATAAAATATATAACTTACTATTTTAACAAGTAGCATGTGACTTCAAATTAAGCATAATATTTTATATATATATATAAAGATACTATAAATATTTAAATCATATGTGTATATTTAAAAAAAATATATAGTTTTCTAACATTAGATTAAGAATATTTAAATTTTTTGCCAAATTATAAGTGTATTTAAATATATTATACAACATAATATTTATGATAAATCCTAACCCTAACCCTAACCCTTCTTCTATTTCTCTATGTCATCTCACTCTAACTCTCAAATAAAACCCTAATTCGAGATACATTCTAACCCTAACTCATAGTTATACCAATTGGTGCAATATTAACTAATATTGTAATAATTAATTACATTAAAAATTATTCTACAATAAATTATTTAACAATATTATATTTTTATCTAAACAATTGTTAATTTTTGCTCTGAATCTCCATATTTGACATACATTCTCATAAAATATGTAACTTACTACAAATTAATTATAATATGTTTAATAATTACATGTAATGTGTACAAGTCTTTAAAATCACGAGTATATTAAAGTATATTTTACAACAGTATATTATTCATTATATAATAAAAAACCCATTGTATGAAATATCATTTTACACATTAATTAATTATATACTATTTATAAAACAGAAAAACAAAACAAATAAAATCACTAAATTAATATGACGATAAAATATAAAAGATCAACTGAAAATTTATCACAATAACTTACTTAGTAATGAAAATAAAAGTTGAAGTGAAAGTATTTGATTAAGTAAGAATAGAATCCCACAGCTGTAAAACTTTAGTATTGTAATAAATTTTTTTGATTAACAATATTGTAAATTGTTATAAAATTTTGATGAACATAGTGAGATATATATAGAGGGAATGAGCAAGGAAAGCATGCAACTTCACGGGATGTAATTCATCCCTTTTCACACAAAAAAGTCAGCAAAAAAAGGAATCCTGGAGGGAATCCTGCAGCTGGATTCCCACAGCGGGATTCCAGCAGCTGAACGCCGTACGGCATGCAACACAGTGGTTGCATGCCATACAGCCAGTCGTGCAACCACTGTGTTGCACGACTTACGGTCGGTCGTGCAACCAGTGGTGGTTGCACGACTGGCCGTACGGCGTGCAACCACCCGTTCGGGTTTTCGTTTTTCATCCTTGCACGCCATTCCACCGGTAGCCCAACGATACTGCTACAGTAAACAGGGCCATTTATCTAAATATTTTTCAAAGTGGGCCAGTTTTCTAAAATTTTTTTTAAATTAGGTCATTTTTCAAAAAAAGTGAGCAATCTGCTTCTATTAACGCAGACCAATCCCAGGATGACACGTGGCACTGACCGGGTCATAGTTGGGAAGCGTTTGACTGATTTATTTGGGAAGATTTGGTTTTTAAATTTTGAATTCAAAAACCAAATATTTTATGGCTATAATAAATCCCCAATTTTATTTTTTATTTTAATTTTATTTTCCAAGGGAATCTTAATCTATAAAAAAAATTCTATTTTATCCGTTGTTTTAGCAATGAGAAAAGATTATAAAAGTCAGTTCTAAGAAAAAGTTTCTCAGAAAACTTAATATTTTGATGCCCATACACCCGGTGTTTCAAGGAATTACATATAGGTACTTAATTCACAATTTTTCTCTTATAAATTGGTATTTTATTCTTGTTCTTGATATGTCTAGCGTTGCCATGTATTATTTTGAATATAATATAGTAGAGACTTCACCAATTTGAAATTTAGAATTTTAAATTACATATCCGATACGCTTAATCTAATTAATTTAGGAAATTTTAATTTTAAAAATTTATATTTTCCCAACACATAGTTGACCTTTAGACAGGAAGAGAAGCTTGAGATAAATATGGATATTCTCTATTACCAAACAATAAGATAAACGAATATAGCAAAATCCTAGTGAATAAAAATGGTAAACCTGTCACTAGTAAAATTAGTCTTTAGCATATAAAGATGGCATTCCGGTGATATGGGTTGGATTTGGGTAAACGTGTTTTAGTTTGAGTAATTTCAAGTTTACAATAAATTCTGGTTGAATCTGATCGACACATTCTGGCTCCTGTAACTTTCAGTTTGTACCTATACTTGAGACGGGTTACGTTAGGGTCAAGTAATTTTGGGTCTATGTCACTTTAATTTCATGTCATCTTCGGATCAATTTTGGATCAGTTGCATGGAGTTCAGGTCACCATAAATTCACTATTTAGTGTCTTGATACATGAACTATTTACAAAAGTTTAAATTATATTTTAAATGATTTATATGCTCACCAATATATTTATTATAGTACCAATATATGTGTCTAATGATCTATTGAATAATAACTATCATTATATTTAGAGACCTTAGGTTATTTTGGTCGTGGTCACTTCAGGTCAATGGTTGATCACAGTGGGTTAAATTAACTATCGTGTCAATTTCGAAGTAGGCAAATAATAGATCGAGTTAGACTCAAGTTAGATCAATTCAACTTCGAGCTCAAATATTGAAAACAAATCTTCGATTTGAATGGAGTGATTTTTCAGGCTTTTTCAAGTTGATTTTTCATATGAAGTTGGATTTACCACGTGTAGTCTTTAGCCAAATCATCCAAATCCCCAGAAACATTGTAACTGCCAAAGCTTTGACCAAAAAAGGGGACAAAATGAACTGTTGACAAAACAATGAGGGTGGAAGTTGGATTGTGTTGGGAGCAAAAGCACAGGACATTGGCCCATTTTCCCAAATAAAGATGTTTCTTTTGATGTGTAAAATACTAGTGCATATAATACACTTGGTCCTTTTTTTTTTTTTTTTTTTTTTTTTTTAAACTTATTTCTTTGTTGATTTGGCTGGCACATGATGATACATTGTGCTCATGCCCTGTTCCTCACGTGACCACCGTCCTCCTGTCTGTGCTTTTTGGATGTAATGAAAGAGAACTTTTTTTTTTTGGTTTAACGAGGAACCCGAGTGTTGTCCAGTTCCTGTTCCGGTTGCTTTTCAGATCTGTGCGTGCATGCTGTTGAAATTTGTGGCTGAGTCTTAAATCAAGTTTGCCCCTTGTATTCGAATTTTATTTTCGAATTCTAGTTAAGATCTAATTTTCAAATTATGGCTTTGGCTGGTACTTGAGAGTTGTCCCAATATAGTGTAAACTGTGGTTGTGCTTGACTACAAAATTGTGGTATGTCCCTGTTGTGCGTTTTTGAGTTCAACTTGGTTGTTGGGTGTGATTTTGCCCTCAATTATGCGAAATTCTGTTTGTGAGTGCCGGTTGTTGTGTGGGCTAGTGGGCTAATTTTGACCCCCTTGTACTGCGATTTTGTGTGGGCTGCATAAGTCTAGTCCTTGTGCGGTAGTTTTAGTATTGGCTGCCTAAATTGTTGTGTTGGCTATGACTCAAAATCAGCAAGAAAGAAGGAAACACCTTAAAACTAATGAACGTTTGAACCGAATTTAGGAAATTTTAGGTTCCGATTATAATGTTGATGACCTTCCTCCAAGAACTATTTTGGGTGCGATGAAGTCTTTGTCAAGTGAAATTGGGTCCCTTATGGAGATGATTGAGTCCCTAGTTCCTGCCCAAAGAACCCCGTCTCCAGCCCCTGGTCCCCCTACTAATGTGTTTCATGGGTTAGATCTTAATAGTGTCGGAAGTATTTCTTCAAATGTGCCTCATGTTAGCAAAACTTCCATCCATATGGTGGAAAGTTTACAAAAAATATTTTAGTGTTATGTAAGACATTCGATGCAGGTACTTCGAGACTTGACAAGGGTAGTATTAAAGTTCCTACTCCGAAAGCCTTTTCGGGTGAACGCGATGCCAAGACCTTGGAGAACTTCCTTTAGGACATGGAACAGTATTTTATGGCTGCCCATGTCCGTGAGGAAGACAAGGTTGTTATTGCATCCATGCACATGATGGGTGATGCTAAGTTGTGGTGGAGGACTCGTGTGTCGAAGGACCGTGCTGCTAGACGTACTATGACCAGTTAATGGGAGACCTTAAAGAAAGACCTTTGTAAACAATTATTCCCAAGTAATGCTTCTTGGTTGGCCTATGAGTCCTTGAAAGAAGTCAAGCAAGATGATTCCATTCATGAGTATGTTAATGATTTTAGTTTTGTAATTCTAGAAATTAAAGATATGACGGATGAGGACAAATTGTTTAATTTCATTTTGAGTCTTAAACCGTAAGCTTAACTAGAGTTGAGGCGTCAAAGGGTCCAAGATCTTGCCTCTGCTTTGGTTGCAGCTGAATCCTTAGCGGATTTTAATGTTGGTTATGACTTTAGTAGGAAGGACCACATTAAGAAATAAAAGAAAATTGGCTTTAAGTCCTTTAAAAACGGGAAGGGTCCTGCCACTGAGCCTAACAACATTAAAATTTTAGTCAAAAAGGATGCGAATGATAAAGGAAAAGGTCCCAAGTCTATTCCTTGTTTCATATGTATGGTCCTCACTTTGCAAGGAACTGCCCTAACAAACAACCTTTGAGTGTTGTTATTGAGTAGGATGGTGACGAGGATGAGGATCATGAGCCTTCTCCATCGTATGTGAGGATGAGCTCGCTTAAGTTAATGGACAAAACAGTTTTTGGTTGTGCCGATCGTGGATCATCCAAGCAGGCTGTTGTGCCATTATTTCGTTGATGTTTTATATTTATGTTTATTATTGGGCTCCGCTGTTTTGGAGGTATTTGGATGTAATTTTCATTTCGATGGCTTTCGTTTATGTTGTTTTGATGGTAGTTTATCATGATTTTGTGTTGTATATCTGTATAAATATGTGTGTTTTTGTGTGTGTGTGTGTGTGTGTTGATTATACATGCTTTGGTGGACTATCGGATGTGTGGCTAGCTGTGCATCTAACGGACTTCAATGCCCCTAAACTGAAATGAGCCTTGAAGCGAATGTTTAATGGTACAACTAACGGACTAGTATGTAACCTAATATGTGTTAAAACTAAAAGACGGATGAGACTATGTCAAAGCACCTAACGGACTTGTGTGCATGAGGACTTGTCTTAGCCTAGTTGGTGCGTACGAACCTTGGTCTAGTGCCAAGCATGATAGGAACAGGATTTCGCTAGTGCCCATGAACGACTTAAGGCAACGGATGACCTAAGTTAGTTCTTGGGGTGCTTACACTTGCTGCGGAGGAAGTCAGTTTCTTTTGGTGGGGGAGGCTTGTATGACCCTTGACATTAGGATGCTGTGAGTAGGGTGATGCCTAGCATTAGGCGAATCATGCCCCAATCATTGCGTTGAGATATTCACGTGCACAAACCTTTGGTGCTTGATTGAATATCGGTGCCTAGGTTATGGCTGCAACACTGGACATAACGGACCTTGACCCAAACATGACCCAGGGAGGGCGTGCACACTTGAGGCAACACACTGATATAGTAAAGGACCACTAGTCAAGCTCATGATCATGCTTAAGCGGGCGCACATTAGTTGCGCCGCACTAGTTAAGGACAAACCCTTGACCAAGTGCAGTGCATGCATTGTGCCGATATAAGATGGACATCGATCAGCTACAAGTATATACGCAATGTGCATCCTTTGTATGGATGAACCAGGCCTAACAGAAATGAGCCTGAGCATGGTATCAAAGGACCGAGGGCCATGCACTTGTTGCAGCACTGACCCGATGCGTGGGACGCATGCTAGGCGCATTACGTGCACAAGCAAGGACAAGGCATGAAAAGCTAAGTCACAATTGTCACAGATATTTTTTTTGACTACCTGTGATAGCAGTAAGGTTATACCTCACTCAACCTCATGTTTTTCATGAAGGCAATGAGGCGGCAAATCGGGTAGTGGGTTTGGGTTTGACTTGGCAAAAAGATAAGTTTTCAACGTAGAGAATTCGTAAGCATCTTATCAGATAGTTTAACTTGAATCAGTAGACCGTCTTATCTCTAATAAGGTGGTCCAGCATACTCTTACCTGTCAAAAAGAGAATGAGTTTCTCTCAACAATTTCATGTAAATTCAAGGTCTCAATATTATATCTTGTTATACCTTACCATTCCTATATGTATTACATTACAGGCCCCAAAAAGTGTGGTCGGCAGTTTAGCATCCTCATAAGGCAAATCATTTTGAAAATCACTTATCGAAAGGGGAAAAAATGTAAATCACATGTTCTAGCCACTACTGTGTGCAACGACATAATAACCGGAACAGCAAGAAACAAACAAATTCAATTATTAAAAAATGCAGGGGCTACAAAAACCCCATATTCACAGTCAAATCTATAATTTTTAAACAATTTTGGAGAATACAAATTACAATCATTTTGGATACAATTTGCATAATCTAACGCTACGTATAAACTCCAAAAGTACAATTATGGAAGACGTTTTTTACATGGCAACCCACGCCTATACCTAACACCTATACTCTAGAAGCTCCTAACTCTGTTGTTGAGACACAGGAGCCATGGGTACCAATGATGGTTGGCAGTAGAATGCACCACCATCCAATACCTGAAAATTTTGGTATGGATTCTCAGGTGGTGGACCAAATGGAGACATGCCCATTACAGGGGGCCCCATGGGAGGGTAACCGGGGCAGAGGTGGTGGTAGTGCTAGTTGCAAGACCCCGTAGGTGTAAGCTACAGCAGACATTGAACTAGTAGATTGTAGAAATTGAGGCAACGGGAATGGCAGCAGGGTGGAGGAGAAGACGGTGGTGGAGGAGAAGACGGTGGTGGAGGTGGCTGTTTTGAAACAATAAAAGATAATAAATTTAAAAAGGTTATGAATATCTATTTTTTTGTTTCTGTGCTGGACGTTTATGACTATGTTTGCAATGATTTGGACATATTAGGAAGAGATCGACTACCGCCCTTATTAGGAAATTTGAACAAGTACATAATATACAGTAGAAGAGCGATAGAGGCAGGCCAAGAAAAAGCTAGATGAAGACGATTAGACCTGACCTTTTCTACCTAAGCCTTACTAAATAAAAGGCCTTAGATAGAGTTGTATGGCAGTTAGAAATATGTGTGACCGACATAGCTATTAAAAGAGAGGTGCACACCAATGCTAGTTCATAGTGCCCTAAGCTTGCATTTCTATTATTTTTGTTGCTTTATTATTGTTTAAATGTCTGATATTACTTTATTTGACTTGAATTTTACAAACACTAGTCGTTTCCCGTGTGATGCATAGTTGGATTTTTATATAGTGTAATAAAATATTTATAAACTGTTTTGGATTTGAAAAAAATTCTCTATAGGTGAAGTGACTGCATAATAGTGACAATTATAACACAATTTGAATTTCCTTTAAATCGGAGAACGGAAAAAAAAAAAAAAAAAAAAAAACCTACATATTTATTACTATACGGAAAAAAAAATTCTATGCAGGCTAGTAATACCCAACGTTTTTGGAAATAATAAAACGGATTATGACTTCTTTGAATTAATAAAAAGGTCCCGAAGTTTTTGTCGTATTAAAAAAAAAACCCCTATCCAATGTGATAACGCCATTTTTCATCAACAAAAATAGTAAAATGACAAAAATACCCTTCATTAACTATATTTTCAAACACATTAAGCAAAAACATAAAGTTTCTTCGTGATACAACACCTTGAATATCATGCTTATGAAGTAAGAATAAGGATATTGAAGGATACTTTTGTTATTGTATTGTAGCATTAACAAAACGTAGTTGCCATGCCAGTTTTGTCTAGGGAAAAAACAGTATCATGCCGAGAAATGGCCTTTTTTTATTAAAATGACAAAAACTTAGCTTCATTTATGAATTCAAAGAAGTTCAGATTATTTTTATTATTTTCAAAAGCTTCGGGTACTAAAATGCAAATAACTCATATAAATATATCCACGGCTCCCCCTCAATCATTATATAATATCTAAAACAGAGTTAATTTTCTTGTATAATCTAAAAAGAAAAGAGTACTTTTATTATTGAAATATCTATACCAATTTTTCTATTGCAGTTTTTAATGTATAAATGAGTCATATATTTTCTTTTAGATCTTCATCCATCATGCTAAAATGATCAAAAGATGTAAGCACATTTGCTGTACATAGATTGTGAATTCCCTTAACCAATGCTCAATGTGTAGGCCTAATTTTTTAAAATTTCAAAATTATGTGATTCGTAGAGTTAGTATATATGTGTACCTAATGCTTTAGAAAAGAGTGATCAATTTATAAAAGTTCAAAATTAAAATTTTCATAACCTAGTTTACTTTTTATAAGCCATAAGAAAGAGAATCCAAATGGGCACGTGAATAGAATAGAGTAGCAACACACAACCATTAAAAGTACTTCATATGGAATGACGGGGTGAATGAAGAAATTTCCAAATTATATCGTATAGACTTCATAATTCATGACTCTTCTATCAAAAAAATTAATGTGGATTTGGATGTATTTTTAGGAAGGTAGGGGAGATTAATTATATTGCATTTAACAAATGTTACAGACATTTTATAGAAATATTTTTTTTTAAAAAAAAAAATTAGTAAAAAGCATGTAAATTGTCGAGTTTTTTTTTACGCCATTAGCACGGTTTTGAAAAATATTTACCAAAATAGAGCCCTTCCAAAAATATTTACCAAAATGGCACCATTTACTGTAGCTTATTCGACATACGCTGTTTTAAATGGCGTATGTCCAACGTATAAACAACGTATGTTTGTAACAACGTACGAACAATTTTTTTTTTTTTTTTTTTTTTTGCAGAAACACAGCTAATTTGTATTTAAAAAATTATTGCATTAAAACTATTTTATATAAATAATTTAAAATTTCAATAATTTTTTAAATTTTTTTAAGAAAGTACATTAACTTCATCATAATGTTGTATGTGTCATCTTTTTTATTGTTACGTCATCTATGACATTCTTTTTTGTTGTCATGTTATGTTTTTCGAGTAAATGTCCTGGTCACTTATAAATAGTTATACCTTTTCTAGTCCTTTTCTAAATAATATTTTTCTTCTTGGTTATTTTTGCAAAGTATGTTGTCCTTACTGTGTATAATATATTTTTGAAAAATTTTACCATTTATGTTTTCATCTAAAAAGTAATGCATAATTTTCATGTATATAATATTGGTTTAACAAAAATTTAATGAGTACCTAAATGATGAAACGACATGTATATATTATTGTTATTATTCACTATATTAAATATATAAATAGAAAGCAACATACATTCTCAATGCCCAATGGCTCCTTTCAGGCATAGCTATAAGCTCTAGGATAGATTCCCTTATATGCTCTTTTTAAGTATAAAAAATTATTCAAACAAAAGTACCACAACATGATGGGGATACTTTTGGAAAAATTAACAGTTCAAATACCAGTGTGTTACCCGTAAGAAGGTACAATTTCATTCTTTTCCTAAATTTTGTAATTTTGGTGTTATAAAATCATCCATAAATTTTGCACAGAGTTGATCATACAGCTTAGCTGAAGAATTTTGCTCCACTTTTCGGTAAGCAACATTATCTTTGTCACATTTTGTAACTAAACAAGGAAGAAAAAATAATGTCGGAGAAAAAAAATATTCTTAGTAAAGAAGATTTTCAGATGCCAAAGGATACAAATAGCCATAAGGCAATCTTTGATATTGTTTTCTATTTGTTATTTTTTATTCTTAGTTAAAATTTTAAATTATTTATGCAAAATAGTTTTAATGCAATAATTTTTAAAATACAAATTAGCTATGCTTCTGTAAATTTTTTTTTTAAATTACTATTCATATGTCGTTACAAATGGCGTATAACAGGAGGCTATGGTCATACGCTGTTTGTAATCGCATACGTTGTTCATACGTAGAACGTAGGACGTTTAAATGGCGTACATTGAACAAGCTACAGTAAATGGTGCATTTTAATAAATATTGTTAAAAAGGTGCCATTTTGATAAATATTTTTCAAAACCGTGCCAATTGTGTACTATCTTGAAAATATTCACCTTAGATGGGCGGTTACCCCACTTTTCAGCCAACTTCCATTGAATTGTCAGTTACTGTTTTTCTTTTTTGAAATGTAAATAATGAAGTTTTTTTAAGTGGATCATTGAAAATGCAAGGACCAAAGCCTTGCAATTTATAATTTAGTTTATGTTTCATTCTCAACAACAACAACAACAGTCCCAGTGCCTCGTGGCTCCACAAAAAGCAGGGTCTGGGAGGGGTGATGTACGCAGTCTTACCCCTTCGGAGTGGAAAGGAGGCTGTTTTCGAGGATCTCCAACCTGAAGTAATTGAGTGCCTACAAATAAAACCACTAATTAATTACCAATGAATTTTGAAAAAAAAAGAAAAAGAAAAAAGCATGATCAGAGAATAAACTAGCCTATAAGTGCTTCACTTGAGGTTATGACTGCCTAGGAATCTTAAACTACAAGTCACTCTCCGCACTAATCTACTCTGCCATATCCGCTACCCTTATATTAGCCCTCCATCGTGCCCTATCTGAGGCCATCTCCTCTCTTAGGTTTAAGTGGGTTAGGTCGTGACGAATCATCTCCAGCCAACTCTTCTTTGGTCTGCCCCTCCCTCTTCTGCCTAGCGTCGTGTGAAGCTGTTCACACCTCCTAACTGGGGCTGTAGTCAGTCTCCTGCTAACATGTCCAAACCATCTTAGGCGGTGCTCCCTCAATTTATCCTCGATCGAGGCTACACCAACTTACCTCGTATTACATCGTTCCTAATCCTATCCTTCCTTGTGTAACCACACATCCAGCGCAGCATCCTCATCTCTGCCACCTTCATCCTCTGTGTTTGATTTTGTTTCATTGGTCGACACTCTGCCCCATATAGCATAGCCAGTCTTACTACCGTCCTATAGTATTTTCCCTTTAACTTTAGCGGGAACTTTCTATCACACAGCACCCCGGATGCCATCCTCCACTTCTGCCAGCCTACTTTAGTTTATGTTTCATTCTAACCTGTAAAAAGCTGAAATTAATTCAAAACACATAAGGAAGTAAGAAGAAGATGAATTTTATTATTGGATGATTGAAATAATACATCAACTAAGCTAGTTATACTAGAAACAATTACATGAAGAGTCTAAACTCTAGATCTCCCACCTACAAGTTACAAGCAATAAAAACTCTAGTAAAAGGCTCTTAATGGCCGGTTGGTAGAGCAAGGAAGGGGAAGAGGAAGTGAACACTACCTTTGTCACAATCCTAAGATGCGTGACTCGATTCTAAGGAAAAGAATCGTGATTTTAGAGTATGGGATGAGAAAGAAATTTAGAATATAGGATGAGAAAGAAATTAGAGTATAAGATGAGAAAGAAGTGAAAGTTAAGTTGAAAAGATAGAATATTTCATTGATTTGATATTGGATTGGATGAACAATACATTACATGAGCTCATATTTATAGAGCTAGTACATAAATTTGATACATGAACTTAATTAAATGCAAACCAAGTCCCCAAGGCCGTGAGATGCCCAAGGGCAAGAAACACACAAGGGAAAATGGCGGGAAAACTCCTCAACTATCCTAGATACTTTCTAGGTAAATATTCTAGAAGCATTAGTGGGAAAGGGCCAAGACCGTGTGGCAAAATGGGCCAAGACAACAAGGAATTGAGCCAGGCCTTGGCAAGGCAATGAAACAGTCCAAGGCAAGCGAACTGGGCTGGGCCACGGCAAGGGCCTGGGCTAGGCTACAGCAAGGGCCTTGACAAGGTGCCTTGGTGGGCTGGGCCTAGGACAAGGCTATAACATCCCAAGAGTACTTCTACTACTTAGCTATTTTTTACATATAAGGACTATTCAAGAAGCCTCTAGAGCGTTCTAGAATATTTCGGGTAAAATTATAAATTATAGAAATATAATAAAATACTAATATGCGTCTTGGTGTATTGTCATGACAAGGTCAGGACAAGGTCATGGTCAACGATTATGACAACCTTATCTGCAAAGAATGTTCTAGATCTACTTAATTAAAAAGGATATTCTAGAGTATAAAATATGTATGTATACGAAAATACAAAGTATTCACAAATATAAAATAACAAAGCTCAACAAAACCTTTAACTACTGTTGAAACTAAACACAAAATATTATATAAAAAAATACAAAGTAGAAAGATATTACCAATAACTCGTAGAGATGACGAATTACAAATAAAGTCACAGTTGAGCGAGGTGCGGATCACGCTCTCTTTAAGACGGTTTCGTGCCCCTCTCGGATTTAAGTCGGTGTAGCAGGTACCGGCGTGCCGCCTCGAGGATACAACGCCCAACCACTGTTGATACTTTCTCGATCTATACAATCTCAAAAGCTAGTGCCTCCACAACACCTTACTTAGCCAAAAAATTAAAAATATAATTTTTGTAAAAGAAATAACAAAGACACTTTTTATTTAGACCAAAAAGCTTTTCTCAATTTCATGTGTATGTCTTTGTGTATACCATGCATATATGTATATATAATACTCAAAAAAAGTGACGTTGCCTTTAGCCAACTAATGGGTATATTTACTTCAATATTTGTAACTCATGCAATATAATTCCATTAAGTATATATCAAACATTTAGATACAATCAATTCGAACTTAAATTAGATTTTTAATGTATTTAGAGTTTTCCCCTTTTCTCCAACAAAATTATAAGTATGAGTAAAAGTCATAACCATATTTTAGATTTAAAAAAAAATGTAATTATATTTTTTATTAAAATATCCAACAATCCCCCACTTATTTTAATAAAAAATCAAAAGTTAATTTTTCGAAAGGAAATATGAAATTTTGGCTAAGTGAGAACCCCATGCATCATGAGAGTGGCAATGCCTTTAAACCCTCACTTAGTGTTTCAGCGACTCCCGTACTAGAACCACGGTGGACTTAGCCTTTAAACCTTGGTTGCTTAGGGGCATGTAGAGTGCTTCACACACATGGTATCCAAGGTGCCTTATAAGCTCTCTAAAGCGTGTACATTACGGCCCTGTGCATCATCCTGACTTCATGAGCGCTCTAGAGAGTCAGCCCGAGCTCTCATAAGAAGTGGCCTTACTTCCACACTCATATAGGTGGGTCTATCAGGAGTGTACTTGTGGCCATACACCCCACCCCAACATAGGGGCTATAGACCTCATTAAGAGAATAATTAGCTCAACCTCAACACCGCCACAAGTGAGCATGCCGCACCATAGGGATGGACTAAAATAAAGTAAAACGCATGCTAACCCCCGATCACTCCATGATTCGTTTGTCCCTTTTCAGGGTATCCTCATGGGTGAACAATTTCTTCTTTGGGCTTAAGTCCCACCCCCCTCGATCTCCTCTGGCTAGAGGTTTTGTTAGCGGATCCGCAATATTATCATCACTTCTCACGTGATCAATAGTTATGGCGCCATTCATGAGGTGTGACCTCACTATACTATGCTTCCTTCTTATAGATCTGGATTTTTCATTATAGTACTTATTATGCACCCTGCCGATAGCTGCAGTGCTATCACAGTGTATGAGAACTGGTGGTACAGGTCTATCCCACATGGGGATATCAAACAACAGTTCTCTTAATTACGATGCCTCCTCACTAGCAGTGGCTAAAGCTACAAGTTCAGCCTCCATGATGGATTTAGCAATAATTGTTTGTTTTTTTGATTTCCAACTCACAGCACCACCATCAAGTTTAAACAAGTAACCACTTGTAGAAACAGCGTCACCAGAACGAGAATTCCAATCTGCATCACTAAAACTTTCAAGAACCGCAGGGTGATTTTTATAACATAAACCGTAACTTATTGTTCTTTTCAAGTATCTCATAACACTATTCAAAGCAGTCCAATGATCAAACGTAGGCCTACTAGTAAATCAACTAAGTGCACCAATGGCATAAGCAATACCAAGTCTAGTAGTGTGAGCAACATATCTTAGACTACCAATTACGCTAGCATACTCACTTTGATTGATAACATCAGCATCATTATCATTAGGATAGAGATAGACATGTGGGTCTAACAGTGTACTAACAGGCAAGCAATCAAACATATTGAATTTCTTCAATATTTTTTCAACATAGCGGGATTGATCAAGAAAAAAGCCATCTTTAATTCTAGTAATTTTCATCCCTAATATGACATTTGCTTCACCCATGTCTTTCATATCAAAGACACTCTTTAACAAAGTCTTTGTTGAGTTGATAACGCTTAGATTTGTTCCAAAAATTAACAAATCATCAACATACAGACAGATAATGACATGAGCATCATTCAAAGATTTATAGTATATGCATATTTGTCAGTTTCATTCAACTTAAACCCATTAGAAATTAAACATTGATCAAATTTTTCATGCCACTATTTTGGGGCTTGTTTGAGACCATATAATGATTTTATTAGTTTACAAATTTTATGCTCATTCCCCGATGGGACAAACCCTTCCGGTTGATCCATATATATTTCTTCTCCTAAGTCTCCATTCAAAAAAGCCGTTTTACATCCATTTGATGGATTATTAAATTGTGCAAAGCAGCAATAGCAACCAAAATTCTTATAAAAGTCACTTTAGTTACTGGAGAATAGGTATCAAAAAAGTCTATATTTTTCTTTTGTTTAAAACCTTTTGCGACCAATCTAGCTTTAAATTTACCTATGGTACCATTAGGTTTACTCTTTCTAATGCTTATATCAAATTCTTTTCATAATTATGAATATACGTGCATTAAACCTCAATCTAATTGTTGCTCATATAACAAATTCATACAACAATGAATTTACCATACATAATGTATAATTAATATTTTGTTTCAATCATCATAATTCTTTAAGAATTATAATCATGGTATACAAATGCATGGATTTTCATATTACCAATTTATAACAGAGCATGCATCTAATTTTTATTATTATTATTAATTTTGAAATCATTTTAGCCCCTAGTTTCAACAACCACCCATTAGGATTTTCCTTTTTAGAATCGCTTCGACTTCTGGTTTCAACAACCATCCAAAATAATGTTTCATATAATCAATTTATAACAAGCATGTATTCATAATTTATTTATTTATTATTATTAGTTTTGGCCTCGTCTCTGTGTCTAGTTTCAACAACAACGCCAAATAAGGATTTACTCCTTTTGGCATCGCCTCAACGTTTGGTTTCAACCACCGCCCAAAACATGGAATTTTATACAATCAATGATCCCCTTAAAGTTTGTATGAATTTACAAAACTAATCCAAGATTTTAAATTTCATTACCCACTAGAATATCATTAACTACACCAAATGTCATGCACTGTCTGATTCAATGGCGAAATGATAAGCAATTGCAAATCTGTATACATTGCCGCGGGTTCGATCCCACTCCTACACCAACAATTACATACATGGCAAAGTCACCGCATAAACAATGTACTGTTTTCAAACTGTTGTAAATATTGGATATTTTGTTGTTCAACTTTTATGTTCAAGTTCAGATATTATTAAATATCCTAGAAAATTATAAATTATATAAAAGACCTTTATATACATATACATATACATATAATATGTATATCCCCCATCTATTTCTTCTCGTGTAAAAAACTTTCACCACCTCGGATTTCGTATAAATGTAAATGCAGAGGTGCAACAAAGAAATGAGAAAACGAGAAGAATTTAAATCAAAAGCGAGATTGAGATTGAGGAAATTGAAATATAATAAAATATTGAGAGAATTATTTGAATAAATAAAAATTTTTTCGAGTTTTTAATTTTGATATAAAATACTAGCTATTTTTCTTTATACATATTTGGGTTTGTATTTTTATTCTCTTTCTTTTGAAAATAATATGTCCCTGATTTTATAATATGTTATCAACACAAGTCTCTAGCTATCTGAGGATCGTTATATACTCGAGGTAAGTTTTTATTCCCTAATCTTTGTGATTTCTAATGGGTAATCTAACTAAACTTGAGTTTACTGCTCTTGATATAACTGACCAAAATTATTTGTCATGGACCCTTGATGTTGAGATTCACCTTGATGCTATAAAACTCGGAGATATAATTAAAATGGAAAACAGCGCATCATTGTAGGATCGTGCTAAAGCAATGATATTTCTCATGCAACATATCCCTGAAGGATAAAAAGCTGAATATATTATTATAAAGGACTTATATGTCCTTTGGTTGAACCATTCCCAGAAGTGAATGCTTCGACATAAGACCATTAGGGACATGGTCAAGGTTGTAAATGTGGTCGGGGCCATGGACGAAATTATAGTCGCGGTCATATTAACTAGCACTATGATGGACCAAAATTTAAGAAGTCCACTAATGACGAGGAGACGAAGGAAAAAGAAAAACTTTTATTTTCTATTTGCATATTCATGGCTGATTAAACCGCATATTTTTTTTTATTACTTGTTCATTAATATGGTCGGCTATGCCCCCTACTTATTATCAGTTATTTATATGGCCGGCTATGCCACCTACTTATTATCAGTCATTCATATGTGTTGTAAAATTGGCCCCTATACGACTTAACTATGTCAAGAAAATTTAAGTCAAGAAGTGTTCAAATATTATAGATCAAATGTTGTAAATTTTTTTTTTTAGTGGCCCAAGTTGTATTTTTTAGGTAGAAAATATTATAGCAGCAGGTTATTAAATTCAGTTAAAAGTCATGTGGTAAAATGACACTGCTGCCCCTGCCCGTGTGCTCATTTTACCTGCCCGTGCCACTGCCCGCTGCCCGAAGCTTCTCAAGGAAGCTACCCAGAATCTGTTGTTGACGGCTGAGACGCGTCAGCCATCCGGGACTACTATTTGTGTTTCTTGTGGGCTCTTATGGACCGTTGATCTGGATCGTACGAATGGCCGAGATTGAACCTGGAGCCTTGCCACGGATCGGGTATTTGTTGCCTATATATATGGACCCTTTTTAGGGTTTCCCGTACGAATTCCATTTCTCTCTGTTTTCATCACGCCACTGCCTATTCTCTCTTTTTCTCTGGCAATTTGAGGCGATCTTGAGACGATTGAGGAAATCCGTGGGTGTTAAGGCTTTGCTCGTTCAAATCTTGGTAGTTTGGAGCACGTATGAAGCCTTGTAGGCTTCGGTTGTGAGCTTTCTCTTCCCTTACTCTTTATTTCGTTCGCCTTTAGGTTTCTATCTTAGAAGCCTTAAGGATCTGTTTGTATAAAGTTGTATATCATTGAATTTTGGTCTGTAATACTTGAACTCGACTTATATTGGATAGACTTCCTTAGAAATAGGGAGCCGTGGAGTAGGTCCTTATTTAAAGGCTGAACCACGTAAAAATCTTGTTGTTGTCGCTGTGTTTTTGTGCATGTGTTCGGTGTTGGATGAATCTTGCTAAACTACAGTTACAGGTTTCTTGAACAAGATCTGAAGTGTTGAATGTTTGTTGTTATTGTCGGTTTTTCAAGATCTAAAGTTAATAAGTTTAAACCCTAGGAATACGACCTAAAACTTAACAAGTGGTATCAGAGCTTCAGGTTCTTTACCTTAAAGAAACAGTATGGCGTCTGCTAGGGTTGATATTGAAAGGTTTGACGGTAGGAATGATTTCAATCTATGGAAACTAAAAATGAAAGCAATCCTTATGGCACAAGGTGCTGGAACTGCACTTTTGCCTGAAAAGGATCAACCAACTTATCTAACTGAAAAGGAGAAAGTAGAAATTGAACATAAAGCTTATGCTTCTTTATTACTTAGTCTTCATAACTCGGTACTTAATCAGATCTGCTCTGAAAAGACCGTAGCAGATATATGGGCTAAGTTAGAGGAAATCTATAAGTCTGAGTCATTGTCCAATAGGATGCTGTGCATGGAATCCCTTTTCACCTTTAAGGTGAGTGAGACTAAACCCCTAGAGGACTCTATAGATAAGTTCCATAAAATCTGTCAAGATCTAGAAAACGTTAAAGTTACTGTTGCTGATGAATTGTTAGCTCTATTGTTGCTATGTGCCTTACCTAAATATCTTAGGTCCTTTAAAGACACACTAAGATATGGACGTGACACTGTAGCACTGAAAGACGTTACAAAGGCCCTAAGAGCCAAGATCCTAGAACTTAGGAAGGAAGGGAAGTACCCACCAACCAGTAACAGTGGGGAAGGGCTGTCAGGCAGGGGTAGGACAAAGACTCGAGACAACCATAACAACCATAACAATCATAACAACCATAATAACTACAACAATAAAGATAGGAGAAGAAGTAAGAGTCGAAACAGAACTAGTTCAAGACCTAGAAGAGATTGTAGTAAAGTAAAATGCTATGAATGTGGTAAACTAGGACATATTAAAAGATACTGTCCAGATTACCAAAGAAAGTTTAACGGCACAACTGACAACACTGAATTCAATGAGGGATATGACTCCGCTGAAGTATTAGTAGTATCCACAGGCCAAACTACACATGAGTGGGTTCTAGACTCAGGGTGTAGCTTCCATATGACTTCAGATAGATCCTTCTTTACTGAATACCGGACTGTAGCTGGGGGAAAGGTGCTGTTAGGAAATAACCACGGATGCCAAGTAGTTGGGATAGGGTCAGTTAGGGTTAAAGGGTCAAATGGGATTGACTTTACCCTAAAGGGAGTTAGGCATGTGCCTGAACTTAGAAGGAACCTAATTTTTCTAGGACAATTAGACCAGACTGGTATGACCTTAAAGGCACAACAGGGGGTAATGAAGGTCCTTAAGGGTTCCCTTGTAATGCTAAGAGGAGAGGTCAAGAACGGTCTATATGTGCTTAGAGGTGACGTAGTTCCTACTGGCTGCTCTATTGTAGAGAAAACTGATCTAACCAACCTTTGGCACAAAAGATTAGGACATGTATCAGAGAGGGGCCTAAATGAACTGAACAAGAGGGGGCTGTTGGGGGGTGGTTATGTGTCTAAACCTGATTTCTGTGAGTCATGCATATTTAGAAAACATGATAAACTATCTTTTAAATCTGAAATCCATATAACTAAGTCACCGGTAGACTATATCCACTCTGACCTGTGGGGACCAGCAAGGGTACCCACTTTAGGTGGAGCATACTACTTCCTATCTATGGTAGATGATTTCTCTAGGAAGGTTTGGGTTGACCTACTTAAAACAAAGGATAAATGTTTTAGTGCCTTTGTTAGGTGGAAGAACCTTATAGAAAATCAAACAGGTAGGAAGATTAAGGTACTTAGAACTGATAATGGACTTGAATATATAAACACTGAATTTGATAGTTTATGTGCTCAAAATGGTATTAAAAGACACAACACTGTTAGGAAAACTCCCCAACAAAATGGACTAGTTGAAAGAATGAACCGTACGCTCCTAGACAGGGTAAGATGCATGTTATTTGCATCAGGACTTGGTAAAAACTTTTGGGGGAAGGTTGTAGCTACTGCATGTTATCTAATTAATCGAACTCCCTCCTCTGCAATTGACTTTAAAACCCCTGAGGAAAAATGGACTGGAAAAACAAGCGACTATTCTATTTTAAAGGTTTTTGGATGTGCTGCGTATGCACATCAATCTGAAGGAAAACTTGAACCCAGGGCTGTAAAAGGTGTTTTTCTAGGCTATCCGGATGGTGTAAAGGGGAATAGGGTGGGTGTTAGAGATGGAAACAGGACCAAAATCATAATTAGTAGGGATGTGACCTTTAATAAAGAGGAAATGCCTTACTTGGAGAAAACAGTGGCTGCTGGTACAACAGCCACTTCCTCCAACCCTGGGAAGTTTGATCCTGAACTCTACGAGTTCGAGATCAGCCCACCAGAGCCTATATACCAGGAAAACCAGACCTTAAATCCTAAGGAAGAGGTGACCGATAGTGTTGAAGGGAGCATTGAACCTCAAGAAACAATTGAACAAACGGACTTATCAAACTACCAACAAGCTAGGGATAGGGAGAGGAAAGAAATTAGGGCACTAGTCAGGTTTGGCAGTGCTGATTGTATCGCATTTGCCCTAAATACTACCCTAGAGTATGTAGAATCAGAACCTCTCACTTATACTTAGGCTATTAATGGGGCTGCCTCTGAACAGTGGCTCAAAGCCATGACAGAGGAAATGGGGAGCCTCAAAAGCAACAAAACTTGGGTTTTGGTTCCTAAACCAATGGATAGGAAGTTGGTAGGTTCTAAGTAGATTTATAAAGTAAAAGAACCCGATACATCATCTGGACAGCCAAGGTTCAAGGCTAGACTAGTTGCAAAAGGTTTTTCACAAAAAGAAGAGGTAGACTATAATGAGATTTTTTCTCCCGTTGTTAAGCACACAACTATAAGAATACTTATGGAACTAACGGCTAAGTTTAGCCTATTTCTGGAACAAATGGATGTTACAACAGCTTTCCTTCATGGTGAGCTGGATGAGGAAATCTTTATGGCCCAACCTGAGGGCTTTATTGAACCAAACCATGAGAACCATGTTTGTCTACTCAAGAGGTCTTTATATGGTTTAAAACAATCCCCTAGGCAATGGTACAAACGTTTTGACCAATTTATAAGAAGTAGGGGCTTTAGTAGATCAATACATGACACTTGTTTTTATTATAAACATGCTGCTACTGTTGATGCACTGTATTTGCTGATTTATGTGGATGATATGCTGCTGGCCAGTAAATCCAGGGACCATATTAATGATTTGAAACTAACGCTTTGTGCTGAGTTCGATATGAAAGATCTAGGGAAGGCCAAGAAGATACTTGGTATGGAAATTACCAGGGATCCAGCAGCTGGAACAGTGCACTTATCTTAACAAAGGTATTTGGAAAAGGTATTAGTGAGATTCAACATGTCTGAATGTAAACTTGTAAAATTGCCCTTAGCAAGTCAGTATAAGTATACAGTTCAACAGTGTCCCACGAATGAGATAGAAAAGAAACAAATGGAAAGAGTCCCATATGCTAATGTTATAGGTTCCTTAATGTATGCTATGACTTGTACACGTCTAGACTTAGCTTTCCCTTTAAGTGTTTTGTCTAGGTTTATGAGTAACCCAGGAAAGGAACATTGGGATGGAGTTAAGTGGCTGTTAAGGTACATTAAACAAACCTATAAACTGGGACTTACTTTTGGCCGGATAAAAACGGACCTTAGATTGATAGGTTACGCCGATTCTGCCTTTGGGGGAGACATAGTTAAAAGGAGGTCCACTAGTGCTTACATTTACACTTTAAATGATGGAGCTATTTGTTGGAAGTCTAAGTTGCAGCCTGTGACTGCGCTGTCGACCACTGAGGCTGAATTTGAGGCCCTCACAGAAGCCATGAAAGAGGCTATCTGGCTGAGAGGCTTACTGTCAGAAATAAACCTCGATAACGGGCCTCCCGTACTGTTTTCGGACAGTCAATCAGCCCTTGCATTGTGTAAAAACCCCGTGTTTCATGATAGGACTAAGCACTTAGCTGTCAAGAGGAATTTTGTAAACGACATGCTTGAAAGGAACACTGTCGAACTGCGAAAAATCTGTACTGCTGAAAATCTAGTGGATATGGGCACAAAAATTTTGACTTTGGACAAGTTACTTAAATGCATTAACTTGGTTCAAAGTAATTGGGATCATGGATGACGAACCCAATGTGTTTTGCTCCTATTACTAGGGAATGTCCAGTAGTTAACCCATATAGGTACCAAGGTGGAGAATTGTTGTAAAATTGGTCCTTATATGACTTAACTATGTCAAGAAAATTTAAGTCAACGAGTGTTCAAATATTATAGATCAAATGTTGTAATTTTTTTTTTAGTGGCACAAGTTGTATTTTTTAGGTAGAAAATATTATAGCAGCAGGTTATTAAATTTAGTTAAAAGTCATGTGGTAAAATGACACTGCTGCCCCTGCCCGTGTGCTCATTTTACCTGCCCGTGCCACTGCCCGCTGCCCGAAGCTTCTCAAGGAAGCTACCCAGAATCTGTTGTTGATGGCTGACACGCGTCAGCCATCCGGGACTACTATTTGTGTTTCTTGTGGGCTTTTATGGACCATTGATCTGGATCGTACGAACGGTCGAGATTGAACCTGGAGCCTTGCCTCGAATCGGGTATCTGTTGCCTATATATATGGACCCTTTTTAGGGTTTCCCGTACGAATTCCATTTCTCTGTGTTTTCATCACGCCACCGCCTATTCTCTCTTTTTCTCTGGCAATTTGAGGCGATCTTGAGACGATTGAGGAAATCCGTGGGTGTTAAGGCTTGCTCGTTCAAATCTTGGTAGTTTGGAGCACGTATGAAGCCTTGTAGACTTCGGTTGTGAGCTTTCGCTTCCCTTACTCTTTATTTCGTTCGTCTTTAAGTTTCTGTCTAAGAAGCCTTAAGGATCTGTTTGTATAAAGTTGTATATCATTGAATTTTGGTCTGTAATACTTGAACTCGACTTATAGTGGATAGACTTCCCTAGAAATAGGGAGCCGTGGAGTAGGTCCTTATTTAAAGGCTGAACCACGTAAAAATCTTGTTGTTGTCGCTGTGTTTTTGTGCATGTGTTCGGTGTTGGATGAATCTTGCTAAACTACAGTTACAGGTTTCTTGAACAAGATCGTTTGTTGTTATTGTCGGTTTTTCAAGATCTAAAGTCAATAAGTTTAAACCCTAGGAATACGACCTAAAACTTAACAATATGGATAGTGGAAATTCATGTCCAATAAACAGTGTAACAACAATAGGCATTTGAAACTTAATTAAGGGCCCCAAAAGAGCACATATCATGCTTCCTGAAGAAATAATTTTTTTAATAAGTAAGGCTATCTATTTAATTCCGAGATACCCGTTGGGATGATTAACCAGAAGTTAACAGACCCAAAGGCTTTTATTTCATGGCATGACTATTTGAGTTATCTGGGTATAAAGATGATTAAGAGAATTATTGGAAATTCTCACACCCATTACAAAATCAGAAGATTCTTATATCGGATAAAATGCCATGTGCTGCTTGTATTTAAGGCAAAGTAATTACCATGTCATACTCAATCGAAATTGGGATTAAGTCCCATGTATTTGAAGGAATACAAATGAAATATATGTGGGCCAATTATTTCATCACGTGGACTTGAAATTTATATCGGGTTTGAATTTCGGTCATGTACAAAATATTTGGAGATATTAACTGGAAACACTTTATAGCGTAGTATGCTGATTGTAAAGGGTTTTTAGAATCAAGGTATAAAATCAAAATTTGAAAAATGAAAATTTATGTAAAATGCATTACTGAACCAGAAGTTCAAAGAATTGTTCACTTGTAAAATATTACAAGCCAATTGTCCGATGCATTCACTAATGGGAAGAGGGTGACCAAATCATATGTCCCCACTATAGATGCTCCTGCTTGAATTAATACCTCAATCGAGCGATATTCTAAAGTATTGAAAATGCATCCATTGCACATTGGAAGCATGCTAGACATATCGGTTCCAAAGATATAATCTGAAAAGAAAAAGGAGCAATAGAAAAGAATTGGTCCCTCTATTATGAAATTCTTAAAGAGAAAAACTCTGCAGAGATAATAGTACAAAGAAAATGTACAAATAAAATTTCTCAAGATTATCATGTACCTGAGACTGCTGAAACTGTAGAAATTATAATAATAAAGAGATCTCTATGAAATATGGGATATGATGGAACCGAAATAAAAATTGATCAAATATTTGTATACACAGTAGCTACTGATTTGATCTAATAAATTAAAAATCTTGAACTGGAGTTTGTTCAAAAATGCCAAAAAAGAACTGATTGGCTCAAATAGAAACACGCAATTTAAGCAGAATTAATAATATGTAGTAATTCGACCCGTAGTCCAAATGCCTAAAGAGACAAACTTGTAAGCTACCTGTGAATATTTGTGCGAAAAGAATAAGGTGGTTATATACAAAGCACGGTTTGTAGACCAAGGTCTACTATAGAGACTAGAAATACATGAGACATATATATGTAAGGAATGGATGCAATTAATATGACGATCTCTATATGCGTCATATATGTAGTTACAGCTTGTTTGTATTTATTACTTATGATGATATTTATATGAAAGTCCCAGAATCACCAAACATGCTAGAAGCATATAGTTCAAAACTATGGTACGTATCTACTCAAAGAAAAATATGTTAATATCATCATTACTTCCTTAAGAACTTAAAGAAGCTGTTATACACTTAAACTAAAAATTTGAGATTGAGGATCTCGGAAAAGAAAAGATTTTGTCTCGAATTATAGATCGAGCACTAATATGACAGAGTATTACCCTATTGGTCAACTTAAACCAATACAATACTTGAATGCTTTAACATATTGCCTCAATACAAAAAGGCTGCCTTTTAACGACCAAAAATAACGACTAATTTTTTTTTTTTTTTTTTTTGCCATTAAAAGTGTGTTTGCAGTGCTTAGTTGCGACGGGATTAAAACCTAATCGTTAAAAGGTAGTACATTTAGGCTTATAACGACATGCATTAAATAAAGTCGTTAATTCTACTCACAAACCGTCGTTAATATGCTCAAGTAAGTGATAAAATTTTGGTAAAAAAGTTAAAATTCCTTAATTTTTAAAAATTAATCGCTTTTTCTAAAATTTATTATTGCCAATTTTTTATTTTCTTAAATTTTAAATTGATATTTCGCCCGTCTATACCGTAATTCAAGTTTAAGAATTAAATAATATTTTATCTAATACTTAATTAGATATTTTACTCTTTTAGTATATTTCAATTATACTTGAAAATTTTTCTTATTGTATGTACTCAAATATAATTGTTTAATTAAATAAAAAATATAATAAGTGAAGTAATTTTTTTTAAAAAAGACAACAAACTAATTTTGGACAAAATTATTTTCCCTCCCTCCCCTCCATACCCCAAATACACTAACCCTAATTCGTACACTGCATTCATCTTCTCCTAGTGAACACCAACGACTCCCACGCTCACTCGAACACCGGTGAGCAGCAGCGAAAGCCAGCGACTCCTACCTTCATGCGAACACCGGCGAGCAGCAGCAAACAACAGCGAAATGATTCTTTACCGGTAGTTCATGTACCAGCGAACAGTAGGTATTAATTAACAATCCTGATTCCATTCTTTACTGTATTTACCTATTGTACCAAGACTTCAAACGATTTTTTGCTAGAATGACAAAGCTTTAAAGCGAATTTATTTCGGTGGTAACCCCAAAAGAACATAGTGAATCAGTTCCCTATTAGATACCCGGGAGTCAATGGCATCTAGGTTATCAGCTATGGTTTTGAGTTCAGTGAGATAGGTTTCCATGGTTTTATTTTCTTTAGGTAAAGTGGTGAGTTGGCCCCAAAGGTCAAATTCTTTAGAAAGAAAGTGATCCTGGAATTGTTAGTTAGGGCGTCTCATATGTCTTTGGAAGTGGGTTGTTGAATGATGTCGTTTAAGACAGATCGGGTGAGAGATGCGGATAGGCAAGACCGAATACTTTGGTCGGTGCAGGTCTAGGCTAGATAATTAGGGTTAGGAGTATAGGTGCCATCTAGATTAGGAATTTGGTGGGAAGGACATGGGAGTGAGCCATCAAAAATCCCATGACCTGATTTGCACGAAGGATCATAGTGATTTGCTCACACCATAGGATAAGTGGAAAGAGAACTGGGGAAGGGGGAAAAGTGGGGCATAGGGGGAAGGCTGAGCCCAAGGTTTGGGAAGGGAGGATTGGTATTGAGGGGAGGGACAAAGTAGCGTGAATCCTAGTGGTAGTGGTAGGGAATGAAGTAACACAATTAGATGTGGTGCTCTCCATTCCACAGCTTGGGTACGTGTGTCCTAGTAGGCCAACGAGGAAAGTTAGCCCGGGTATTGACCGGCCAAAAGAGGAACCGAAAGAGAGAGGATGAGATGCTATACCAAGAGAGAAGGAGCCAAGTTGAGGAGGGAGAGGTAAGCCGGTGGGTATGGTGGTGGTGGCAGGAACCATGGTGCCGACAGGGGGGTAGGTTTGGTGCGTTGGGCTTGAAGGAAGAGAGGATGACCTTTTATATATATAGGAGGAGAGGGGCAATTGCTGCTAGGGTCTGGAGAGAAGAGAAGAGGGTGAGGCATGCTCTGATGCCATGTGAAGAGATAGGTTTGTGAGCATACCCAATGGAGTTGCTGGCATATAGTATATACAATGAGAGATACAAGAGAGTACATGGAAAGCATCACAATAAATATTACAAAGGATCCTGAGTAATCGTAATCATATAATATCTGGTATATTATCTTAAATCTAAGATATTATTCTATTATAACCTATTAGTAGGATTTGATGAGATTGTATATAGCTGATCAGTGGCTCGATAAGATGGGAAGGAGCTACTATAAACATCCCTAACTACAGATCACAGCAAACATACTAAATAAAGCCTAACATCTATCCTAATTTCAAGGGATAGAGGTGAGAGAGGCGACTTATTGTTCCGTCATAGATAATGACCCAAACTAGGGGGAACAATGGAAAGACTAAGTGAGTAGACAAGAGGGGCAATAGCCTAATCAAGAATCTATTAGTATTTTGATTTTTTCTTGATCCTCATCTCGTTCAATCTTGATGGATGCATGCTTGTTAGTCAACAAAAACTGTCCCTCTGAATACCAGTTTCCCTTACATATAACATATTTTAGTGCTTGCTTTTTTAACAATGCAATGTGGTGTAAAGAGTAGAGTCAACAAGACGTACAAGCTTCTCCATCTGTTCACTTCGCTAGTTTGAGAAAATTTCATGTCAATTCAAATGAAAGTCACATATCAGATTAGAGAAAACATAAAACATGTTTGTTTTAGCTTGATTAGTCACGCATTATGTTGTTAAGGTGACTCTATGTGCAGTTTCAAATTTTAGTACACAAAAATGTAGTGGGATTCGAACCGGAACATACATATAAGGGTATATTGCTTTACCCAGTGAACTCACACCAACATGTATATGTACCCCCCCCCCCCCCCCCCCCCCCCTGTATAAAAAAAAAGTGAAAATACCCATGTAGTCTCAACAGAAAACTAATGGTATTAATATGGATGCCTGATTGAAAAAAAAATTAAACTTTTGTAGGGTTTTTCTGAAAAATTGAAAAGTTATTATGATTAAATAAAAAATGACTACTTTCCAAGACAATTTTCCTATATTTTCTGTTGAATGAGCCTTAAGCCTTGTTTAGATAACATGGCAATTGAATTCCTATGGAAAATTGTATTTTCTTGAAATTTAATTCTTATGCTAACTTCGATTGAAGTATGTACAATGTGTTTGGTTGCCCTGATGAGAAATTGAGCATCCTGGAGGCTAGGTCAAAAGAGGAACTAGAACTTACCTATAAGGATAGGTAAGTTACTTTTTGTGTGTTAAGGAAATTAAAAATTTGCTAAGGAATATTTATTTTTCATATTTGCCAATTTCATACTAAATAGAGGGAAAATGCTCACTTTCCATCCATTGCAATATCGTACACTTACTTTTTATGAATATTATGTCCTACACTTATTTCATGTTAACCAAATAAGGCTTTAATATAAAAGAGTAATTTACCAACAATCACACAAAAATGCAAAGTATACGAAGTCGTTGACCAAGCATCCTTGTAATTAATCATCCACTCTTTCCACAGAAAGAGCTTATTTAATATGAATTTTATAAATATTGTTCTTGTTTATTTTTATTTTACAATTGAGGTCCTTTCGAAATAACTTCTCTTCTTGGTTGTATTATGCAGAGTTAAGACTTTAGGCCTCTATTGGAGCTATTTGAGGCATTAGGGGCCTGTTTGATAGTAGAAAATAATTTTCTTTTTCTATTTTCAGTTTTCCTTTTCATCTCCATTTTTTCCTGTTCATCTCGACATTTCATTTTCCAATTATGGAACATAAAATACTGCAAAATGCGTTCACGTAATCCTTGTTTTCCTATTTTCTGAAAATTGAGAATGATACATCAATATTGTACAACATGACATATAAATCAACTTTTGTTGCCTTAATGTTGGGGTGTAAACGAGCCAAGTGGAGTTGAGAGCTATCTTGTTCGAACTCGAGCTTGATAAGGCTTATCAAGCTCGAGTTCGAGCCAAGCTTCTATCGGGCTTTTCTAACCCTTGTTCGAGCTTAAATCGATAAGATTTTAATGTATTTGATACTCAGCTCAGCTTCACTCCCTAGGCTTCTTGAGTCGATTCAAGCTTGTTATCAAGCAGAGTCGATCACATTATCGAGTCCAATCAAGCTTAAAACTAAGTGGAGCTTGCTATCGAATCGAGCTCACTACCGATGCTTTTCAAGTTACTATCGAGCCATTATCGAATCACGTTGGAATCAACATCAACTGTTAACGAGCTTTTAATAAGCCCTTAATGAGCTTTATTAAACTGTTTGCCTATATAACGAACCAATCCCTACTCAAACTCAGCTTGTTAAGCTTATCGAGTTTGCTTGAACTCTGCTCGATAATCTATCGAGCTCTCATAGAAGCAGACCGACGAGCCCAAGTCGATTTCAAACACAAGTAGTCCATTGAACGTTTGCTTTGTTTACACCTTACCTTAGCGGATAGTTTGGTATCCCTTTAAAATGGACTTAGCTTTAAGTATCCTTAAATCTTACTCTATTACATTTCGTAAAGATAAGTATCTATAATTAAACAATCAACATGAACCACTTATTTGTCATATGTCTTTAAAATCATTTATGGCTTTTAAAATTGGGAATCTAACCATAACTCCAAAATTATTTATGTAAGAGGAGGACGTTGAGAACTCCACATGTGAGTCTTGTAGAATCCCAAATTGGAGTTGTGAAAAGAAGAGATCACCTTATAAGCCTAGTGGGTTACTCCACCTAACGCCTATCAGTTTTTGGATAGAACCCCACTTGGGTTTATATGTGAATCTCGTATGTTCTAACTCTGTGGGTTAGGCCTAAAGGTCGGGTAAAATTTAACAGAGGAGAAGATGGGAGTATATAGAAAAATATTATAAAATGGGTGGGTAGTATAAAAATGAAAGGGGCTGGGGAAAAGATGGAAAATAAGATCCCTATTTTGTAAAGAAAATTTAAAAAATAGTTTAAACTGTTTTCCAAATTAGTAAAAGATAGAAAGCTGAAAAATTATTTCCTAACTTCTCTAACTAAAAAATTGATTATTGAATGTGTTTTCTATTGTAAATATTGGATATTTTAGGGTAAATTTTTATGGTCAAATTCGAATATTATTAAATATCCTAGAAAATTAGAAATTATGTAAAGACTTTTATATACACATATTCATATACATGTAATACATTCCCCACCCCCTCACTTCCTTCCTGGTAAGGAAACTCACACCGCCTGAATGTTGTATAAATATAGGAGAAGCGGCAAAAAAGCAAAAGAAGAGTGAGACGCAGTGAAGAGAAAAATTGAGAGAAGTGCACTGAGGAGTTTGAGAGAAAAATTAAAAGAATAAAAAAAACTGATAGAACTATTTGAATAGAAGAAAAACTTCTCTGGTTCCCGAGTTCTGGAATAAAATACTAGCTATTTTTCTTTAAACATATTTGGGTTTGTATTTTTATTCCTGTCATTTTGAGTATAATATGTTTATAAGTTTATAACACGTTATCAACACAAGTCTTTAGCCAGCCAAGGATTATCATATACTTGTGGTAAAGTTTTTATTTCCTAGTCTTTGTGATTTTCAATGGCTAATATTACTAAGATTGAGTTTACTGCTCTTGATATTACTGGAAAAAATTATTTGCCTTGGACTCTTGATGCTAAGATTTATCATGATGATATGAATATCAGAGATACAATTAAAGGGGTAATAGCGCATCCCTGCAGGATCACGCCAAGGCAATGATATTTCTTAAGCATTATATTCATGAAGGATCGAAAGCCAAGTATTTTACTATAAAGGACCCGCTTGTCCTTTGGCTGAATTTAAAGGACATGTTTGATCATTAAAAACAAGTGATCCTCCCTAAAGCTTGCTATGAATGGATTCACCTGTGGTTGCAAGATTTTAAAACTGTCAATGAGTATAACTTTACAGTGTTTAGTATTACCTCCCGAATGAAATTATGTGGAGAAAATATTATTTAGGAGGATGTGTTAAAGAAAACATTTCTACTTTTCATGTCTTGAATATGCTCCTGCAGCAATATTAAGAGCGAAATTTCAAAAAGTACTCAGAGTTAATACTATGTCTTCTTGTAGCTGAACAAAATAATAAACTGTTAATGAAAAATCATCAGTCACTACCAACTGGGTCAGAGCTATTCCTTGAAGTGAATGCTATATCCCACGACAATGACACATATAGCCATGGCCATGGTCATGGTCGCGGACGTGGTCGTGGTTGTGGACGCAGTCATGGTTGTGGATGAGGTTATACGTGTGGTAATAATAATCGGCACTATGGTAATCAAAATGGACCAAAATTTAAGAAGTCCGGTAACAATGAAGAGAAATATAAAAAGGAGAAAACCTATCAATAAAATTTGTCAAAAGACATGGAAACAAATTGCTATGGTACAAAAGGTCATTAGTCACGTACCTTTCGTACGACTGAACATCTGGCAAACCTCTATCAAGCATCGTTGAAAGAAAAAGGCAAACATGCTGAAACAACGTTTGCTGAAGATCATTCTCCACTTAATGTGACGCATTTTGATGTTTCTGATTTTTTTTTAGGATGCTAGTAAAAGAATCGATCATCTGATAGGAGATAGAAATGTTAAATTAGATTACATTTTTCTCTTAGTTATATCTTTTGTGCTAAAGTTTGTTTTGCTTTTAATAAACTAACATCGTTTTGGCGTGTGTAATTTAATATAATATTATATTTTAATATTTCATCTTAATGGGTTATTTCTAATAAAATCGGGCTTGATTAATAATAAAATCAGGCTTGATCAACTATATTTATAAAGTAAAATTCAAAACTATTATTATATTATAGTCATTTTGAAATACTTTATTCATTATATTTTTATAATTTTATTAGTCCATAACATAAATAGAGTTTCACTAATACATATGTATTTTATATTTGAAGAAACATGGATTTGATCAAATATGGATATTTATGTCTAGTAGATAGTGTGACGGCACACACTATGCTGAAAAGCAAAATATATTTTTCTCAGCTACGATTAGTTGAAGCTAATGTTAATACAATATTGGGTGTTTCAAGTTTAGTTGAAGGCTTCAGAAGAGTACATGTTATGTTTCCTAGATGAACAAAACTAAACATAAGCAATACTTTGTTTTTTAGTAGATCATAGAGAAACTTATTGATCAGTTTTCGAAATATTCACCACAATGGTTATCATATTGAGACAATAAATGAGGATGATAAAGAATATCTTTATATTACATCGCTCACCTCAGGAAGAAAGAAAATAGTGGAAAAATTGTCAGCATTCTTCTGGGTTATATTATACTTATATAAACCCGATTGAATCAAATACAGTGGTTAACCAGAAGTTAACTGATTATAAAACATTCACCTTATGGCATGACCGTTTGGGCCATCTAGGTGTAACGATGATGAGAAAAATCATTGAAAGTTCTCATGGACATTCATTAAAGAAACCAAAAGATTCTTTTATCTGATGAAATTTCATGTGTTGCCTGTGCTCAAGGTAAAATGATTACTAAGCCATCCCCAATTGCAATTGGGATTGAATATCCTACAAGTTTAGAAAGAATAAAAAGAGACACATGTGGGCTTATTATTCCATCATGTAGATGATTTCGATATTTTATGGTTTTAATAGACACCTCAACACTTTGGTAATATGTCTGTCTATTATCTACTCACAATGTGACCTTTATGAGACTCGTAGCACAAGTAATTCGATTATGAGCTCAATTTTCAAACTACACGATCAAAAAGATCTGTCCTGATAATGCAGAGAGTTTACATCTCAAGCTTTTAATGACTATTATATGTCAATTGGGATTACAGTTGAGCAACCCGTGGCTCCGAGCATACACAAAATCGTCTTACAAAATCCTTATTCAAATGTCTGCAACTAATTGCTGGACCATTGCTTATGAAAATGAAGTTGCCTAGTTCTACATGGGGCACGCTATATTACATCCTGCAGCACTAATTCGTGCTAGGCCAACTGCTTATTACAAATACTTCTGACTGCAGCTTGTTTCTGGTCAAAAACCAAATATATCCCATCTATGAATTTTTGGTTGCGCTGTATATGTTTAAATTACTCCATCCTAGCGCACAAAAATGGGTCCATAAAGGAGATTGGAAATTTATGTTGGGTTTGAATCTCCGTCAATTATAAAATATCTTGAACTATTGACATGAGATATTTCTATTGCACGATTTGCAGATTGTAAGCTTGAAGAAACAATATTTCCAGAATTAAGGGAAGAAAAACTAAAGCTGGAAAAGTGAGAAATTGTGTGGAATGCATCATCTATATATTTTGATCAGCGTATAAATCAATTAAAATGGAGGTTCAGAAAATTATCCATTTACAGAATATTGCAAACCAATTACCAGATGTATTCATTGATATAAAAAGAGTGACCAAGTCACATATTCTAGCTATGAATGCTCCTGTTCAAATTGATATTCCAAATGAACAGTCTTCTAAGATATTGGCAAGTACATTTACTGCACACCAAAAATGTGGTAAACCAGTTCGTTCTAAATATAAGAATCCAAGAAAGAAAAGAGAGCAAAATAAATAAGTTAGCTCCTCTATTAAAACTCCTGAAGAGGAAACCCCTTAAAAAGGTGCAAATGCAAATCTAAGAAAAATATATGAAGGACAAAATAACTCATCGAGGATATCAAGTACCTGAGAATTGTGAAAATAATGAAAATATGAGAATGAGAAAATCTCAATAAACTATGCTATTACTGGCATACGATGGAATCGGAATAAAATGATTATTGATCAAGTATTCGCATATACTGTGGCCACTAATTTGACCACAGAAGGTATATATCTTGAACCTAAATCTGTTCAAGAATGCCAAAGAAGAAATGATTGGCCGAAATGGAAAGAAGCAATTCAGGCGGAATTAGATTCACTCGCGAAACATGCAGTTTTTGGACTTGTAGTCCAAACGCTTGAAAACGCGAAACCCATAGACTACAAGTGGATATTTGTACGAAAAAAAGGAAAAGAATGAAGTGGTCAGATATAAAGCATGACTTGTAGCTCAAGGTTTCTCACAAAGGTTAGGAATTGATTATGAAGAGACGTATCCACCAGTATTAGGTGCAATTACATTTAGATTCTTAATAAGCCTGGCAGTATCTGAAAGACTTTATATGTGTCTTATGGATGTGATAACAACATATCTGTATAGATCACTTGATAATGATATCTATATGAAAAGTCCTTGAAGGGCTACAAATGCCAAATGCATATAATTCAAAACCTCGAGAGTTGTGTTCAATCAAATTACAAATATCATTCTATGGATTAAAACAATCAGGGCGAATGTGGTAGAATCATCTTAGTACATACCTTTTGAGAAAGGAATATGTTAACAATTCTGTTAGCCTATGTGTTTTTATTAAGAAACTAAATTTTGGATTTGCTATCATTGCAGTCTATGTTAACGATTTAAACATAATAGGAACTCTTGAAGCGATTAAACAAGCTGTTGCATATCTAAATAAGGAGTTTGAAATGAAAGATCTTGGAAAGACAAAATATTATCTTAGCCTACAAATAGAACACTTATCTGATGGAATTTTGGTCCATCAATATACTTATACATAAAAAGTGCTAAAATGTTTTAATATGGATAAGGCACTTCTATTGAGTACCCCAATGGTCGTCCGATTCCTTGATATAAATAAGGTCCCTTTTCGCCCTTGATGGGATAATGAAGAAATTCTTGGCCCTCAAGTGCCATATCTAAGTGCAATAGGTACACTGATGTATCTTGCTAACTATACGAGATTAGATATAGCCTTTTCAGTTAACTTATTAGCAAGATGTAGTTCAACTGCTACCCGAAGACATTGGAGTGGGATTAAACATATTTTTCGGTATCTTCGTGGTACATCTGACATGGGATTATTCAATTTGAGATAATCAAATCTAAGATTGGTTGGATATGTAGATGTTGGATATTTGTTTGATCCACATAAAGGCCATTCATAAATAAAATATTTATTTACATATGGTGATGCTGCTATATCTTGGCGATCTACCAAGCACACAACAACAACAACTTCTTCAAATCATGCTGAAATACTTGCACTTCATGAAGCAAGTAGGGAATGTTTATGGTTGAGATCTCTTATACAATATGTTCAAGAGGAATGCAGTCTTCCGACAATTAGGGGGAGTTTGACAATATTGTATGAAGATAATGCTGCATGTATTACTCAAATCAAAGGTGGATACATTAAAGGGTACATAACTAAACATACCTCACCAAAGTTTTTCTTTATACACGAACTCTAGAAGATGGGTGAAACAGATGTACATCAAGTTCGCTCAAGTGAGAACCTAGCAGATTTGTTCACGAAAGCATTGCCAACAACAACTTTTGATAAGCTAGTTCACAAGATTGGTATGCATTGACTCATAAACGCGCCTTACTAATACGTTTACATGAGGGGGAGTTAAATACGCATTGCACTCTTTTTCTCTTCGCTATAGTTTTTGTCCCACTGAATTTTTCCTGGTAAGGTTTTTAACGAGGCAGGCGTATATAACTCGAATAGTATACTCTTTCAAGAGTATTATGTCCCGTAATATTGTAAAGGAAAATATCCAAAGGCGGAGTGTTGTAAATATTGGATATTTTTTGGGCACAATTTTTATGGTCGAATTCGGGTATTATAAAATATCCTAGAAAATTAAAAATTATGTAAAAAACCTTTACACTCATACATAAAATACATTCCCCATCCCTCATTTCCTTCCTAGTAAGGAAACCTACATCGCCTGAATCATGTATAAATATAGGAGAAGCAGCAGAAAAGCAAAATAAGAGTGAGATGCAGTGAAGAGGAAAATTGAGAGAAGTCCAGTGAGGAGTTTGTGAGAAAAATTAAAAGAATAAAAAATTGAAAGAGTTATTCGAATAGAAGAAAATTTTCTCTGGTTTTTGAGCTTTGGAATAAAATACTAGCTATTTTTCTTTAAATATATTTGGGTTTGTATTTTTATGCCTATTCTTTTGAGTATAATATGTCTATAATTTTATAACATTTTCTTATTTTTTATAAAAAAATTTCCTGATAAATTGAAAAATTCGCAATTATTAAACAAGGCCTAAATCTTTTTGGTGTTGTAGTTAGGGATTGCAATGGGGAGGGGCCGGTATGGGGTGTGCCTCTTCCATGCCGTACCCGCCACTCAAATCCTACACCCGTATCCGCCCTATTGCCCATCACAGGTATAAAGTAGATACACATACTCGCCTCGGTGAGTACAAACTCATACCCATACCAGCCCTTTTACCCGCAGGTACCCAATGTAATATCCATTATCCACCCTGTACCCTCCTTAATGTGCGTTGAAAACTATTATCTATACCCGCTTATATTAATTATTTAATACTATCTTTAAAAACCAATTATATTTTCTCTATAACATTGATAAACAACTTGAGTTATTAAATTTAAACATGTATTTTTAATTTGAAGGTTAACTATGTATAAAATAAAGTGGGTATGAGACGAGGGTAGGGTGGATACAAAACTATTCCCGTACCTGCCTCATACCCGTGACAGGTACAGGGTGAGTATACCTAACACGTATCCACTACCCGCCTCAAACCGTAGGTAGCGGATTTTACCCACCCCATTGCCATCCTTAGTTGTGAGCAACGTCTGAGGTGGTTTGGGCATGTTAGGAGGAGACCCACCGATGCCCCTGCCAGGAGATGTGAACAACTCCATATTATAGATGGGAAAAGAGGGAGAGGACGGCCAAAGAAGAGTTGGGCGGAGACGATTCGGCAGGACCTCGCCTGTCTCAACTTAAATGAAGAGATGACCCCAGATAGAGCTTAGTAGAGGATTAGTAGAGGCGTAACCGATATAGCATTGTAGGAGCATCTAGCACTGTATAGACACATTTCTGGTGTTTGTTGGTCGATTAGTACTCTTAGGGTTGGACGGAGACAATTTGACAGACGAGAAAAGAGGAAGAGGCTGGCCAAAGAAGAGTGGATGGGGACCCACCACTGCCCTTGTAAGGAGATGCGTACAATTTCTTATTACAGTTGGGAAGCGAAGAAGAAGCCAGCCAAAGAAGAATTGGATGAAGACAATTCGACAAGACCTTGCCTACCCCGACCTAAATGAAGAGATGGCCCTAGATAGAGCTCAGTGGAAGATTGGTATAATTTAGTGGTGTTGGAGCATCGAGCACCCGTAGGCTAGTCCTAGTACCACGAGGCTACTTGTATGCTCATTTGTATATACTCAGTACTGACGTACGTTGGTCGCTTAGTGCTCCTAGGTTTTGTCACCTGGGGTGTAATGCTACTCGCTGCTGCTACTCTCTCACTCTCCCCCCTCTCTCTACTTTCTCTTTCTCTCCCTTCCTCTCTCTTCGTAAGAGCTCGACGCTCTACTCTCTCTATATGTTCGCATTGGGTCGTATGTATTATCTTTCACCTACATGCTTATTTGCTTTTACCTTGTGTTTTGGCTGCTATGCTCCTATGCGTACTTGCTTACATAATCATTTGTTTATCTGCTTATATGCTTATATGCATACATGTTTTGCATGATCTCCATGCTTTACATGCTCTGTATGCTTTTCATACAGGTTCTTCATAAATATCTATTATTAGGTTGGAGGTTTTCGTAAACAGTCTCTCGTCAGGATCTCACTCAGATGGGGTAAGGCTGTGTACATCCTACCCCTCCCAGATCTTGTGCAAGCGGGAGCCATTGAGGCACTGAAATTATTGTTGTTGTTGTATTGCCATTCCTAGTTGTAGTCGTTAGTCTTTCCACGGCAGAAAGAAACCGGACAAATGGAAGAAGTTTCGAAACGGCAACAGGCCGAATAATCCAATCCCTCGAACTGGAAATACCGGAAAGCACGGGGGTAATCTCGGCATTTGACATACCCTTACAGGAACTCAACAACACATCTCGCTCGTTCGTGCTCCTCCGCTCTTCGTCGCACCTAGCACAAGGGTTCTCTCTCTCTCCCTCTCTCTCAGATAACATTGCTGTTAAATTTCAATAAATAAGCACTGGATAAATGCGTAAATATTGCAGTTCTCGTCGTAATTGGTGAAGAATAATCCCTTGTGTAGGGGAATTAATTTACCGGTGTCCCTCTTCGGTGGTGTATGTATTAACAGGTTCACTCTCTTCCTCCCTCCCTCTCTCTCTCTCTATCCCCTGATTGGCAACGCTGTAAAAAGGGTAAAGAAGTGAGTGTAATGGGGTAAATTGACAAATGTTTTTGAGGACCCAGTTATCCCCTTTGTACCCATTTTCTTTACCCAAATTACGTAAATTTGGGTAATTTTATCTTTTTTTAACTATATCTCTTTTATTCCTACTCTTTTACCCAATTAACGAATACCGTAATTCATTTATCTCTTGTTTACCCAATTGCTAAACAAATTCTTGCTGAAGATTGAACTGATTTTGTTGTTGATTCTTTGCTTTCAGTTTGTCTCCCATTGTGGTTTACAATTCGTACAAGATTCGGGGTTTATTCTTGCAGTTCGCGGTGAAAGTTTTCAACTTTATGTAGAAATTTTCCGCTTGTACAGGTGGGTTTTGTTTAATTTTTATAAGAAACTTTTGTTTGTCAAATTTTTCTTGAATGGGTGAGCTTTCAGTGATGATTAACTAAAATGGGGCATCTCAGAAAAGAAAAGGAGAAGGAAAGTGATGGCGTTGATTATATTGGATTGAGCTTGTGTGACTTAGGTTGGATTTAGGAATTAGGGTTAAAGGGTTTAGGTTCGAGCTATGCCAAACCCTAAAGTTAGTGAAGGCTGGCTTTTGTGGGTTTATTCCGTTCACTTTTAAATTTCTGTTATTATGTAACTTCGTGATGCATGCCCAAATAGTTATATGAACATAGGAAAGAGGAAGGATGTTCTAATGTTATTCTTCGTGACCAAGATTGCGATTTTCTGGTGTATTTGGCTTGTAAAGAATACTAGCATTTTAAAAGATCTACATTCGCTGCTTAATTTTGTTATGGGAGAACGTGGACTTTTAGGAGCTCTTTGAACAAAGAGTTTCGAGGGCTCTGCTCACATGGCCGTAGTTGTTCTGCAAACAGATTAGAAGATTTTATGTTATTAATTCACAATTTTTATTGTTGTATTTTATAATTTTACATTCTTTCTTATTATTATCTCTTTTTCCTAATAAAAAAAAGGGTATATGAGCCTATAATAATAGGGTAGCCTAATAGGTAGTAGAGTGGGCTCGGCATTGGGAGGGGAACAAACTCTAAAATAGGGGTAGACATTGTATTACTAAGGCATCAATTGAAATCAAATGTCATCTTTATCTGTTCTTCCTTTATCTCTTTAATTTTAGCATTTTACTGTCTTATTTAGTTTTCAGCATATTTTAATTATGGTTCGGATTTGATACAACTTAAATTTGTTGTTTGCTCTGTTTTTCTTTTGTGACGAGTGCTTGCACATTTGTTGGGTTGTCATAAACTGATCATTAATGACCAATGGTTAGAAGTTTTTGTAGCTGTTATGGAATGCTTATGCTCAACTAATCGTGGTATGCTATGGCTAATTATGAGGGATTCTTTCTTCCACTCATGCGTGGAGGTCATTGTTTCGCCACATGTTGACATCATCTTCAGACGAGATTTAGATAAGCTTCCGCTGGCTGGTGTGTTTAACTCTGTTTGGACTTGTTTACCAAAAGAAAACTCTGTTTTTACATGGAGCTTGCTGTGATTTCTATTTGGGTGCGTTGATGACTCCTGGAGCCTATAATTTTGCGCATGGAGGCTGCGGCTCTGCAATTTCTGCATTACTAAATGTCAGTTTGTTGGTTCTTATGTCAACTTTATGTGAGTTTGTTTCCGTATCTTGAGAGTGACTCAACAATATGGTATATTCTCCATTTTAAACCCCATAAAATGGCGACGTGGAGGACTAGCATGATTTCATAGCTGATTTTAATCCTTCCTGTGCTTGTGTCGAATCTTTTGAACTTTCTTCTCATGGGATGCCTATGAAGAGCAACATTATGCGCCACGCCTATAAAATCGATAGGTCCGCCATTGCTATCTCCTCACTTTTGCAACCCAATAATATACTGATAGAGATAAAGGAGAAAAGATCAAGATATCTAGGATAATTATTGGGAATTTGGATTCTTTTTATTTTTTATTTTTTATAGAAAAGAACTAAATTTTTATTCAACATTATAATGATCTTCCATAAGCTTTGGTTACATAAGTATTTATAAAAAAGGAAATAGAATCTTAAAGGAAAATAAACTCCTAAATACGATAATAATAAAGAAAACTTAAAATAATCCTTACTAATACTATATCCTAACCAAAGAGGGCACGATCACGCCGTCATCGGATCCCATTAGAACTCCGAAGTTAAGCGTGCTTGGGCGAGAGTAGTACCAGGATGGGTGACCTTCTGGGAAGTCCTCACCCTCAGGTTGGGGGCACTGGGAAACAGCCTCTCTTCAGGTTAACACCTTGAAGGGGAAATGCTGCGTACATCTGCCCCCTCAGGCCCTGAGTAGGCGGGAGCCCTTGAGGCACTGGGTATGTTCCTTTTTTTTTTTTTTCCTTAATACTATATCCTAAATCTTGATAGATTTTACAATAATCCAAATTCCTAATAATTATCCGAAATCTCCATCTTGATCTTTTCTCCTCTATCTCTATCATGACATTTTCAGTTGTAGATTATTTGTCAAACAAGAGAGTCAGGGGAAGGGAACATAAGTTAAACTTGCGGTATTGTGTATCACCTATCTGAATATTTTATTAATGAGAAGGGCGAGGAGTCCATTTACCATGGTGCTTACCTTCTCCTTTTTCATTTCTGCTCCATAGATTCTAGTCCAAATCAACTGATGCTAACGTGCTATTCTTAATGCTAATCCTTATTACTTGTATCTAATTTTGGCTGAACATTCTATGGCCCACCATTGGTGTAAAACAGAATATTTCCTACAGTTTTGAGGGATGTGAGGGCGTTTCCTTTCTTTGAACACGCCATTGTTTGGACCGTAAGTAAATATTGTAAATCCAGTCAGCTTGAGTGCAGAGAATACAGTTCAACTAAGCAAGGTGAAATTGATGTTCAATGTAAAAATCGGATAACAGATAGCAAGCCTGAGCATCCAACAATTAATGGTCATTTTGACAACCTGCAATAGGGGAACTAGAAAAGCAGAAGTATCATGCTTAAAACTTGATTTGGCATTTTAGTGTTAGATTCGATTTTGGAATGTGTATCAAACTGAAGGGAAACTAGATTCGAGCAATGATAGGAACATGTGTATACAAAAGAATATTTCTTGTAGGTTGATCCTTTTCTTCTAGCCTTATTGACTAACTTGCATTAGGAGAAGAACTTTATATGTTGAATTCAATGTTCTTAGTCTTATCCACTAAAGTACTTATTGTCTTAGTTGTTGCTAAGTGTTACTTTATTTTAAAGATGTTATATTTCAATGGTTCTATTAACGGATTTCAATATATCTAATATATTTTGGTGCAAATGCTCCCTCCATGCTCATAGCATTGGAAAATTCCAGAATTGGTCACTCCCTGCTCCTTTTCCTGTCTTCCCCTTTGTGCAACTATGATATAGATAGTATTCTTTATTCCATAAATTAGCATATTGGTTGTCCATCTATGGCTAGTCCTCTTCGACCTTTTGATCCCGGAGAAATATTTTGCACCTTAGTTTGTACTCTAAAGTGGGTGCTTCCAATTTAATTTGGCAAATCTGACTTGCCTTATGAGGATGGGCTATGAGGAAGCAAGTGACATGGGAATTTTCACGGTGATGCTTGTTGGTCACATGTGAAAGTGCAATAGAGAACCTGGAAGATAGTAAAATGGGGGTATTTTGCTTTGGTGTATGACTTTTCCTGTATACTGTATTGCATATCACAAGCATGATATATGTTTGCATGCTCATTTGTGTAAGGGTTAATTGCTTTCTAGGATTTTGGTTTAGTGGCTCATTCTCATTGCTAGTTTGTCAACTTATTGAAATTCTGATGTAGAGATGTCCTGGCACCCTATTGTGGAATCATATTATGGTCATTGTCTGTAATTTGATGTTGGGAAACTGGAATGTGGCAGAAATAACATAGGGGGCTGCAACTTATTTTCTTATTTGTTTGGGATTGATCAGTTACTTCTATGGCCTATATTTGTAAGTTTGACTTAGTATTGGTTTTGTTAACATATTTTGAATGTACTTTATAATTAAAGTGTTTTTTTGTTTAAAAATATTGATGAACATGCACCCATAGGCCATTACAGCATTTTTCTAGAGTGAACCCGTATTTTTTGACCAAAGTTCATTGGTCAGCTGAAAAGCTATTACACATTGGTCACTCACATCATCTAACCGACATTTGTGGGTCACCGAATTCGCTAATTTGTTTGTCATTAACACTCGTTTGTGAGTTCTGTAGAAAACCTAGGGATGTATTAGGTTGTCTGTCTTGTGGGTTTGTTGTCCTGTATCCAGACAGTTTGTTTCTTCTGCCAACCAACCAAAAGTTGCGAAACATGTGATTAACGTTTCCTATAATAGCCTCCAAAATCCTTTTTAGCCACTCTCTTGAAGCTGCAAACTGTTCATTGCGGCATTTATGCTGTACAAGGTGGCAAAGCTTTTCCTATTCTTTCTCCTAGGAAATTGGTTAATTATGATTCCTAGGAAATTGGTTGATTATGATTCTAATTTCCCTTCTTTTAATATAGTTCACCACACAAAGTGAATAGAGAAGAAGATGGGAGGAAGAAGGATATGCCTAAAGCAATGGCACTGGCCATTATTAAGTTAATGTCACCTGTTTTAATGCTTGGTATTCCAAACTTTTACCTACTTTATTTTCTTCAAATGAGCATCATCAAGGATATTAAAGTACATTCCGTCGCTAGGATCAAGGATTTGCCCGATCAGGCCTTATCCACTCTGGTTTGATTCCCACCTCATGCAACTTTATTTTCCCTGCTTCTTCTCCCTTCCCCTTGGTGCATGGGATTTTCTTTCTTCATCTTCTCCCCCAAATCAAAAGTATTGTGGTTTCCTCTGTTATGTATAACAACTATTACTTAATGGATTATGGGATGGTGATCTTTTGTAATAGTTACATATATAGAGAGGGCTAATTTGCATACACTAGTTACCTAGTTTAGTGCGTGTCGCTCTCGTTACAAGCCTTTGTTTATGAGTACCTTCTTGTCAAACTGCTTTTGACTATTAGTGGCTTCTGCATAATTGCTCACATAGACATCTGCTAAATGTGCATTGATTCTGTAGGACATTTCCTTTTCTCAAAAACCAAAATTCGGCATCTTTACTTCTTGCACCTTTTCTTGTCATCCATGACATTTAGGTGCAAAATGTGAATTCCTTTGTTGCTTGTAGCCTCCTGGGTTGATAAATATATGGAATATCTAATAATTGATAAATCAATTCCCATGAATGTTTCTTTTGGTGGCATCCACTCACTCAAATAATGAAAATGACATGGATTTTTTTCCCATGAAAGATGTAAACTGGGCTAGGTCCCCTCACCCAGTATTGCATGGCATAGACCGAGGCTTGCCTAGTGATTTTGAATGCAGTGTCTCATACTGTGGTTCTGAACAGGGAACTTTCAGTAGGGCTTTATTAACTCGTCCTGTATTTCAGATTCAGTTTATTCAAATTGCGATCTATGCAAGCTTTAATCTAGTTGAAGAGATGGAGCTATTCACTTGTTTTGTTTTTGGTTTATCTTTTCTTCTAGTCTAGATTGTCATTTACTCTTTCTATCCTAACACTCTTTTCCCATTAGAACTCCGAGGTTAAGCGTGCTTGGGCGAGAGTAGTACCAAGATGGGTAACCTTTTGGGAAGTCCTCGTGTTGCAAACCCTTCAGGTTGGGCATCCTCGAAAACAACCTCCCAGTAGGGTTACACTTTGAAAGGGTAAGGCTGCGTATATTCACCCCTCCCAGACCCCACTTATGCGGGAGCCCTTGAGGCACTGGGTCTGTTGTTGTTGTTCTTACCGAGGTGGGATATGCATGCTGTTTCAGTTGGACATGTGATTTAGAGAGAGGATGGACAAATATGCCAATGATAAAGGGAGTCTGTCCCATTGAAAGTATTTATTCATCTTATAGCTTCAATTGTAGTGATTTGAAAGTTGTGCGTTGCTGTTCTGTGTGTATTAGTTGTTTGCTTCCCTGCACGTGCATATACCCTTCTGCTATAAGTTTCATTGAATCTGTGCATCAGTCTGTTGAAATTTGTACTTTGGGCAAATTACCTGTGGTCTTTCCTGTGTAGCCAAATTTGATGGCTGTTGAATCATATGGGATTCGTGTAAATTGATTCTTGAAGGTGTGAGAAATGTAATTTGTCGGATGATTTGTTCATCATGTTCTGATATGTTCGCAACGGATTGAAGATGCTTAAGTGGATTAATGAATGAATGGAGCAATAGTAAATAATCAAAAAGAAAGATTCGAACTGGGAGGATTTCAGATGAAACAAGAGCATACTTTGAGTCTTGAAAATTTACTCGACGCTAGAACAACTGTTTCTTGCCCATCATGTGAAAATCTGCTATTCTGAAGGGTGTTTCCTTAATATTGAGACTTCTAAAAATTTGCCATTTAGTAAAGTTCTATTTTCACTTGAGTATCACCTTGCTTCCATCTAAAGACTGTCATGTTCATTTGCAAATTATCCTCATATGCCTCGTGCATCTGTTCTGCTTTATTCTGGTTTTCCATTATCCGAATGTTGTGATATGCTTGGAATTTTGCCGTACTATATTCCTCTGATCTCTGACTGATTTTTGTTTACTTACTTATCCGGACATTGTATAAGAATTCCTCGTGTTTTTGGCATATAGTTCTTTCCACCTTTTTGAGAATTTCTGTCGTTGCAAAAAAGTCTGGCATCCCTAGTAAATCATCTTCTTCTTTTCAATTCTCTCGAATGGAGGTCTGCCTACTAGTATGGAAGGTTTTCTTTTTTTCTTTCTTTTTTTTTTTTTTTTTGTGGACACCAGCTATTTTATCTTTTCTAGAAATCACCATTTTGCTTATGCTCTTAGTGCAGATTTTGGAGTCCCTGTGCTTTGTCTGTGTCATATGTTTTACATTTCTTCACGTTATAAGAAGTGCTGATTTTGTTCCATGACCTGTTGTTACCTTATGCAGGTGTTGTCTATTATAAAGGTCCAATCCGTCTTCCTCTTTGGCTAGTTTCTTCGCAGACTTGCTGAAAGAGGAAAACAATGGGTAGCACATTTAATCCGCAGATTTTGGTGGATAAATTAACAAAGCTCAATAATTCTCAACAAAGCATAGAAAGTATCCTTTCAACCAATAATCAGTTGTATATAAGAAATTTTTGTTGAAGTCTAATATTTGTTGTCAGATGCCTTCTTCAGCAATTATCTTGATTATGTGCTCCAAAAAAAAAAAAAAAAAAAAAAAAAATTTGTTGGGATATCCTAGAACCCATGGTACTACATCTTGTTGATTTCTGCAAAGCTGCTTTGTCATGCATTCATTTTCTTAAGCGTGTCTCAACTCCTTTTAGGGGCTTGTTTTACTCTGTGTAATGTTTTTGTTAGTATGTAGTGTGTATGCTTATTAGCATGATATTTATGTTTAAACTGGTGGCTGAAATTTTTAGTTTCAGTCACTAATAGCTATACACTGTCTATCTCTTGAGTTTTATTTATTTCACAAAACTCACATCCCATAGAGCTGAATGTATATTTGATTTGTTCTCATTTCAGATGTTGGGTGGCTAATTGAATTTTTAGGTGTAGTATTGGAAGTTCATGTGAATGTCTTAGATGCAATATATAAAATTCTAAATGTGATTATCAACATGGCTACAAGGTAGTGACATATAATTCTTGTTGATGCCAAATGTGAATCATCGGTAGCGAGTGATGTAGGGTGTCCTCTTGGCATGGTCAGGTGTGGTGGAAGTGAACCAAAATCATTTCCTTTTGGAATTTCAGTAGTGTATCTGTCTGTAGCTGTATTCTCATCTTGCTTCTTGCTTGCACATTGCTTGTGTTGGCTCATCCTTGACTTTGAAAGCTTTGTCACATTGGTGTATTTTTCATATGAATAAAGCGAAACAAGTGGTTGAGACATGGGAAAGACAATTTCATAGTTCTCCACGGGAGCAAAGATTGGCCTTTTTGTATCTTGCAAATGATATCTTGCAGAATAGTAGAAGAAAGGGTGTCGAGTTTGTAACTGAATTTTGGAGGGTTCTTCCAGAGGCTCTTCGTGATGTGATCCAGAATGGGGATTCTTTTGGAAGGAATGCAGCACTTAGACTGGTAAGCTTGTTTGATGTGTTATTTAATATAAGTGGTGGGGAACAACTGGTATAAACTGGATATATTGAGTACTGAAATACATTATAGTACAAATACCAAATTAACATTATATCCGTAAGAATACGTACATGTATGCGAAGATACCAAATTACGGAAGTTAATAGAGTACTAATAATTAAATTGATGATTACACTGTTTTTAGGGTATTTAGATTGGAGATCATGTGGGCCCAACTCAGCTAGCCCCAAGGAACTTTGTATCTGAGGCCAGAATTTCAGGCTGAGTCCAAAAATATGTTGTTACTTTTCTAAAAGACCATTGGTTGCCAGAAATGTGAGGCTAAATTCTAATCGGGTATGAACCTGCTAATTGTTATTTTTGAGAGACGAAATCTCAGTTATTAGGTAATTATCGAATTTTTTTCCCTATTCTGTTTAATTACTGAATTTTTATTCAATATATCAAATACCAGACAACAAAGAGAAAAATTTGATCTCCAAAAAGTCCCGTACTAAAAAGGTATATTCTGTATAGTATTTTTGTTGATACTGGATTTTGTTCTCCCCTAGTAAAGGTATTTTTTATTGTGTTTATTCTCTGTAATTCAATTCTTTTGTTGATTTTGCTGCATGTTCACAGGCTGTAAGAACAGTGCTTCATGTTTGTGTGCCACATTATGTCATAACTACTAATAATTTTTGTGATGCCTTTGTGATGCTTTTCTGCATGCAAGAAAAAAAGGGTTTCCTTATAAGGACTTTGGATCAGTGGAAATGGAGGACGATAATGCATGAATTGTGTTCATGATCAAAATATCATGATGTATGATTAAATATGACTTGCTGAGGTCAGCACGCGTGTCATATTAAATTTTTTTACAGACCCTTTCTTTGGATGACAAGGTCTTAAGCCTACAAATTTTAAGGGCCTGCATTTAAGGCTTGCATAGGCCTTTCCGATTCCCTCTCTAAGCTTCCAAATTGTATTAAACTTAGACAGTGTATGCGGTTATTTTATGGTGGTGTTATAGAACATCAATTTGGTGGATGCTTGAAAGTGGTATTCCTGCGGAAAGTCTTTGCTCTGATAGGAGAAGTGTAAAAGATTGAGATTCTGAGTTTACTGAGGGCTTGAGTTCTGTTGCCAACAGAGGATTGATTATTAAGTTTAGGTCACTGCTTACTGTTCCTTTAGAAGGGGGTGTTAATGTGTTTTGGGTGAATGTTATGTATAAGTGTTATTCAGTGTTCCCTGGGTAGATGAATCAGGGAGCTTTGCCCTCTGTCAGCATAAATATAAAATTTTTGCTGCAATACCACAGCTGAATGAAGTTAGGGTTTGTGTAGCCCTCTTGGCTGGATTAAGCGGAGTTCAAAGAACTTACAAATGATGACTTATTATTGGATTTCAATAAATGATTGAGCTCACCTTTACCCTTGACAAACTTCGATTATAATATTCTGCTTATACCATTTGTTATATGTATGGAAAGGCATCAAAGTCACATATTTATTTACTTAATCTCAGAATCTTGATGAACTCCCTTCTTCCTGCTCTTTTCCTGGATTGAAGGTTATGGTTTTGACAGAACTTTCAGTAAAACATTTATACAGTGTCATTGTGTAAGCTAACAGATATAAGCTCTTAAAGAGTCATCGGTTGGATAGTGTGCAGCTCAAGTAAATAACTTTTGCAACGGAAAATTTACTTCTGGACATTGAAAAAGGTCATTGTAACTACGGAATTAAATAAATTTTGTTACATAGTGTAATTGCTATTATAGATAGTCATTGTGCGATTGGATGTTATGCAAGATTACTTTGCATTGACTTCCATAATGCGTATTTATGTGTGTTTATTTACTAGACATTTGAAATTTATTTATATGATGAGAACTATGAGAGGGGTATAAAAAAACTAATAAGTGACTAGATATTATATGTTTGCAAATAGGAGACTTAAGAGCAACTTATGTTTCTTGAAAAGACATCACTCCATGACTTATCGTGTAACATTTGTGATACTTTGCTTCTTGGACACTAAACCTTTGACCTTTATGTGAATTTTTTGAGAGCAACCTTTATGTGATTTTGGACTACAATTTGATTCCATGATTCTGACCGTCAAAAGCTGAGGCAAAATTTGGAAACTTTGGGAGGTCTGATAGCTGCAGTGCTTTGTCTAATGGTTCAATTGTCGATGTCTTAGTAAGCCAGTCAGACTTTCACTTGTCTATTGTGTTTTCTGATGCTTTAATTTTGCTTCGGTGGGTATGGAGTGAGTGGTATATTTCAAATGGGTGTTGAGAGTGTGGAAGTGATTTGTGGAGACATGTCATAGGTTATCAATGATTTTATCTAGAAAAGATGACTGGCGGCTAAGATCCATTTAGCTATCACATCATTGCTTTGATAGGAGAAAAGTAGATGAAATGTTAAGGGGTGATGTTTTTCTGAAAAGCGTCGGGGGAGGATAGATTGTACTTCTTATTCTAGTGAGGTCGGAGAATGCTTGATCCTCCACTTCTCTCAGGAGTTGTTTTGTTGATTTGATCTGTGCTTGTGAGTTCTCAGTTGGCTGCTGTTGCTGGTTTGAATTTTTATTTCATTTTGTATTTGGTGTTATCTGCGGGTGGATTCCTCTTTGGCATCCTTTGTTAGATTCTTATCCATGAGAGTTGGGGAAATGGGGAAATGTCTCCTGTTGTTCATCATGACTGTTCCTCTTTAGGCCTCTCAAGTTTTCTCTTTTTGTGGAGCTCCTAATCAGAGACTTGGGTATCACGGCACAAAGTTTATTAAATGTGGCTGGTGTCTCACTCTTTATGATCAATAAACTTGCTTTTCATGGACGAGGATGAATTCGTAAGGTCATGCATTATATACAGTGCATAGGTAACACATACTGAGATTGGACAAAAAGGTTTGAGTTATAATGATGGGATTTAAAGTCAAAAGACCAATATTATACAACTTGAGAAGTATACGGACAATGCAAAACCCCTGGTACATAGTCTTAGAATGTTTTGCATGTTTTTTAAGCTGAAAATTTTTCTGTTGTTTACGATATTCAGTTTTGCAATGTTCTGTATTTTATCTAATTAATTTACAGTTGGCACTGATACATCTTTAAATGATAGACAAAGCTGTTGCATCTTAAATTTTTTGATGAGTGCCAATTGTGGCGTATATTTTTCCCTGCAGATCAGTATATGGGAAGAGAGAAAAGTTTTTGGCTCACGGGGCCATATTCTGAAGGAAGAGTTTGTAGGTAGGCCTCCAGAAAGCAATTCTAGAAATGCAAGACAAGTTAGCACTAAGCTGGTGAGGCATTTTTCTTTTTCTACTTGCTTTTATAACAAACTGTACACTTTAGTATTTTTTTTGAGCACTACACTTTAGTGATTCAATATAAATGATTTTGGTTTCCTTTGAGCAGAGACATTCTCTTGGAGATACATTGGATAAAATAGTGTCAGGATATGAAGAAGTTTATGGCAGTCAAGTAGACGAAGATGCTGTGTTGAGCAGATGTGGGAATACCGTTAGCTCTTTGGAGAAAGTAGAAAAGGATATTGGTGGTAACATTGGTTCAGGTATGTTCATTTCAACTTTTCACATCTTTCTCCTATGTAATGATTTCATAAAATACAAAGTCGCTGCAAGAGATAGGGGATTAGAATTTAGAATCATTTTTATGTGCTTTTTGAGGCTTTAGCTGATTTAAAGAGAGTCCGTTAGGAGGGGAAAGTGACAGATGCGCATAATGGGCATTGAGTCAAGGGCTAAGAGGTTTTTCTATATACTTGATCAATTCTATGACCTCAGAGCTTCCACTCTTTCTTGGTTGTCCTAACTTGCTTCATTCTCGGCTAGCCATGAGGCAGGCCAAGTGGAATACCTAGGTGTTGAAGCTTTATGAACGCAGCTTAAGTGTGACTCTACCAGCCTGTGTTTGAGTTCAAGCTGAGATTTACAGCTAAGCAAGCCGCACTTTGTGAATTTATGTAATAAGATATTGTCTAGTTAGTAACTCGATTGTATTGTGCCTAAGCCTAAAGATGTTGACTAGAGTGTATGGAATCAAATAAAGGCCATTTTGTTACTTGAAATTCATTTAGACCTTGTGTGGTTGCCCATTATGCAATGGAACTTTTGTAATTCCTTCAATAATGCATGCATCTATTGTATAGATCATAATTAATGTCTCTAAATTAGAGGTGGCTAATAGGTTCATTGACCCGTGACGTGGTTTGATTTGATCCATCTAAGATCTAACATAGATTGACTTGCTAAGGAGGTTCGTCGAACTAGGCTGAGTTGCTACAGTCTGTGGATTTGATCTGGGTTACTATGGTGTTTGGGGATCTGACCCAGGCCTTGGGATCCATGACTTGGTTCGACAAGAGTTTCGACCCAAGTCAAACCCATATTGTGGATGCGTTTGACCTGTTAGACCAGTGTTAAGAGACGGGTCTAATCCCAAAAAAAAAAGGGGAAAAAGATTTGGGCCTGTCAATGCAGGCTCTGGAATTCAACTTTGAATTGGGCCCAATGGTTTAAATTTATTTTGAGCCATTGGATGCAATTCGAACTCTTTTTATTCTATTTTTTTCATAATTTTTTTACAAAAAATTACTCAATCAATCTTGAGGCTTTGTCTACTCGAATCTCAATTTCCAATTCTAAACCTTATATATTGTTTATGAGTTTGCTCTAAAACTTACATGCAAGCTTCTTGCCTTCTGCTTAACGTTTGTGGAAGAATCAAATTGGTGTTTTAGCAAGCACTCCATTAACAAAATCGATTCATGCATCAGTTTGTTTCCTTTGGATTCTTAGATTGTTTTCCCTCCTTCTTTCTCTTTTAAAGATAGATTTTCAATGAATTTTGTGAGACCCTCTTCAAAGTAATTGTTTGTGCAAGAGAGCTTTTTCAAATAAGTTGTGAAAGAAAATGTCAATATATCTCTTGCACATGGTTCTGATCAAATTTGATACAGTTGCATAATTGGTTTGCTCTAAGGATATGATTTCTCACCCGCTATAGTTACTTAGCCCATACTTTGACATTAGTTTAGGAACACAAGCAAAATTTGTTGACAATCTATAAAGAAGTGGGAGAAAAATCATAAAAAAATTTTGAGGAACAAAATGTGCTTGAATAAATGTCATTGGATATGGTATTGTTGTGGTCTGGGAAATAGGTTATTGTATACACATAGTTCCGTAACAATTAACAAATGACAAGGTATGATGTGATTTGTTTTATTTTTTTATATACAATACACTATTATATTGTATGTAGTTATATTTTATATTTTGCACATAATTTAGAGAAGTATTATTTAATTATATTTATACATATGTGTTCAACATTTATAGTTTAAAAGATATTTGTATATTGAAAAAAATGAAAAACTACATTTGCCTAGTCTGGGTTTGATCCAGGTGGACCCGATTGAGTATAACTTGTGTCAGATCCATGATCTGAGTCGGCTTTACCTACTTGTGACACGGATCAGTGGGTTGAACTAGGTCATACTTGTCTTTGAAGGAGGATGGTTGGATAATTGACTTGGGTTTACCCAATGGCCATCTCTTGTTTACATGTTAAAACAATCAAAAGACGTTAGTAAATGACAGTGGATTTTCATTCATTTTGTTGCAAACGCGAGACTTAAAAGGCAACTTAAGTTTCTTAAAAAGTCTCAGCAAAATCGTGTGACAGGTTCCATAAGGTCCATGACAACCTGATTCTAGGACACTGCAACCACGACTCGCAATCGTGATTTGATTGTGTCGTAAAACATATAGAAGGAATTTAAAATGTGTGATTGAATGTAAGTGTAGTGTAGTAGTTGATGAGTTCAGGATGTAATGACTAATGTGAATAAAATAACTTCTTGCCTCCTAAAATGAACTGATTCCAGGACACCGCAACCACGACTCGCATTGCAATTTGATTATGTCATATAATGTATAGAAGGAATTTAAAATATATGATTAAATGTAAGTGTAGTATAGTAGGATGTAATGACTAAATGTGAATAAAATAACTTCTTGCCTCCTAAAATGAACAAAGTTTTTCATGAGCTTTCAAGTGAAACCCTTAAAGGTTGGGCCTTGCATCATGTTGAGCTGGAGCTGAACCTGTGGCCAGTAATTAGGCAAACATCTTAACCCTGCTAAATTGAACTCATCTGCTAAATCAAAAAATCGTACTAAACTATAGTGAGTAAACCCGTAATGCGGGCGTCATAATCTATGCATTAGCAGTTTTTAGAAGTTGCTTGGCATGTGTTCCTCGAATTGATTATTGTAGTATTGACTAATGTCTCTTCGTGGGTTTGTTTTCATGGAATTATCTTTACAAATATGCAGGTTTTGGTTGGAACGTATTCCACTAACTTACTTGAAAATGATAACATGTTTAGTTTGGAAAGTATTATCCTGTATACTATAAGATATGACAGATCTCTAGATGCTGGACATAATAGGAGAAAATCAGTAAATATTAAAGACAGCTATAGCACCTTTGGGGTCTTTGGTTAGGTAATTTCTTCTCGTTAAGGGGGAAAAGAATTAGTACCTGGTAGGATATGAAAACTGAATTAGTTATGAAGATGGGTGAGTAAAGAACAACTAGTATTTGCATGTTAAAGGTATTCAAAATTGAATGAATTAAGAAGACTAACTGTACCAGGGTAATGTTCTATCTTTCTACAAGTGGATTGGAAAGAACTGGGATGGTCAAGTTTTACTCTGGAATGTAGAAAAGGGAGAAGTTGAAGGGGACTAAATGCTATGGAGCTACTTCTGCTGTAAGATTTTATGCGCTTTTTCTGATAACCACCTGCTTTGTATGGCCACTTGCACTTAGCATCCACTTCTCTTTTTTCCTCAATCACCTAAAAGGGCGCCTCTTCAACATTTCTGCCGAGTTATTAACTCTGATTATCCCTTGTGTTTATGAGTGTGCTGAAACTAATCTCTGAGGTTTCTTTTTGTCAAAATATTTGTTCAGTAACTATTTTAGTATTAAGTTGGCCCTCAGACCAGTTACCTATTCTGAGCAACATGTGTCATGGCAGTCTTAGCCCCATAGGATGATACGTGGAACTAGAAAAATGTGAAAAATAAAAGTGATTTGCATCATGTTGTCTTCTCTCTCTCTTCTCCATTCCTTTGTTACTGTCCCATCCCTTCTTGACCACTAGATAGCCCTCTTTTCTTTCTTCCAATTAGTAGTTATCTGACGTGAGGTGGTTGTGAGGAAACTGATATGTGTCATACTCCCCGATAGTTAACTTGTGCCTAAGTTTGCTTTCAACCACCAGTTGTTTTTGTTCCAATAGGCAACTTCGTTTCAGCCCAAAAAGCTTCCCAAAAGATTTGGCAGTTCAATGAGTGACATACATAAATTAAATGTAGGGAAGGGAGAAAGCAAAAATAGTGGGAGAAGGGAAAAGGAAATTTGGAATGGAGGGAGATGGGAGAAAGAATGGAGAAAGAGCAATGGGCCTTCCTAGAACCCTTGAGATTATTTTCTCATCTGTGTTCTTGTGCATTTAATGCATGTTGTGTGTCATGGGATTAAAAGCTCTGTGTTGGAGTTTGTTTAGGAGAGCTTCCTGATTCTTGGACTAAATCCTAAAACAATATTCGGGCGACTATTTTGAATAAAAAGAAACATAAGGACTATTTTGAACAAACTATAAACATAAGGGACCACTAGAGTTGATAACTTGCATTTTGCCACCTCTGCGCCTTGCCATTAGCGGAAATCAATTAAAGGGAATTGTTTCATTGCACACCCTCATGTGACGTCATATTTTGGCCATCTATCATTTTTCGTGACTCCCATTTTAGTGTTTATTTCTTCAATGCCCAATATTAAGTGGCTTCATCATTTTGTAAAATGTGAATTCAAACATAATAATTAAAATTGGAAGGTAATGGACTATCTAATTCTTGGAAACTGGTGTTGAAGTTGGCACTTTGTTAAGTGGAGCATCTTTTAGGTGGTTAAGTGTACACTGGGGGAAAATATATATATATCTATATATATATGTGTATGTATGTATGTAGATTGCTAAGTGCAACTAGATGTACAAGTTAAGTAGTTATCTGCAAAAAAAAACCCAGAAAGTAAAGCCTAGGCTGCAATTGCTATAAATATATGCATCACTACTAGCTAAAAGAAACTTCATAGAAGAGAAAATGAATAGCATAAACGTTCTTGGAAGATGTAACCGAGTCTAGAGGAGATATTGATGAACAAATCAAACTTTTGTCTGGAGAAGATAAGGAGATCCCATCAGTATGTAAATTTGATTTTTTGGGGGGGGGGGGGGGGGGGGGGGGGGGGGGGGGTGTTGAGGATTTCAACGATGACTGTTCTTTTCCTTTTTTTTATTTTTTTTATCTGTGAATGTTCTGCTGTTAGTTCGTAATTTGTTGATCTACTTCGATGTCACTAGCCCTGTTTTTGCTTGCTGCAAGGAACAAATGTTGTTTCAGGTTGCTAATCCCATATCTTTACTATGATCATGTGGTGTCTTTGATTCAATCTCGCATATTTGTTTGTTTCTGGTCTTTATAATTAGGGGGATTCAACGGATTTGGGGTTGTGGAGGAGTTGCAAGGGCAGCATGGTGTGTTAAGGGACTTTATAGATCAGCTCACTGTGATTGAAGCTTCGAGGGCAAGTCTTGTATCTCTTCTAAGGGAGGCTCTCCAGGAGCAGGAATTCAAGCTGGAACAAGTGCATAGTCAGCTTCAGGTGAGCCATTATATTATTTTTTATGTCAGAATGATGGTTAATGTCATTGGAACCGAATCCTCAGAATGATGGTTAATGTCATGAAACCGAATCGTCTTTAATGATTGAGCTCAGGTGTTCTGGAAACATGGTGCTGTGGACGTACACAAGGGGTTGCGGAAAATGCTTTTGAGTTTTTTATAATATTTGCAAATAGAAAATTGATGTGAAGCAATATAACAATAGCAAAAGCCAACCCAGTGTCTCGAGGGCTCCTGCATATACAGGGTCGGGAGAGAGGAGGGGGGGGGGGGGGGGGGGGGGATGGGGATGCATGCAGCCTTATCCCTTCAAAGTGTTACCCTTAACGGGAGGCTATTTTCGAGGGATGTGAAGCAATATGGACATTCATTCCGTCTTTATAAATATATTTTAGTTGATTAACTCTACGATGTTATTATGTACGTGTTTTCATAAGTAGTTTCACATAATTCTGATTGCACAACAAATTTTTCTTTTTTTACAAAGGGAAAAGCATTAGGAAGGTCTCCTAAGTCGAGGCCTCATAAAGTATCCAATCTAAGAATATTGAGCAAGGATTCTAAATCAACTGAACTGCGTAATTCACTAGATGACTTTTCTTCGCAACCCAATCAGCTGCAATAGTTGCTTCCCAATGACAGTGGCTAAAGCATACAGCCTTCCTTTTCAATCTGTTCTTTGCAGATTTTGGGTTATGTTCTTGATCTGCCATGGGGAGTTGAGTACACCATTCACAACCTTCATGAAGGTCTCACTATCACCTTCCACTTTGATCTTTTGTTAGTCTAAAGTCTTAGTCGTGGCCAGGCCATCTCTTGCGGCCACTGCTTCTGCTACAATAAGAGACGCACTATCAAGACAACCCATACCAGCCAACTGCACAGCGATTCCCCCCCTTCCCCCGCCACCCCCCACCCCCCCCCCCCCCCCCCCACCCCTTTTTAGATGATGACTGCACAAGAATTGGCTCAGAAGTCCTTTCATTATGTTTATCTGTTACTTTTTCTTTTTGTATAATGTATCTGATCACTGGTAGTCGAAGGCTCTTTGGGTTTTATTTGAACTGTCTTTTGAATGCAAGTTTAGTCGGGAGCATTCAGGGGAATGTGCTGGCCAATATAAGGTGGGTGTTCTCTATATTTTGCACTAGTTGTAAGGGTGATTATGCAAATGACATAGTTTTGGTGGGAGAATCTCCAGAAGAGGTAAATGAGAAGCTGGAAGTAGATCTAAGACCGAGTACATGGAACTCAAGTTCGGTACCTCCACCACGCCAAGCATAGAATACGTCAAGATTTGATCTGAGACCATACCGGGAAAGGAGTGTTTTAGATATTTGGGTTCCATAGTACAACAGAACGGCAAAGTTGACGAGGATGTCAACAATCGGATTAAAATAGGCTTGTATAAATGGAGGATGGCCTCCGGGTACTTTGCGATAGAAAGTTCCCGTTAAAGCTAAAGGGAAAATACTATAAGACAGTAGTGAGACCAGCTATGTCATATGGTGCGGAGTGTTGGCCAATGAAACAACATCATACATAGAAGATGAAGGTGGCGGAGATGAGGATGCTGCGGTGGATGTATGGACACACAATGAAGGATAGGATCTGAAACGAGATCATAAGAGGCAAATTGAGCGTGGCTTTGATCGAGGATAAATTTAAGGTAGCAACTTTTGAGGTGGTTTGGACATGTTGAGAGAAGATTGACCATTGCTCTAGTCAAGAGATGCGAATAGCCCCGTACTACGCTAGGGAGTAGAGGAAGAGGTAGGCCAAAGAAGAGATGGTTGGAGACGATCCAACACGACCTCATCCACCTAAACCTACGGGAGGAGAGAGCCTTAGATAGAGCTCAGTGGAAGGCTATCATAGGGGTAGCCGATGTAGCGGCTTATAATAGAGAAGCTTATTCTTGCTAACACTAGTTTTTATATACGTATATGACTTTCTTCTTGGTGCACTTATTTGCTTATTTGCCTACTTGCCTATTATTTGCCTTGCCGTTGCCTTTCATTGAGTTTTGCTTTCGTAATGCTTGCTTTGTGCTATGTATTGCTCTTATGCTTTGATGCTCTCATGCTTTCATGTTGCCATGCTCCCATGCTTCTCAGGTTGAGGGTCCTTGGACAGAACCTTCCTTCAGGGTAGCACCCTGAAGGGGAAAGGCTGCGTACATTTACCCTCCCAGACCCTACCTATGTGGGAGCCCTTGAGGCACTGGGACTGTTGTTGTAAGTGTGACTATGCTACTAAGTTACGCTTCGGCGTATTTACGTAGACCTTTTCTAAATTTATTATCTTTTATTGTTTCAAAATAAAATGATTTTTTTTTTTATAAGATTAGAGTATAATTTCAGATTCAGTTGAATTGGAATTAGGATGGAATATAATAGGTTTAGTTTGTTAGATTTTGGACAAAATCTCATATATTTATTATCCAATTAACTTATCTTCAAATGTAATTTATTATTTCAGCTATAGAAGGATTTTTTGTATTATAAATAATGGTTTACTTACCTCTGTATAAATTTTTTTTGGTAAGTTTACCTCTGTATAAAGCAAGTCATAGTTGAGTTATTCATATTTATTGAGCGTACTATTTCCTGCCGGGTTGTGTTACATCATAAAGATTGCTCCACAATTTTGTAATCATTAACAGATTTTGAGTTAGCGACCATAAGATGGGCCGTCATGTAATGATAGTTCTGTTATAATTTTATAATGCATATAGATGTCTTTCATTTATTAGAATGTACTTATAAATTGATTTAAGGATCATTTACCAGGCACTGATGCACTGGATCTCATTAGAACTCTGAAGTTAAACGTGCTTGGGTAAGAGTAGTACCAGGATAGGTAACTTCCTGGGAAGTCATCGTGTTGTCAACCCTGTAAGGTTGGGGGTCCTTGGAAACAGCATCTCGGTACACCCTGAAGGGGTAAGGCTGCGTACATCCACCCTCCCAGACCCCGCTTAGGCGGGAGCCCTTGAGGCATTGGGTCTGTTGTTGTTGTGTTGTACTTATAAATTGATTTACATTTTAAAACCTATCAAAATTGGGCATTGAAATTAGTCCCTGAATTGCTATTCATTCAAACTTCTGTAAACGAGACTTAAGGAGCCATATTTATGTTACTTGTGCTGCTGAGTTGCTTTTCTTCATTTTATACTTCCAGTTTTCGAAGTTCCATAAAAAGTGACTTCAGTTCTGTTTCAATTCAGGCCGCTCAGTTGCGGTCAGAGCAGGCTGCTAATTTATGTCAACAGCTGCTGAAATCCGATGATTTGCAGTTGCTAGACGATCAAAAGGATGCTCAAACATCAGCGATGCCACCCGGTTTTGTTCCTACCGAAACTCATGCACAAGCTGCTCCTGTTGTATATACAAGGCAGGTGCCTGTGGATGATGACGATCGAAAATCTGCAGCTGCTGCAGTTGCCGCCAAGCTTACTGCATCCACTGCTTCAGCTGAGATGCTCAGCCATGTCCTGACTTCCTTGGTTTCCGGTGGAGTCATTGGCAACGCCATCAAAGAATCACCGACTGATCATCCTGATAAGAAACCAAAGCTCGATAATGACCAGCAGCAGCAGCCACCTCCACCACTGTCTTCTCCTCCACCACCGCCACCTCTGCCACCTATGCCGCCATTCCCAATGCCTCAGTTTCTGCAATCTGCTGGTTCAATGTCTAATGTAGCTTACACCTACGGGGTCTCGCAACCAGCACTGCCACCACCTCTGCCCGGTTACCCTCCCATGGGGCCGCCTGTAATGGGCATGTCTCCATTTGGTCCACCACCTGAGAATCCATACCGAAATTTCCGCGGATCCGATGGTGGATTCTACAGCCAGCCATCGTCAGTACCTATGGCTCCGGTGTCTCGGCAACAGAGTTAGGAGCTTCGAGACGTTAGGTGTTAGATATAGGCGTGGGTTGTCATGTAGAAACTATCTTCCATATTTGTACCTTTGGAGGTTTATACACAGCGTTAGATTATGCAAATTGTACCCAAAATGATTGTAATTTGTATTCTCCAAAACTGTTCAAAAATTATAGATTTGACCGTAAATATGGGGTTTTTGTAGCCCGTGCATTGTTTTATCATTGAATTGGTTTGTTTCATGCTGTGTATGTCGTCGCACACGATAGTGGCTAGAACATGTGATTTATGGGTTTGTTTTTCCTTTCGATAAAGTGATTTTCAGTAAGATTTGTCTCACTGGAATGCTGAATCGCCAGACATCACTGTTTATGGCAGGGAATGTATTACCTGTAGCAATGGTAAAGCATAACAAGACATAATATGGGCAACTTGAATTCATATGAAATTGTTGAGAGAAACCTATGTTCTGTTTTTGAGAGGGAAGGATAAATAGAGATCGAAAGGCCTAGTGATTCAAGTTGAACTCCTCCGATAAAGCTGCTTACAAATTGACTTTGTTGAAATCCTATTGTTTTGCCAAGTCGAACTCAAAGCCACTACCCTATCTGCGGCCTTGTGCCTTAATGAAGAACACGAGAGACTCGATAGTCATCATATTATTGTAAAATATTTCAGATGTACTCCATTATAGTTATGATATGGGATGATGTGGTATAAACTTTGAATTATATCTGTTGTACTCTTTTAGGAAAATTATGTTTATTGTTTTCTTAACACTATATCCTGTTTGCTAAGTTGAGACGATGAGGAGTTGTGTTTGGTTGTTTCTTTCGTTGCTATTTTGTCCCTGATAGCTTTTCTTTCTCTTTTGCTGTCTTGTTCGATTTGTTTGTTTTTGGTTTAGGCTTTTCTTTAGGCTCCTCTTTGGGTCTCCATGCACTTGCCTTGTAATTCACTTATCAACAAAAATAGCCCAATGCCTCAAAAAGGCTCCCGTAAAGGTAGAGTTGGAGGGTAAAATGTACGCAACTTTCCCCCGTAAGGTGCTGTAGGTGTATTTTCAAAAAACTTTCAATCCTTAGTTTCAACTTTTTAGTGAGTCTTGCTATCTCCCAGATGTAACTGTATCTTGTGGGCGTTCGCAGCATCAATTTCTTGCTTTACTAATTCTTTCGAAAATCTTAGTCTATCAGAAGCATGCTTACGTCCTTCCTTTAAGGCGCCTAGCGCATAAACACAAGATGATGTGGTGTCTTTTGGGTGAAGAGGCGTGTCTTTTCATGAAGGAATGCATCACTTCGCAAAGGGACATGTATCTTCGTGAAAAGACACTTAAAAACTATAAATACCTCCATTTCTTCGCATGTTTGAAGATGATGAAAAACACATGAAATTTTGAAAGTCTTTAAAAAGTTCATTATCTCTACATCTTTTTCTTTCCCTTCTTACACACTCTCATTTCATATTTGGTTGTCGTTATATCTCTGAGACTATTTCGTTACACTGAAATTAGTCTTTAGGAAAGTGATTGCGCAGCCTCGACACCTGAGATCTTTCGGTTACCTGGTTTGTAAGGAATTTCTCCAACAATCTTAAGACTTATTTTCATGAAAGAAAATGACTTTTTCACTTTGTGTGATTTGATGGCGAACCGTGTGAGATTAGAGAATGTGATTAAGAGAGAATTAAGATGTCCTTTTGGATCCTTCTATTATATAAATTGCCGTGGATCAAGGTATGTTATTTAATTTAAAAATATGAAACAAGGATGCACTAAGATGCCTAAGACTTTGTGTTTATGCATCGTTTTTATTCATATAGTTGAATTTGCACGTGGTATCAAAAATCACATTTAAGAACACATCGCTTGTCATTTAGGCATAATTTTGATGGTTCATATTACAAATTTTTGATTAAATGTTTCCGATGATACATGAACTTTGAATCATATGGTGTTGTATCATATTAATTTAATAAAATAAAAAATTATAAATTATAAATAAAAAAAGGGGGAAAAGAAACGACAATTGTTACTTGTGTTATAAAACTAGGGACATATTATATTAAAAAAAGAGAGAATAAAAATACAAATCCAAATATGTATAAAGAAAAATAGCAAGTATTTTTTATCAAAATTAAAAAATAAAGAAGTTCTTCTTCTATTCAAATAATTTTCTCAATATTTTATTATTTTTCAATTTCCGCAATCTCAATCTCACTTTTGCTTCTTTCAATTCTTCTCTTTTTCTCATTTCTTTGCTGCACCTCTGCATTTACATTTATAGGTAATATGAGGTGGTGAAAGTTTCTTACACGAGAAGAAATAGATGGCGGATATATAAATATATTATATGTATATGTATATATGTATATAAAGGTCTTTTACTTAATTTCTAATTTTTTAGGATATTTAATAATATCTGAACTTGACTATAAACATTGTACCCGAAAAATATTCAATATTTACAACACTCTCCCTTTGAATATTTTCCTTTAAAAATATTGCGGAACAAACACTCTTGAAAGAATATAGTGTCCGAGTTATATACACCTTCTGAACTGCCTTGTTAAAAACCTTGCCAAAAAAAAATCCAGTGGAAAAAACCATAGCAACGGGAAAAAGAGTAAAGTGCATATTTAACTCCCCCTCATCAGCGCATATTGACCAGGGATGTCTCAAAGTTGATGAATGCCAATCTTGTGTCAATTTCTCAGAAGTTTTGTTGTAGATGCTTTTTGAATAATTCTTCCAGGTTCTTGAGCCAATTTGTTAACATTTGCTTCATCTTTCTTTTGAAACTCGAGAGTCGAAAGAACTTCCTTGAAATGTGCTTAGTTTTGTTAATTTCTTTAGCTTGAACAATATATTCAAACTTGTTTTCATATGGTGCTATTTGACTCCCCTTGATCATTGGAAGCTTACAAAATATGTTAGATCAAGGGCTTTGATGTTAATCATTCTCTATTTGCTCATAAAGAATAAATGACACAACAATAGCTGCAATTGTTAGTAGATAGCCAAAACTTAGCAATATAGATATATAACGAAATGGCACCCTTGTCACTTACCTTATGCCAGTCAACTAAATAACTAGTACTCGCATATAAAGTTAGTTGCAAGTTTGACATAACGAAATAGTGCTATATTGGTTATTCCATTAGGATAAACATTTACCACATTCTCATACTTTCATATTGGTGCTACACTCTAGATTGGTGACAAGTCAATCGAAGAAGGTTTATACCCAGTCTTGTAGCAATTATATTAATGCAGCGATTATACCAAGGAGTGGTAGTTTTAAGACCAAAAATTCATTCGTTACCTTATTGAGACCATTACCTCATTGAGGATGAAATAGGTCGTTAATTGAGGCAATATGTTAAAGCATTCAAGTATCATGCTGGAATAAATTGACCAATAGGGTAATATTCTATCATATTAGTGCTCAATCTACAAGTTGAAATCTTTCCTTTTCTGAGATTCGCAATCTCGAATTCTTAGTTTAGGTGTATAACAGCTTCTTTAAGTTCTTAAAGAAGTAATGATAATATTAACATATTTCTCTTTTAGTATATATGTATTATGGTTTTGAACTATATGCTTCTAGCATGTTTGGTGATTCAGGGACCTTCATATAAATAACATCATAAGCAATAAATATAAACAAGCTGTTACTATATATATGACGCATATAGAGACCGCCAAATTAATTGCACCCATTCCTTACATATGTATATCTCATCTATTTCGGGTCTTTATAATAAACCTTGGGCTACAAACCGTTGTGCTTTCTATATAACCACCTCATTGTTTTCATCCAAATATTCACAGGTAGCATTCAAGTTTTGCTCTTTAAGCATTTGGACTACAAGTCCAATTACTATATATTATTAATTATGCCTAAATTGCGTCTTTCTATTCGAGCCAATCATTTCTTTGTTGGCATTCCTAAACAAACTCCAGTTCAAGATTTTTAATTTATTTGATCAAATTAGTAGCTACTATATATACAAATATTTCATCAATTTTATTTTGACTCCATCATATCTCATATTTCATAGAGATCTCTTTATTATCATAGTTTCAACAGTTTCAGTAGTCTCAGGTACTTGATAATCCTGAGAAATTTTATTTGTACAATTTATTTGTACTATTATCTCTGCAGAGTTTTTCTCTTCAAGAGTTTTATAATAGAGGGACCAACTCTTTTCTATTGCTCCTTTTCTTTTTCTTATTATATCTTTGGAACCGATATGTCTAGCGCGCTTCCAGCGTGCAATGGATGCATTTTTCAATGCATTAGAATATCGCTCGATTGGACATTAATTCAAGCAGGAGCATCTATAGGTGGGACATATCATTTGGTCGCTCTCTTTCCATTAGTGAAACATCTAATAATTGGCTTGTAATATTTTACAAGTGGACAATTCTTTGAACTTCTGGTTTAGTGATGCAATTTATATAAATTCTCATTTTTCAACTTTCGATTTTCTCCCCAGTTTCTGAAAACCCTATTTTGTAAAATTTACAATTAGCATACAATGAGCATACTACAAGAAAAAGGGGTCATTAACAACACTGATTATCGTCGTTAAAAGTTTGGTTTACCGTCGTTAATACCATTAACAACAGGGAAAATTTCCCACCATTGTCGTCGTTATTGCTTTCGACGTTAATACTATATGAGATCAACGACTGCTAAAATGAGTCGTCGTTAAAAAGTATCTACCATGGTATGTTATGTAGTGAAATTAATAACGACAGCACAAGTCGTCATTAATAGTAAAGTCTTTAACATCAGGTGGCGCTATTGCAAAAGAATTGATTAATAACGACAACAATTGTCGTCGTTACAAATATTTGCCGCCATATAGGAAAAAGTTTTAAAGACAACTGTCGTTAAAATTTTTCGCGCTACTAATTGGAAACAATGACGACAATATAGACCGTCGTTAGAAAATAGTAACAATAATAAACTGTAAACGTTTTTCATATATTAATGACAGCAAAAGCCGTTGTTAAAAATGCTTCCCCCATCAAAGATAATTCTAACAAAAAAAATTATCGACGTTAAAGACCTTGTACATTCATATAGTGCAATGTATACATTCATAAATGCTTGTACATTTATACAATATAAAGATAATTTTCTGATTGTTTACAACTCTTGTAAATCCATATAAGGATAATTTTCGGGGGGTTTATGACACATGTACATAAATGTAGTATAACAACATTTTATTTAAGTTATAACACCTGTAGAACAGTATAGTATAACCATACAGAAATGACTCTTACATATTTTCAATGTAGCAATGAATTCTAATAAAAAATAAAGATGTCATTGAAACTTAAATATCCAACGACTCATAAAAGCCAATTTATATACAAAAAACAATAGAACCATACGTTGTTAATTTTGTCACTTAACAACTTAGCAAAAACTACAAACCCTACAAAAGTTCACAAATAAAAGTTCCAACAAAAACAAGAATTTGCAGTGCAATCTTTCAACACCTAAAAAAAATAAAAATAAATACAACACTCATGTTAAAAATCTTGTCATCTGAGCAATAGTATAGACACACGACAGACCAAGCAATAAAAAAAATAAAACATATTAAAACTATATTAAAGTAATCAGCATAAAATTGATCAAAAAGGAAATTCGCATGCCTTTTAATACAATACAATCGCAAATCTAATCTCCACATTATAGAACTCAATCACAATGTCACAAATTCAAAATATTCTTAACTCCTGTTAGGATTAAATCACATAGTCCAAACTTAACAACAATCTCCACATGATTGCAAACTCTTAATTCCTGAAACACAAAGTCCTAAATCCACAAATCTCAAACTTACATAAAACTCAATAATACAATCCAAACGCATCAACAATTTCAAACAACTAAAGAGAGACAATTATTTATTTATTTATTTATTTTTGATAAAAGCAAATACTCATAATACAAAATAGGATGCACCTACCAAGTAGGGCCCCAGGAACATGGACATCCAAAACAAAACAAAACAATATACAGCCCACATGCTATGCAACATCAAAAGACCTAGCAAGATGCAAGTTCAAAACAAAGTGAAAATACTACCCACACTTACTTCAAACTGCCAATTCAAAAACTCCTTACTCTATACATCATGGACACCCCATAGAGCCTAACACACCAGAGTTTAGCAGCATTAAAGTACCCATCATAGGACCTTAGGTCTAGACCTTGGAATAGTAGAAACCCATTGAACGATGTATTATTAATGAATACAAAATTATTCACAAACTTAAACTCTACAGTACACAAGCAAAGTCATAAATCAACAACATTCTCAAGCTCTACATAGAACTCAATCACAAAGTTCAAATCTCGAACAATTCCAAATAACTCAATAGTATATTCTTAATGAATATATCAACATACATAAGCGAAAACCAAGGGCACAAAAAAAAAAAAAAAAAGAGAAAGAAGAAACAGAAGAAGATTACCACATACCTAAAAATACTTAATCAATGTAGTGGTCCATCTCAGTAGATAGGGAGGGAGTACTTGACTTACACTCTAGCTACCAAATCAGCAAAATCCTTACTCTCCCTAAGAAGTGATGGCTTTTCCTTCTCAGATTAACGAAGTTTTTCAAGAAGCTTAGCCTTGGAAGAAGATGGTCCTCTCAAATCACTAGGTCTTACTCCTCCCCCGTAACCAAACACATGACCATAAACTTGATGTTCGTTGAAGACCTTCTCAGCAACTTTAATGTCAGATAAGGTGGGATCCTCTTCAATGACATCAACAATTTTTTTCCTACAAAATATGGTGAAGTAAGAATAGAGTAAAGTATATTTGACAACAAGTAATTAATTCTTTAAATTCTACATACATATTGCTGATTAAGCTCAGGTGTCGCAAGCTTATCACCCTTTGAACGTGTAGCCAGAAACATCTCCCCAAGATTAAGACCTTTCCCATTTTATTGAATCTTTGTAATCAAACAATAGAAATATTGTCCACTAGAGAAAAAAAATTAAAAAAGAAAATACTTAAGTTGTCAGTTGCATACTATATCTTGAAAAATCTTTCTATGAGCTCTGCTACCAATACAATGAAGCAGTTCTTTCAAAAGCGCATCCCTATTTTTCGAGTTTCTAGCACTCCTTGCCTATGTTTCAAATATTAAAAAATTAATATGTCCACCTTTTTGCATTTGCCCTTTCCATGTCTTTTTCTCTTTTTTCCATCGTCATTTTCAATAAAAACTACCAATAATGAAAAAGTGATTACATGCTAACAAGAAATCAAAGCCTTACCATTTCTAAAAAAGAGTTAAAAAAAAAAAAAAAAAAATTACCTTGTTTATCAACATCAATTTCATGATTCTCCAACTCCATTTCAATTTGCAAAGCATTGGTGGAGCTAATATGGTCAAATGCTAGATCAAGACTTCAAATGAAGCTTCATGTGATCTAATTGGTGAAGACATTATATTAGCTTTTCTAACCTGTGTAATGAATTCAATTTAGTAGGCCTATTTCTCGTGTTCATATAAGCCTTTAACCCCTGAATACCTCTAGATAGCGCTCCCGGTGGTAAGGATTATTTATAGCTTTTGAAGAAGAAGGCTTATTAATAAATTTACTTTGAAACGTCGTCCTGTCATATAAGAAGACAAGTCAGTACATCAACAATAACAACAACCCAGCAATTTGGCATGCTTCTTTTTTCATCACCTTGTATTCTACACTATTAGCAAACTACTTCACGAGTAGAAAAAACTTCAAGAAGATAAGTTAGCCGATGTGATAGAAACTCAAGACAAATAATAAAATCGGGAAAAGGGTTCAAAGAGTGTACAACAACAACAGTCCCAGTGCCTCAAGGGCTCCCGCAAAAGCAGGGTCTGGGGGGTGGATATATGCAGCCTTCCCCCTTCAAGGTGGGACCCTGAAGAGAGGCTGTTTTGCGAGGACCCCGAACCTAAGGATCTTGTCGTCATGAATGAATGGCAGCCTGTAAGTAAGAAAGTAGCGCATCATAAGAGCAGGACATATCACAAAGCAAGCACAAAGTGAGCATTATGATGTACAACTCAGTCAAAGGCAATTAAAGACAACTAAAGGCAAGATAGACAAGCAGGCAAGTAAACATATGGACTAATAGGTGCACCACAAGTAGAAAATAAAAATAAGATCATGTTCTTTACTAAACTATACTAAAATCACAAGTAGAAGAAAAGTCATATTATTATTCTTCACTAAACTATATTAAAATCACAAGAAAAGTCATATTATTATTCTTTACTAAACGATAAAACAAAGAGAATGATCAAAATTATAAACTTTGAATAAGAAAATAAGGTCATGTTCTTTTCTTTGTCTTCCTCTTTCTAGTCTCACTGGTCTTAGACAGGTTAATAGCCATTGGCTCTATATCCATCCATATCTAATTGACTGTATCATCTGAAGTTGAGGCAGTGGATGAGATCAAATTGGGCTTGAAGTGTTCACCCTGTTGATATGCTTCACAAGGATCTACATTATTGGAATCATCATTTTGTTCGACCTCGTATAAGCCACGCATTTGAGCTCAACAACAACATATCAATCTTTCCTCTCGTTGTCTATGACGTAAAATACCTATCTTGCTTGATTAGCCAAAGCAAATGGCTCATCTATTCAGCTTATGCTTAGGATCAATGCAAACAACCCCATGGTTCACTTTGTGTAAGATGTGTTCACACAATTTTCGATTTGAATGTCAACAATAAGGGAAATATCAAAAACAATCTCAAAATTAATATCTCTATAAATTATAAACCCCAATATATAACTAATCACACACTCTAAAAGCAATTTCAAACATATTAGTGTTCGAATTTGTCATTTACATTGAAAAGAACGAATTAGGGCTATTAATTGCCAGCGAACATACAGACATGGGCTTATAACAAACACGAACTACCAACTAATTTGTTAATTCAGCAAATATAACATGAACTACCAACATGAAAGGGATAGATTTCTCTTTGAAGCTTTGACAATCTAGCATAAAATCATTCAAAATTTGGGTACAATGTGTCAAATTAGGGCTGTTCATTGCCAACGAACAATATATATGGGCTTATAACAAACACAAACTACCAACTAATTTGTTAATTCAGCAAACATAACACGAACTACCAACATAAAGGGACAAATTCGCTTTGACGCTTTGTCAATCTAGCAAAAAATCATTCAAATTCTAGGTATAGTGGGTCAATACAGTGAAGAATCGAATTAGGGTTGTTAATTACCAACGAACAATAGACATGGGCTTATAATAAAAATGAACTACCAACTAATTTGTTAATTCAGCGAACACAACACAAACTACCAAAGGACAAGACAAATTCGCTTTAAAGCTTTGTCATTCTAGCAAAAAATCGTTTGAAGTCTTGGTACAATAGGTAAATACAGTAAAGAATGGAATCAGGACTGTTAATTAATACCTACTGTTCGCTGGTACATGAACTACCGGTAAAGGATCATTTCGCTGTTGTTTGCTGCTGCTCGCCGGTGTTCCAGTGAGGGTTGCTGCCCGCAGGTGTTGGAGTGAAGGTGGGAGTCGCTAGCTTTCGCTGCTGCTCGCTGGCGTTCGAGTGAGCGTGGGAGTCGCTGGTGTTCACTGGGAGAAGATGAATGCAGTGTACGAATTATGCTTTGTTTGGCAGCAGGTAAAGGAGAGTAAAGAGGTGTAAATGGAGGTAAGAGTTCGTATATTTGGGGTATGGAGGGGAAGGAGGAAAAATAATTTTGTCCAAAATTAGTTTGTTGTCTTTTTTTTATAAAATTATTTCACTTTTCTGTATTTTTTATTTAATTAAAAAATTATATTTTAGTACACACAATAAAAAAAAATTTCAAGTATAATTGAAATATACTAAAAGAGTAAAATATTTAATTAAGTACAAGATCGAACATTATTTAATTCTTGAACTTGAATTACGGTATAAACAGGTGAAATGTCAATTTGAAAACTTAAGAAAATAAAAAATTGGCAATAATAAATTTTAGAAAAAGCGCCTAATTTTTAAAAATTAACGAAATTTAACTTTTTGACCAAAATTTTGTCACCTACTTGAGCGTATTAACGACGGTTTGTGAGTAGAATTAATTACTTTATTTAATGCCTGTCGTTATAAGCCCTACACGTA